>JAWWEU010000005.1:4668904-4703440 GCA_035583155.1 Acropternis orthonyx | reverse complement strand
ACATGGAAACTAGCATACTTTTTCTTACAAATTAAATCAAGTAAAACTAATCAAACTTAAAAATTAATGGGAGCTGTTGTTTCAGGGCCAACTTTTATATATATATATATACACACACACACACACACACACACACACTAAAAATCAGACATTCAGAGTTCTGGAGATTCGAGCAGGAATTTTACCAAAACAATAGCAATTTTGCTATTTCTTTGCTCCTCTCCACTTACTTCAGAACACTCCTTCCACCTTGCAAATCACAGAAAGAGGGGCCTGGATTCACGGTAAAGTCTCTAAAGGGGAACTTTTTTATCCCTTTCATTCTGTGTAGAATTTATCATATACGTAAAAGCACATTATGACATGATGTCTGCATTTTATATAATGATCTCATCACAGTGGACTCCTGCCCAAGAAACTCAGAAATACTTAACCCTCAGTGCTCAGAATCACAACTAGAAAGAAGCCAATTTGTTTTCTTACCTCCAAATTGTAGAGCACTCTGAAAGTGGACATGCCTGGAGCAAAAGATCTGAAAAGACTTTCTAGTATTGAACTAGCACTGGGCTGATGTTGGTGTTTTGAAGACAAGGATGGTGATTTTGAGGACTGAGAACCAGATTCTGACAGCAGTGTTTTCTAGGAGGAAAAAGCCACAGAAGAAATATTTTGAGATTCCTGTTTTGCTATAAGTGGCAATACATTTCCTATAATCCCTGTAATAACCCTCTCACCTCTGGCTGCTTGGAAAAAAGTTGATAATCCTTAACATGAGCATTATTTTGCAGTAGACTTTCAAACCCTTTGTGAATTATAAACTGACAGAGAATTTAAGAAACCTGGTGGTAAAATCCTTTCTATGAAGCTCACCAAGATTAGTTATTGTTTAATCCATACCTTCCTCCCCAGGGAATCAAGCTGATCAAGAGCCTCCTGAATAGCTGGGTCAGTGGGAATCAAGAGCAGAAGTTTCCTCACTCGCAGTGTTATCCTGAAAAGTTATCAGAAGTTACTGGCACAAAGCAGGAGCTCAGCCACACTGTGGCCTGGTGGATGCCTGTACACAGCAAGCAGCTTTTCAAACTGTGCTTTGTGAGCAATTCTTCAATATTTAGGAACTGTTTAATTTGCTTACCTTGGCTCCTCTAGGTTGGCAAGCTGGTAAAGCATATCAAACACATTACACACGAGAGCCATGACTACTCCAGGGAGGGATTTCTCCTGAGAAATAAGCAGAAACACAAAGGTCTTTTTCTCCCTTCTCTGTTACAAGTAAGTTTAAGAGAGCTCTTCACTGAAGCAAAGGAACCAGCTGCCAACCTGCCCCAGAGAAATCCCAGCTACTTTCTAGGCTGAGACAACATTTGAATTTTTACCTTACCCCATTTATCTTTTAACAACCAAGTTTTGAAGTCAATTGTTAGTTAGGGTTGACAAAATACAAAGCAGACCAGGAGTGGTCTTAACATGCCAGTGGATGCCTCTTAGTTTATTTTCATACTGTGGCTTTATTAATAGTGAAAATCTGAAAAGGTCTACCCTTGACAAATACAGAATCTCAAAATTAAACGGGATGAATCTTATTTGTTTACAAGACCCTGCAGAGATAAATAAACACCAAGCAGACTACAACAGGTGACAGAATACAGATTATACAGGTTACATGCATAAAGGCAATTGTGGATTTAAATTTGTTACAACTGCAGTTTGAAAGCAAAACCAGATTGCTAAAGACTGGATAATCAGCTGATGTGAACAGTTTCTGTCTCATCTGACTGGAACTCTTACTGTCTCCCCCAACTATCCCCACTTCAGGAAAAATCTGAGGGAAAGGTGTCAGGCTGTACCTGTTCCATGGCATACGATGAACTAAACACACTGCTGCTGTTGCTGGAACTGGTTGAGGAATCTGCAGAGCTCCCTGATGGAGTCCCACTTCCTGATGTTTTTACTGTAAGGATTTGTTCATCAGAGAAGCCCAGCTGGTGGAGTAGCTTCTGATCTTTGTTTACTGTTAGCTGTAAGAAAAGACCTATCATTTAGTTCTGGAAAAGACTCTATTTTCATAAAGCATGGGAATTCTTTGTAGTTAACATACCAAGCTGTCATTGGCAAATATCTGTATATTATCCACAGGTGAATTCAGCATCTTTGCTATTTTCCACCTGACGCTCCCTACAGTTTCATTGCTATGAGCCTGTAAAATTAAACAACACTGGATCAGTAAGTCTGCTCAAGCAGTAAATGCCAATAAAATAAAATATAAATCCCCCATTAAAGTCTTCCTGTTCCTCTGTATAGGGTGGTAAAGGTATTGTCCACAAAAGAATGACAGGGTAGGAGAGCAGAGAAATGCTCCAACATCCATGCTAAGCCAACTACTTATTTTTCCCACCCCAAAATGAGGATCAAGATACATTTAATCTACAGACACTTCCATATAGAGACTTATAACATTTTCAAGTAGAGTTTTCAAGTCGACTAGAATCCTTATAACCATCTTACTCTCTGTTCAGTCCAGGCACAAACCCCCCCAAGAGCAGCCAAATGACACAGATAACCCGTGCACACCCACCTCTATGGTGAAGGTATCTTTGGTAGACTCGTAGGTAACATTAAGTGTTAAAAGATGTCCATGGAAAGAGGCACCATGAGGTAGAATAGTTCGGGGAACTGAGTAAAGGTCCTACAGGAAGAGAAGGATCAACAGTAAGTGCCACCCTTGAAAACAAAGACATTTCTATGATGGTAGGTAACTAGGGTTGCACATGTTTAAATAACTTCTAGTGTTTTCAGTGATACTGGAAGTTGTGTTCTTAGCCCTGCCTAGTAAGAAATTACACATCTTACCTCTATTGTAATCACGTAACGCTCTGCCAACAGCAGCAGTCTCTCAATTATTACAAGTTTAGTTGACCTAAAGATAAACATTGAAAACAAGAGTAACTTGTCTCAGAGATTAATTTTCAATGCCCACAGGTAACTACCATGAATTGGCTGTTTTAAAACATAACAGCTTATACTTGGGAGTTAATTCAGTAGAAATTATCTAGGAAAACAGGCCAAGAAGCTTGTATTATACTGCTTGAGATGTTTCCAGCTTCATAAGCAGCTTCCTGTTTCCAAAGGACCCACCCTACACTCATAAATTTAACATATACACATATTTAGGTATGTCTAAGTAAAGTAGAAGTCGAAAGAACATCCTTTTCTCCCCTAATTTATAAAGAACCAAAACCAAACCTCACTGCCCTAGAAATATTACATGACTAATAGGCTGGCAATAGCCTGTGGGGTTTCTTTTGTTTTGGTTTTTTTTTTTGGTTGGCTGGTTTTGGTTTTATGGTGGTTGGAGGAGAGGTGTTGGTTTTCTTTTTTTTTGTCTGATTGGTTTTGGTTTTATTTGTTTTCTTGTTTTGCTTTGTTTTTTTTTTTTTAAACACAGGTTTTTCAACCTGGAACTCCAATTGCATTGCAATTGGAATATTCAACAGAGAAACCAGCAGAGTATACAACTACCAAGTATTGAGAATTTTAATTAGCGCTGAAAAATCACGTGGGAAGCAGCTGGGGGTAAATGTCTACTGTCATATTTATTGGTGGAGAGGCAGGCCTACCTGTAAGGAGACTGAACTGAGGTTGCCACCGTAGGCATAGCAGTGGCTGTAAGCATTTTTGTAGCTCTTGTCACAGCATGTGTTAATGTTGGCCCACCGAGTGCAGAGCTGGCTGCCTACAACACAAAGCACAGTACAAGTGCTGCTTTACATGAGCAATCAGTATGTCCTGGGAAGCTAAGAGGACAAAAAATATTTGTGGAAGGAATTTTTTTTTCTTTAAATGGAATTATCATAGTCAACTATTCTTGTTTTAAGATACAAAACCTAAAAGATGGAGGTACAAGAAAAATTCAAATTTGTCCTTTACCTCTAACCGTGTGTAGCAATCAGCAATGAATTTCTTGTGCAGTGATACTGAATCCTAAAGATAAAATGTACAAATTAATTAGAACTTAAACCAAAATCATGGGAATTACTCATAAACTGAGAGAACCACACAAATTACACATTTTAACATGAAGAATATCGAGGCTCTATGAATGTCAAAGCACTTCCATGTACACATAGATGCCTACCTTTTTCAGTCTAGGAGTTAGATTAATATAGCTGTAATTTATTATCAATTGAATAGCTTCATTGGCAATTTCTTCATCAGGTGACTCCATTGCAATCTTCCAAATGAAATCCATTCCTATTAATTCCAGTTTTTCTACACTCTACACAGGAAAGAACAACAGTAAAATATGACTGGATTTTTCACACAATAGTGAGTTGAAGCACAGGGACAAAACAGTCTTCCATCTGCTGAAAAGTATCTTTTGACTGAAACCTAATTTTCTTTTCCAACGTGCTGCCAAACTTTGGCACACTGCAAAGTAAAATCAACAGCTGCATGTTTGTATACTTCTACAAGAAAAAAAAAAGATTTACCATTGGATAAACAAGTTCCAAAGAACAATCTCAGTCTAACAATTGAAAAATTAAAAAGTTTCAAAGCACGGAGAAATTTAATCTAGAATGGAATTTGTTTCAAAAAGGTCAACATGGTAACTAACCACACAATAAATCACCACAAAACCTGCTATGATACTTGGAAAAAAATTCTGCATTTGAAGTAAGTTCTCTGTGATAAAGATCTAAAATGCCTACGGAAAACTACTTAACATATAATCATTAACTTAACAAAGACGTTGAAGGATCAGAGTTAAAAATTATAGAAGGTTAGAATTTGAATATGGTAAGCATAACTCTCATGCAAGGAAGAAAAAGAAAAAATAATTTTAAAAAAGAATATTTCCCTGCTAGGGAGAAGCAAAAGACACACACTATTATTATAACACACTATTATTATAAAGAAGTAGTTAACTCATTCCTCCTGCAAAATTTTAGGAGCTACAAACCACCTTCCAGCTTCTAATTGCTGAATCTTAACTCTTGAAATTAAATGTCAAGTTTTAGCTTCGGAATTTAACAATGTTAATGCTCGAAGGACAGCCTGCGTACTAATACCAACAAGACCATGTCAAAGAGCTGCTAAACAATCCTTGTCTCACCACCTCCCATCCCCAAGAGGCCACAGGTTGTACACAAGAATGAACTTGCCAGAACACTCACCAGCTGAGTTCCTTGCCTCTTCAGTCGATGGTCACAAAGGTTCACATTTTCAAAGAAAGTCTTAAATAAACTAAAACCTGAAAGTGAAAAAGGTGCAGGCCTTTTATTCAGGTCAGGCTTAGCTTCTGTGCTTTTTAAAAAGAAATGATGCTACCAAATATAGGAGATGAACTTTCTCCTCTACAAGTACTCAAACTCCAATTGATAGGAAAAGATCCCTCTACTATATTGACTTACAGAACTAGTTAGGTGTTTAAATCAAAGGCTTAGGAGGCAAATTTCTGGTATATATATCAAAAGCAAACCTGTGGGTCCCTTCCAACTCAGAATATTCTGTGCTTCTGTTGACCAAAGCAATTTCCTTACCATTCATAGTAATTTCATATGATTCCAGTTTAAGAATTTTCTCTTTGAAGAGCTGTTGCTGTACATCACTCTCCAGATCATGCTGCCCTTTTGTAAACCACTCAAAGCACATCTGTGAATGAAAGGCAGACGTATTTTTAACCCACTGTCATGTCAAATATCTCAGTTTTACACAGCAAACTATGTCAGACAGCATAGTAACTCATCTTACAGAAGTTTTATCTACAGCAAGAGGTTAAAAATCTCATCTCCAGGTAACCTCACACATTACAGAGGCTGTCTTGCAGCATTAGGGTGCTTCATAGTCACCCTCCACCCAAATAATGCTGAATGTCTCTTATGAATGCACAAACCTTCCCATAACCCTTTTCAAACCAGCATCTATACACCAGCAACTACTGTCCTGGCCAATGCCCCTCCTCCAGTCAAATATAATGATAAAACAGCATCCTAGTTGTAAGTGAACACCCAACAGTGGCTGCACTTGCCTACACAAAGCATAAAATGCACTACTAGTTTGTGTTTGCTGCTCATGTTTCACATGTCTCGACAAACACATGTGCTATTTATGATTCATTAAGATTCCTTTGCAACCACAGAAACCAACTTTTCAAGTTTTTCTTACCTCTCGGTCCAACTCACAAACATCCTGGCCAGTTACAAGGCATTCCCAGATCTCCCTGGCACGATTCCAGCCCAAATAAAGGGTGGCTTCTTGCAGAAAAAATGCCAAAAATTTTAGATGTGCCTCCAAATACTGAGAAAGAGGAAACAAAACCCCAAGCTTGAGACTCTTCATTCTGAAACAAGAACTTTGAGCTTTTTTTTTTCTTTTTGCGAATTTAGTTGTCAACAGTTTACTCTGCAAGGACTGGAAACCAGACATTGGTTCTGCAGTGGTATTCTATTCCATATTATAAAATATTCTATTTCACACAATTTTTAACATTACTTCTGATTACCTTTCTATAAAGGAACATTGAAGTCCTGTTGGATTTGCTATTACTTTCCTGATACTGATATTATTTGACACTAGTTATTAAGTCAAAACTAGCATGGAAAAAAAAGAATTATCAAAGCATTAGCAACAAACTGCTACGAGCTATTTTTGTGTGTGGCTTCCACATCCTAACTAGCAAATCTTTGAGGTATCAAGAACTTCAAACCAAATTCAAAGGTGTCACCTCTACCAGGGTAGTTGAAGAGAAGCTGATGGAGAAGCTGGTAGCTGCACAAGCTTGGAGTCAGGAGGTCCTGGAGTGGGCAGATCTAGGTCTCAACCAGTTAAAAGACTTTGCTAAGGAACTTGTAGCCTGTGGTGTTTCCACACCCTTACTCTATAATATAACTAGGCTAAAACAAGCCTTAATAGATGAGTATCAGAACCATAAATACAAATTAGTGCAATTTTCATCATCGAATTACAAAAATGAAACAACACGCAGTCTTGTGCAGCTTGGCCAGTGGTAAGTCACTACATCATGTTGTCAAAAACCTAAGGCAGTAAGAAATTCAGGGTGCAGTACCTCCCGGTAAGTGTATCGGCCATCCACTAATGTTGCTCCAACAAGCCCTCCTGGACCTGCCACAGATGCAGCCAAACGGTGACAGGATATTAAGCTTCCCGTCACCAACTTCACTATTTCAAAGTTTTTCTTTAAATCCTGAATAATGCTCTTGGCAATAAAAAAAAAAAAAAAAAGAAAAAAAAAAGAAGAGAAGAGGGTTTTTTAAAAATATATAAACAGGCAGGTGCACACAGCAGTTTGCTCTTCTACAGACACACATCTCTTATCAACAGGAAGGATGCTGCCCCCTCAGAGTCAGCTGTACCCCTTCCAAGCACCCCAACATTGGTGGTTTCAGCACGTGTTTCAAGTCCCACACTTCAACTCAGCCTCTCTATAACACATGTGACTCGCTGGTAGTTCAGTGTGTTTCCCAGAAGTCAATGTCTATTCAATCACAAAGCAGCTGGTCTAAACATTAGCCACTGTTTGTTTCTCAACAGAAACATGCCCATTAATTATTCTATGAATAGCTGAGAAGGAAATAAATTAGTCCTGATGCAGCAAACAAATTTATACGCACATATCCACACATATGGACAGCACACAACACCTCATCTCTACCTGAAGTGTGTTTATGCTACAACATTAAACTACTTGTCTAAGTGTTTATTAGTTAATTCTTTTTTCTAAATTCCAATTCCCATCTTCTATAGAAGCAGACCCACACAAACATAAACAGGGCTTCAAAAATCATCTCTGCACGTATCCTTACCTTGTCTTGTTTTTGGTATGTTTGCTTAATAAATGACCGCGTGATTTCGTGGAGCTGACGTAAGGCTGGCACCACCCACACAAATTGAGGATTATTGTGCTGGGATGACTGGTAGTAGGAAAGGTAAAAACAATTACACATGTGGTACATACTCAACAACAGATCAACTTTCATCTGAGTCCTGCAAGACTAATGATGTCTATTAATGCTGCTGTTTCAAAATAACAGCCACGAGCTCTGCAGGCTCCAGTTACTTGTTCCTGGTCCCTTTCCAAACACACTCATGGTGCCCTTCTTCACTTTCTGCAACAAGTCCTTTGACACACATATGCTATTTTGCTATCCCTATTATTCAGCCCAAAGTACCAGCTCCTTGCTAGAGAACATGCAAATTAAGTAGCCAAAAAGAACTCAGTTGCACCAGGGAGAGATGATAAACCACCACCTTCCTCAATTACAGGAGATGAAGCAGGCCTAAAGCAGCATAAAAGGGCAAATCCAGTCAAATAATGTTACTGCTAAAGCAAGGATAATTAAAAAAAACCCAAAGAAACTCAGTATTACTGAGGGTTAAGAGAAGAAATTTCTGATTGGTGCTGCAAGGAGCCCTCTGATAGGAAGCAAAGGGTACTTAAGCTGCATTTTGAAAGAGATCCTACAAAGAATAACCCTCCTACCTCATTGTTAGAACTGCTCATCACTTTTCTGGGAGGCTTCATTTTCTGTAAAGTTTGACCACACAAACCAGTACTGAGGTTGTTTGTTCAGAGGAGTGATGTCTGGTTTAAATACTGACCACAACCAATATCACCTACATGCTAAGAGAGGTTAAAGGAACCTGCCCATAACAGGGAGCTCTCCACTGATGACTCCCTCATATATTTGAGAATGCTGCCTTAATATTACATTCCCTCCCAGTTTATGTCATTATGTCCCTTAATGAAGGAAAATAAGAACACAGTGTATTTTAGAAGGCTGCTGTATGGTTACCCCAATCCCTTCCAGCTTACAATTACAGCTTTTGTTAGTGCTTCCCACTGCAGCACCTCTGTAAAAGCCTTTGCCAGAACATAATTAAAAGGAACGAGATTAGGAAAGCATAAGAGAAGATTCAAAAGAAAAAAACTGCAACTTTCACAGACACTGAGAACCCAAGATTTGAAATCCATATTCATGAACAAAGAAATGTGATCAATATCAAGGAGCAACATTCTATGCCTCCTAAACAACTGAAATTCTCTACAGATGCTGCAACACAGAAAAAACCTAATTTATCGTGAAAGAAATGAATGAAAAAAGTACAAGCCTTTTTTTTTTTTTATTTACAGCATACTTCAGACTGAAAAAAAAAAGAAGACAGGAGCATTCCCGCAGGCCTCAAGAAAAACTGCCTGCTATGTGAACAGTGCAGGATAGAATATATGCAGACTTTTAAGCCATGCACGTCTCTGCTGCTGCCAGGAAACAGCTCGGGCAGCTGTAAGAATGGCTTATGTTACATGAGAAGAGTTGAAGTATTTTATTAAAAAACAAAACTACTACGATTTAAAAATTGATTTGCATTTTGAGACTTAATGGTCATGCCAGAACACATGCTTAACTCAAAGAAAACTAATCTAGGCTTTCACATGAAAGGGACAGTTAAAATACTGACATACCTTTACAGTGGTTCCATTTGCAAATTCTAACCTTGGGCCCATCCTGGTAGTTTCCCATAAACTGATCACTCCTTGTGCTGAAAATTTGCTTAAAACAAAGGCAAGAGACTTACTATGAGTCTCATGGTCAACAAAGTGGCTCACACAAAGCCTACCCCTCTCGTGGACTCCCCAAGGTAAGAACTTACAGATGGGACACACAATTAGTGCATCTTGAAAGAAAGGGCAACATCAAGGCTAGATAAGATCTCATTTTGGAAAATATAAAATAATAAACCAACCCTCTTAATATCCTCTATGCATTTGATGATGTAGCTTCTTTTGATTGCCTCTTTTACTGCATAAGCATCACTGAGGATTGTCAGATGTTCCTCCAAGGCCTGCTGAATAAGACTACATGGTAATGTTGGAAGATGAGCCAGCTCCCAAAGTACCTCCAGAACCTAGAGGAAGAAGTGCAAGAATAGTCAGGACCTAGGAATTACAGAGACTAGCAACTCTTTGTTTAATAAACAAGACATTCAAACCAAAACCATTCACATGCCTTCCCAGTGGTTGTTTCCACACGTGCTTCTCGACCGATGCGTCCGATGAGGCTCAGCAGCTTCTGTCTCACCCTGTCACTCTCTGTCTCCCAGCTCTGGATAGCACAGAAATCAATCACTATTAAAGCACCAGGCACTGTAAGTCTGTTTAGTCTCAAACATACACAAAAGTATAATTCACAGTTGTTTTACTGCAGGGAAATCAAAACACAACCAAGAATGTTTCCATCATATGTATTTCCTCATTTCCATTACCAGGAGGTAGAGTACTGATTTGCCCAACTCTTTTTCAAGTATAAACTATTGGACAATAAACATAATAATAAAAATTCACTTTAAGTACCTTAGAACTAGTTATACAATGTACTTAAAATCTAAGTCAATTAGCAATACAGAAGCAGATTATGCTTCTGGATTAACGTAAAAATTAGTAGGAAAAGTGTTATTTCTTTATAGCCAATTTTACATTGATATTTGCCTTTCAGTAGGCTGGGTGCACAAGTGCATCTCATCAATTTCTCTTCCTAAGGAATATAAATTCATGTGAAAACTTACCTTTTGTATTAAAACAAATAAATGGTTGAGCTGATCAGAGCTAAATTTCACAGCAGCTGCAGCAATAATGGTATGTATGTTTTCAATCACAGTAGAGGATTGTCCCGACTGAAAAGAAGGAGGAAAACACAAGAAGGTAAGTCTCTAATCCAAGAAAGATAAGAGAAGAATCTTCATGTAAGCCTTATCCTACTATTCATACTAATGGAAAGAATGGCAGCTTTTGACATGTTGGAAGCATGAGGTCAGAATAACTTTCTGTGCTCCTCATTTCACTGGTAGACAGGTCTGGTCAGAGAGAAGTAATTCTAAGGCAGGAAAGAAAAAGCCTGCCATTATTACAGCAGCAATACAAACAGCACCATTCTTCTTTCTTGGTGGAGTTCATGTGTGGGGTGTTGCATCTCTGACACTCTATAAGGCTTTACTCAAAAGTGAGCAATACAAAAATCTCCTCCCACACGGATGGGAGCACCATGGTAACCACAGCCAGAGAGGGGGAGGAAGTTTTGCTTTTTATTGAAGAATAAAAGTGAGTGAACCAGGATCGTATTTCAGCCCTACTAAGCATTAAAGACTTGCTGCCATGCCTGCACACACTGCAGAGCTGACAGTGTTCAATGAGTTTAGTCTAAAACATCAACATGTGGACAGAGAAGAAAACCATTTCATGCAGTGGAAGATTAGTTTTTGGTCAAAGTTTCCACATGTCCTTTGCATTAAACACTCAAACCACCTTTCCCACACAGTGGCAAGTTGAACAGACATAAAGTGAAAGGCAAAAGATGACTTGTCATTATATGGTCAATAATATGCAGGTACAGGAAGGTAAATGGGAATTCAGACAGTTTGAGCCCACTCTCTTTAAAAGTCACACTGTGAGCTGCATTCAAATTTATAGCTCCAGAGACAAAAATTAATATCCTTAGGCATGGTCTTTGGTCTGGACAAACATTTGGTCATTTATTTCAAGTTGACAACCTCTTATTCCAAGTCAAAGATTTTTGCAGCCCCTTAAGACTTGTTGCAAAGCACTGAACTTCATCATAGGATTTAACAGCTGTGACACTAGAAATTGCCAGAACACTTGATTTCAAACGGTAAAGGAAAAAGTAAAAGAAAGCCTTTGCATTAATTATATTGTTAAAATCTCAACAATTCCACTTTGCAATAGAGATACATAGAATATAAACCAAAAAAAAAAAGCCATCATTAGAATGTTTGCTTTTGAAAAGACAGTCTTTGTTGCTTACCTGAATTCTCCAAATTTTAGTAAGCTCATCTAAAGATAATTTACTGCCCAGCAGTTCAATAATTCCCTTTATACGATCACAGTATTGCGCTTGGTCTATATTACCTGTGAGACAAAGAAAGACAACTAAATTAATATATTTAAAACACTATATACAGTTTGAAATTAATTAGAATAAGCAAGTTCTTTCAAAAGGAAGAACAGAGCTATCTTAATCTGAAAATTCTTTCTCTGCTGCTATAGACAAGTCTATCAGTACGAAAAAAAACCCCCAAGGCTCTCTCCACTTTTGTTTTGTTTTCCTTCATACAAGTGATAGCAGTCCACGCCTGTAGAACATTACTAACTGTGAAAGAAAACCCTCTTTCCTCTCTTTTCTAGAGACTAACAATACATAAACTGAGAGTAAAAAAACCCCAGTAAAGCAGAAGACAACTGCACAGATGTCAAACAGAATACTAGATGACAGCAGGATTTAGTTTATTTTGAAGACAACAAAAACCTTGAACTCTCCTCTTAAGACTGTTTCATTAAAATGTATTGCAAGGGACAGAGGAAATTTTTAAATTTAAGTCCTTCAAAGCACGTGCCAAAAGTCGTTGTGGGAGTTCTTACCTTCCAGAGCAATCGACAGCACCGAATTCTCTACGAGCCAATTTAGCAGCCGGTCTGTATCTATCGCATTCTTCACCGACTTGGAGACAGTGCTGTCTTCTATTAATTTCGTTACCTAGAAATTGCAAAATGTGAGATTCTAGCAGTGATTCTCACATACATCATACATGCACACAATGAAATCCATTCAAAAAGGCTTATTATGAACCTTAAGTGCGAATTCTGAAATATTGGAGTACAGGAGGTGTTTGAGATGTTTTTTGGGGGTGTTGGGTTTTTTTGTTCATTTATTCGTTTGGTTTTGTTTTTTAATAAGCGAACTCCTAACCAGAAACATCTTCTCACCAGTCTCTGATGCATCAGAATCTTATTCTCAGTCTGACACAGAAAAGCTGGCCTGTGCTGCCAGGTATCTCTCTACAGATACACCAGAAGTAGGTTATCTCAGCCTTCTGCTTGTTACACTCAAATCAGTGTCCTATTTTTTATCCAATACTGAACTGATACAGGTTCCTCACTCCAGGGAGAAAGAGCACATTTCTGCTACAGCCTTCCGAAGCTGCACTCTTGTAACTTCACCAAGGGTATGCAGCATTTATAGTTAAGAACCAAACAGCAGGGGGATCTAACATCTCAATTTCCCCATAAATAAAGAAGGAAAAAGCACAAAAAAAGGACTCAAACATTACAGTCTCTGCATACAACCATAATAAAAAAATGCAATTACGTCATGCAATGACCTGAAACAAGTGGACTGAGACGTCAGTGTAGGTTTAAGTCCCATTTGGTCTTTTTTTCTGTTTTCTCTCAATAAAAGGAGAAAAAAGGGATATGCCACAGGATACTCAGGGTTATTTCAGAGTGAATATTGAATTAATAGCATGGACCACTGCTTATAAATCAATCTCAAACAGCACTTCTTAGAAAAGGTTCAAACTGCATCTAGTTCTTTTCTAGCTGGGAGGGCCTTGCAGTGCCTAACAATTATTACAAACAACTCCTGAAAAAATATTACCAACAACTCCTGTCATATTAACTTGTTTTGGCACTTACTGTGAACCGAGCTTTCGCTAAGGCAACACAATCTGTATGGAAATATCGCACCACCTCTTTTTTTAAGGTTGTGGTTTTGGTGGCTTCTTAACAACCCATCCCACCTACACACATGCACATGTACACACACACACACAGACACACACAGAGAGCAAACCTACTTCTTTGAGGGAATTCATCTTTGCACTGAAGTGAGGCGATTTCAACATGCGCAGCAGGATGTCCAGCCGTAAGTCATCGACCGCCGTGACCAGGTCAGGTTGGAAGCGCATACACAGCAGTTTGATACCAGACAGGAGCTCAGGGATACTGACTAGTCTCTGTTTAAAGCAAAACAAAAAAAGGACGAATAGAGGCACTGCTATTTTTGCTATTCTGTTTCAGACGTCACTGATCCACAAAGAGTAGGTTTAGTGACCCAACACAGACTCTTTAATCTATGAAATGCAGTACCATGTACATCTTAAAAGTATTACTTGTACTCCAGAAATTTTAGAGCACCAAAACCTTTGGTTAAAGCTACAGATTTGGTACACTAAATTGCTCCCCTGTAGTTGCACAACCTATGAATACTTTCCAGTTTACAATTAGCAATTTAAGTCTAAGTAAAAAGTCAACAGTCAAAAATTGAATAGAACTGAGTGCCACTGGGAGTAGCCACAAGCTACATGGACATTTATCACCAAATACCAAATTCTCAGAAGCAAAAAGCTAATGCAACAGTCATATGCACACAAATGATATGAATTTCACTGACTGCATGATAGGAAGCATCTTCAAGTCAGCTAGAGAAGTGAGCACTCAGCATGCTGTACCAGGGGACCAAAAAACCAAAAATTCAATAGCAATAGTGGCAAAAAGTTTTAAAAAGGGTCATAACACCAGTTATCTACTGAAAAAGGTATTGAATGGAAGTGGGTAAATGCATTTTGATTTGTGTTATTTGGTCATAGATCAATGACAGAATTCAGAACAGGCTGTGAAATAAAGCTATTGTTCTAGTCTACACTGCCAGCATTTCCAAGACACACAGGAAGTTCTTACTAAATATTTAATATGTAAAACATTACCTTGTCTTTCAAGTCCTTCTCTTCTACATTCTGCACATATTTAATCATTTTATGAATGACTGGATCCAGCATGGGCTAAAGGATGTGAGAAAAGGCATGACAATCATTGTAATGCTTCCTGAAATCAATTACATTACTCGAAAGATGTGGCTGCAGCAAAATGAAATACTTTGCTGAAAGTTCATTATTATCTTAGACATAAAGCAACACCTGTAATATACATAAAACTATCCTGAGAGCTATGTCCAGAAAAAGAAGCAATTAGAGTAAGAGCCCATTTCAGACCATCATAATGCAGCTTTGCAAAGAGACACGCTGATGGACCTCTCAAAATGCATCAGTTAGGTGCACGTGCCCCTCTGCCTCCCATGGGCTTCTGAACTATCTCCTCTTCAAATAAATACTTTTTGTCACTTACTAAATCAATAGTTTTTGTTGAGGAGTGCAGGTTTGAAGTCTGGAGTATATTTGCACATACAAATCTGTAACGGTGAATTTTTTTCCAGTACCCCAATTTTTGCAGAGTAAATTCTCATATCCATGTGTTTGATCTCAGCCAGCAAGTTAAACTAAATGCAAAATCCATCCATCAGCCTGGATTCTTTTCCCACACGGTTTACACTGATGAAGCTTACTAATGGCAGTGGTAAAGCTTCTTGCTGCTGCAGATGTAGGTATGTGACTACAGATTAGAAAATTAATCTGAACACTGTCTGAGCCCGTTATTCATCACTTTCAGCATGCTCAAAATGGTTCCTGTACTTTCTGCAATGTGAGGTTTGAAGGCTTTTCAAATTAGTCACCAATTTCACACCGACACAATTGGAAGCAAATTTTCAGTCCTCTGACGACTTGTAAAAAAGACATTTTACCTGTACTACAGAAGAGTTAAGATATTCTGCACAAACTCCAAATGGCTGAACTAATGCAGAGATTGCCTGAAAGAAAGACAGCAAGTATTTAGGTGCACATTTAAGAGATCTTTCCATAGTTAGCAATCTATATCTTAAAAGGCAAATGAAGGTAAACAAGTGCTATTTATCTCATACAATAATTTCCAGTCATCTGCTACGATTGGTTTTGGTCTGCAAGTTCTTTACAACAACACATGGTTCAGGAAAGATTTACTCCATGGCACGCAGTAGAGTATGTGCTAAGTATTATATACATTATATATGGCATACAGTATGTGGTATACACTTTTGCCTGAAATAAGAAGTGCCTCCCCAGTTTTCACTAGTCTTGGTCCTCTCATCATTCTGTTCAGTCTTCTCTGACTGATCCTGTTTCAGTCACAGGAATAAACAGACGGAAAGGAACACATCACATTTTGCTTGCTCTCTACAGCAATGAGAAGTGTGAATGCAAAATGTAAGGTTAAAGCCATATGGCAAATTTCTTTCCCCAAGCATTACGTGGGAGAAAGCTCTTGTAAATGTGTCATATATATGTCAAGATCTCCTCAATGTGTGTTTTTAAAGTGGTATCTATTATCAAGAAATTAAATGTATAAAGGCATATCAAAATCAGTTTCTTCACACACTGGATCAAGAATTGTAAAACTGTGTGCACCAGTGAAATCAAAGGCCTAAATTAAGTGATGCTGACCCAGATTTCCATCCTAAGCAAGCAGTTATTAATCATTAAACAAAGTCAAGTCAAAGTTTCTGTTGAAGGACTGGGATGTAAATCATGTTTCCTTATTCTCCCATATGAACCTATTTCTTTATAAAACAACAAATATCAATATCCCAAGGAAACAAGTTCAATTCTCTCCAAATGGCATTTCACTGAAGGCAGACATCTTATATTGGGGAATAAGATTACAAATGACATTGTTTTACTTTAACCTCCTCATTCTTCAAACCTTGAAAGATTTTTAAGTCTCCTGAATATAGGTTAGGAAGCTAAAACTAAAAAAGTTAGGCTTTGACACCAAAAATAGTTTAGCACTGTTGAACCAGTTAGTTTTTAGACACAGCTCTTCAAAAGTTGTTTAGGATTAGACCCTATCTTTCTAATGACTTTTTTCCTCAAACCGCGATTTTTACAGTAAGTGACAGAAGTCAATTCACTTGCAGCTAAATGCAGCTATGGATGAAGTAAACAGAAAACCAGGGACATACTGGTGAACATACAGTGAAACTACTTTGACTGATATCTAACCAGAAGGCTGAACGTTAGCAAAAAGGTACACTAATCTTCCCTCCTTTCTATGATGTCTCAAGAGCTCTTTAGTCAGATTCTTCTGTACAACCTCATTTGACCTCCAGTCTGACAGCACTGCTCCAGGTCTCTGTGGGAGTGTTGCTCTGGTACCAAAGCAAAGGTAAGAGCACTGCCAAAAGGGACACTGCTGGTTCTACATGAAAGGTATAAAGGAAAGGGAGAAGTCTCATGACAGAAGATGAACTCACCCCAAGTTCAATATCTTCTGAATTGAGTTTGGACTGAATTGCTGAAAATCCACCCAACTCTGCAAACTGAAATAAAATAATCAGTATTATGTAGTGAACTACAGTATTTTATCTTTTAAATAAGCAACCACAGAAAATACTTCACTGACAGTTACCAAGATGCCTACAAGTATCCTCTATCCCATTCAAAACAAGCTCTATGCTTTCGTGGGAATTCAGGAATACACTGGGGAATTCAGTGCAATTATACCTGGTTCCAGAGTTTACACATCAAGCTAGAAACTCTGTCTTGGGTAAAAATGGACATAGGGAAGAAAGATCCCATACAGCAACAGCTGACTGGCCTGGCACTTTTGATTGGGAGACTTTTGCTTGCAGCCTAAGCTGAGCTCTTGACTTCCTCTAGTCATAGCTACCACATTAGGGTAAAGGTGCTCAAGGGAGAAGGCAGCAACTCAACAAGATGTATTTTGCAAGGCCCCTTCTCTATATATAGACAGGATTAAAATCTCAAACTACACTTTTGTGGTTGTCAGAAAAGTGAAGAATGAAAAAAACAAGTCAGAGTGGGATGGAGGAGAGAAGAAATTATCTCTGAAGACAATGAATTCAAGTGACAAAGAACAATTCTGCTTGTTAACATTTACATACCCTGTTTACCAGATCCACCAGCCACCCATGAGGTTCCTTGAACAGTAAGAATATTAAAAATTAGTAGCTGCAACATCAATGCTAAACATTTGTCTTCTGAAACAGAGATTTGTACAGACACATTCAGCCCACTAGCCCACACCTCAAATGTTATGTTAACACACTTCATTCAAAGGAAACAGCAATGTAACAGCTCCTTTACTAACCACATTGCTGGAGCTCTGGTTGGTTCTCATGAGCATCATCCTTTTTTGGACTCTGCTTGACATCACTGCCCATGTGCTGTGGCAACGGTACACACTGTGGCTGCTGACTCACAAGCAATTGTATTTATAGCACATTAGCAGTGTGGAACATTACTAAAGAACCTTTCCCAAAGCAGCAGATACAGAATTTTCTTTCTGCAGCCACAAACTTGTTTCCTGAAGGAGAGACCAACTCCACTGATGCTGTTTTAGCCCCACTCATCTGGAACAACTGCGACAAAACAGTGCAAACCTCAAAAACTGCCTCCTTGCCAGGGTGTCTAACTTGAAGATATCATATCCCTGGCTATCAGAAAAGCATGAATTCTCTGCTAGAACTGAAGACTTGGAGTTACCCTGGTCATTTCACACTCAACAACCAAACAGATGCAATTTCTTAGATACACAGATCTACCCGTTGTGTACTTCCTTCTAAAGAAGCACACAGATTGTTGTGTTACTTTAGACATGAAAGTACACCAGTTTCTAAATCTAGCTTCTAACAGAGAACTGGGACAATTTGAGAGCACAAATTCATTTCTACAGACCAACACATACTGAAGATGTATTTTCTGTAATTCCTGGTGACACATTTAAGCTTTCTTGTATTATAAACACCTACTAATCAAACAATCTTTTCTGAAAGAAAAACATCTACCCTGAAATTAGTTTTTAGGTCATGGCTATGCTTACCTTCTGAAATGTGGATATGGGTGAAACAGCATGCATGTTCCCCTCCCCAAAAACTTCTGCCCAGTTTCTCTGGCACACCTTCATTCGATTCTTGAAATGATATTCATTGTCGGGATTAAAAGCCTTGAAAGAACAATGAACAGCATGGATTATACCAGTCTCAAAACTTACCCTGATAGTATTTGACTTTTTCAGTTGAGCATTTTCCTGGTTGGCAGTTAAAGATTAGCAAAAAATAAAGCTGAACAGAAGCCCCTTGCTCCTGTCTCTCAGTTCTCACTGTATAAAGCATTCTGAAGCTTCCACTCTGTACAGACAATATCCAATATCCACGTGAGCCAGAGAGCTGTAAAAAGGGGAGCTCAACTCAAAGTACCAGTTTTGAAAAATAAACAGTGAAGTGACAGCAGATGTGATCTCTTTTTTGTCTTCTCTTGAGACTGCTGCTTTTCAGAAGTTTTGAACAGCACTCACCCCTTTGACTTGCATGTTGGATGTAAAATATCTGCAAGCAATGGCTGCAGATTTTACAACAATAAACTACAACTTACACAGTTAGAAAAAGCATCAGGACCATAAATACGAAATGCCAAATACCCAGATAATAGAAACTGCATCAGAGAGTCAAATACCATTGTAAGTACACCCAGCAGGCCCACGGGAATAGGATCTTGTTTTACTCTTTCTGCAACCAGGTCCACCAGCAGCATCAGCATGTTGTATATTCCTTCATGGATTTCAGTTCCCCATTTGTGAACAGCACTGGATGTCAACAGCTTAAAAAGAAAATAAGTAATTTTTTAAAAGTTTGAGCACAGTACAAAACAGGAGAGATTTATCAACCCCCGTGACTGTTTTCAGAGCAAATATTTCCTTGGAGTGCGCTAATCACTGTCTGGTGTGTTTTTCAGATGTTCTTCCTGCACTAATGACTTAAGAGTTAATTTAATTTGTAATTTCACTGAAGAACACCTTAAATCACACTTTATGACAGAAAATAAAATGTATCAAACTGTTTTCCACTTTCATGCACTAATAAAGACCGTAACCTTTGCAAAGAAAAACTAGTACGAAACTAATTTGTTTGCAGATTGAACACACAACTATTAAATCTTCAAGCAGGCAGCCACAAAGCTGCACTGATTCAGCTGTAATAACCATTTACCAATTCACACTTTTTGAGCAGCCTCTATTGGAAAACAAAAGCCATGTACCATGAAGAGAGAGGTATTTAATGCTGCTTCCCACCTACTGAAACAATGTTCTTTGAATCTGGTCTCATGTGGTTGTTTATAAAGGGCACTAGGCTGCCATCTGCAAACTTCATTTAATATCTGCTAGTTGGGTCTGAACAGAAGCAGTAAAAAAACTTATTAAATACAATTATTTTCTGTGCCATTAATAGAGTTTCTTGCAAATATTTCAGCAAATTGTAATTCAGCACATTCTGAACTTAGATTTCAACAGATTATCCTTCTGGAGGAACAATCTACACCATTTATTTCTTATGCAAAAAATATACAAGTGATATTAAACTATTGTATGTAAGATTATGGACTCTGACAGCCAAATGGAAACAGAGTTTTTCCCTTAAATTTCTATCTTCCTTAAACATAATTATATATTCTCAGTATTTTAAGACTGAGAAACTTTTTAAAAGGTGTACATGTGATTTTTATACACATGGTCTAAAAACTGGACAAGAAATTTAGGCAGTATTCAAAATGGAGGGAATAGTGGAAAGTAAACTGGTTTTGGGAGCTCTTTAGAGAAAATTCACAGAGACCCAGAGAAACACAAGGCATTAAATACTGAGGGGAAAGTCAAATTCTAAATGGATTGTGCAAAGAATTCAGCAAGCCACTGAAGAAGGAGCAGGAAGAATAGTTAAAGGAAATCTGATGATGAACTCACCACCAATGGCCTTATTCAAAGGGCTTTAAACCTGTCTTTAGGCTCTGCTAATTACTATAGAGCTCTTAATTTAAGGGAAAAAAGAAAGTTGGCCAGAGCTGCAGAACTGGGACTTTTGTATGATTTGAATCTGAGTTTCTGTAAGATTTTACTCAAGGACAATAATTTGAGTGTGATTTTAATCTATGAACACACTCAATAGTTGCCACAGTTTCTGAAGTCTGCATTACAAAACACAATTTGCTCCATGAACAATGAAAAGAAACATGAATTGATCTACTGTACTTACTTACCTTTTTAAATGCTTCAGGCATGCATCTGTCCATAAATCTCTTGCAATTCTCATCGGAATCAGAAAGACCTTTACAGAAAGGAGAGTGCTTTTTAAAAGCATTTTTAAAAAAACACTTTTTAAGATTACCTCAGTGACCTCGTTGCAAGATTTTTGGAGCACCAACCCAAAACCAGCAGTAAAAAATGTGCTACTGTTCATTCAAAAGTAGCATGCTTTTTCAGCCACAAAACGCATGACTCAAGAGAACTTGCCTTTCAGAACTAAGGAGTTTCCCAATGTTCCAACTTACAACCTCTTCAAGCATTATTAGCTAAGTAACTTCTAAACTTCAAAGTTTACAATTCATACATCATTACTGATGCTTCACAGCCTCCATCCAAAACCAAATCTGAGCACAGCCTTTTAATACAAGCTAGAAACAAAGAAGCAAACCAGAACTACTTAACAACTTCTATTCTTCCAAGAGATTACAACATCCCTTTATTCTGCCATCAGGCATGACTGAAAAACCATGTGTACTCTCATTATACACCAGTTGTTGGGAGTGGTGCCTCCTTAACACTCTTAACTCCAGCCAAACTACTGAATACAGAAAAGTCAAATTCGGGTCTAATGCAATACAAGCATTTCACTAGGGAAAAACAACGAGTTATACAAGCGTGGTACACATGGATTTAGATGACAGCTTGTTTTTACGAATGGAAAACAACCAGCACAATGACAAAAAGAGTCAGTAATTCAGCTCTGAAAAACTGTAATTCCTACAGTCATTAGAACATAAAGAAACATGTGCTCTCGTTTTTAAAAAGCTTAAGTAAACAAATTACTTTCGAGAAAAAGCAGAGAGATCAACATTCTTCTCAGAGCATTGGGAGGAACAGTTCACTATTAAACACTGTCCCAGAGATGTGATCATTCTGCAGGGAGCCAAGTAAACAACTGTGTGATTAAAGTGAAAGACACAACTGCCCAGCATACTGTCTGTGACATTATTTGAACATGCAATCCGTATATTTGTGGAAAAAAGAACTTACCCAGTCTTGCTAGGTAGGTGGATGCAATTAGGCACTTGCCTAGAGACTCCTCCCGCTTGTAGGGTATGGACCAGTGATCTGTTAAAACTCTGCTTTCCAGTTCATACAAGTTAGTTGTTGGAAACTCAATCCCTTCACCAGAACAATTCCCATTTTCATCATTTTTCTGTGGGGGGGAAAAAAAAAATGTTCAAGTGAAGTAATTTTCTAGACACATTAAAGAGTTTAGTAGCTTCAGAAAAGGCAGCTGTGCTCCTAACAAGCATGTCAGACTCTCAACCCTGAGGCTGCTTGTGTTCTCCAAAGTAGAATTTAACATTTCAATTTGAAGGGATTACATACCTGTATGTATTTCATGTAGGTGATAACTACCATGTTTACATAACTAATTGCTAACTAATTGCCTATTTAAGTGGCAAATCTTGTTCCTGAGCATATCAGATGCTAGAGCCAAGTGATAAGTACTTCCAGTCCCTGTGAGACTGTATAGTACAAATCCTGATCTCCACAGATCTGCATATTAATACTCTGTTCAAAATCTGCTGTAGAATAAGGGAATAGTTTATTCCAAGGGAGGTCCATTTCACCCCATCACATTAAGAAAGAAATACAGGACACTGTTTCAGTACATCAGGGTTTTTTTTTTACTAGCTAATAAAGAAAAATCTGTATCTCAAATACAGTTGTCCAACAAGAATACTACAACTGTCCTTCTCTAGAAGTCAAAATGAGTTACTGGCAAATATTCTGGAAGGGAACAGGGAAAAGGCAGACAGATGACTGCAGGTAAGCTGTACAGGGTTCCTTGCTAGTGCCATGAAACAACAGCTATTTCTATGTACAGGACACAGAATTAACAGAATTACCCCCTGCTCTTTGCTAAGTGCCATGTGAGGTAACAGCCTCAGCAGCGCCAAATGAAGAGTAGACAAGTTATTCATTTATTTTCCTTTGTTTATTTTTTAACCTTGCATAGATGCCAGCTACCCAATGTGTCAAAGAGTTCACATGGACTCTCTTTCCCTGCCTCCACAACAGCAGGCAAGGCAAGCAGGAGAAAGGACAGAATGTCTGGATCAGGCCTGGCAGCAAGTGGAGCGACTGTCAGAGACAGCAGAAAACACAAGCACAGTGATGGTAACAAGATCCCACTGAGAGAGAAACCAGGGACATGGAGGGAGGAAGGACAAGCAGGAAACACAGAGTAAAAACCAGACAGTGGCAGGAAAGGAACAGAATAGGAATAAACCAAGAGAAAGTACTGAACTCTGGAGGACATGGTATACAAAGAATGCAGCCAATGTATGCACACAAAATATGCTTCCAGCTCTCTGACTGCATTTGCTATTTGTAGGATTAGACCTGTTTTTTTTAAAAAGTAACTGTGTCCTTCACTTTCATAATGTTTCAAAAATATTAAGCCAAGGGAACAGCAATTATATAGAGCTTATCTTTTAAAGTTCACTGTTAGCACATACGGGCTGGATTTACTAAGACCTTCTGGAGAGCAGCAGTAAAATTTATAGGAATAATACAGAGTGCTCAGAAAAACCACACATGTCAGTGTTTGGGAAGTAAGGTGCCACATTTCTCCAACCCCCTACTAAACATTTAGTCCCCGGTTCGTCACTATGGGAAGTTGGACTTTAATAGACCTGAATATCAGTTTCTGAAGCTGTGGTCACTTGATCCAACACTGCATGGAAGCCTGATGTAGTTCCCGTCTAGTAAATCATGCCCTGTTTAAATACTTCAAGTTTTGGAGAAGAAATGTTTGAAGGTCTAAACGAAAAGACACCAAAATTATTTAGAAGCATTTCTTTTAGTAATAATCCTATTGTATTGATTAAACTGTTTACAGCTTTGGTAAAGAACAGCCCTCGCAGAGCACAAATCCATTTCCTATAGAAAACAAGTGTGAGGTTATAAAGAGAGTCCTCACAGTACCAGAACAGGATACAACTTCTAGTACAGTGAAGGCGGATTGAGTATAATATAAACACCCAATTGCTGAGTGTTCAACCACTGCAGTTCAGCCCAGACTTGTAGCCAAGGAAAGCAACATTTCAACAAATGATTACAGAAACTGAGCTACAGTTGCTTCATCCCCTGGAGGAAAGTGTCCACATTAAATAAAGCCAGTGATAGCAATGGACAGTTTAAGAGGTGTAGAATAGCAGTGCAGACCTCCAGCTGCTGCTGAAAAACTCCACTTGTGTTCTCCCATCTGAATCCAAGCAATGTTGCTCTTTATTTATCTGGTTCCACACAAGTGATTGCCAGTGTCCATAATATGGAAATTCACATGGGAAGAGTGAAATAACACGTTCTTCAGTGTACATTCAGCTCCCACATTCTAATAAATTGTGTTTAGGACACGTCTGGATTGAGTTTACCAACAATGTAGTGAAAAGATTTTTTTACACAAGAAATGAGTGTGGTACTGGGAATATTGTCCTAGTAACAATGAAGAAGCACTGAAGAAGCACGCTTTTGGCACATTCCACTAATTAGGAGACAATGAGGCTTCTTGCTGTCAGCCTTCTGCTACCAAAACCCTGCCCAGAAAGTATCAAGTTGAATTATTTATTAATTTTAGAACACACCACACACAAATGGCTTCACAGCTACTGAGAAACCCGTAACAGTCTCAAACAAATGCCCAGGTAGTTTAAAACTCAAATTCCCCTTCAAACCACTAATAAATGGAATATTATGCATTTCTGGAAGACTACAGCTATGTTCCTATTAGTGCAGACTGAGCCTTGCTTCTTACAACCTATCTACTACAAGTAACAACTCTCTTTAGAGACTTATAGCTGCTCTTTCCTAATTAGTGTCCTTCTGTACCAGAAAAAAACCCCAAACTGTTCACCATCCAGCTTCTGAATCGATCTGTGCCCTGCTCTTTAAAGCGAGGGATTTATCACCAGCAGCTGCTGCAGCGAGGTGAAACGTCAGCTCGGCTCTTGCGTAAGCTTGTGCTGGCTGGAGACTGTGCACACAGATCTTACAGGAGGTCTCACTTGCTCTGTTAACACTCACAAACGCATCACAGCTCTGAACAGGCACCCAAAATGAATGCTTTGTAAGTGAAGAGCTCACTACAGACTCTGCTGACAGGGGTCCACGAAGGAAATAAAAAGCTTTTAAAGAAAAATTACGGTACATGTGAAAATAAATAGTACGCAATGCCATGTCAGACACACGAAAAGTGGTTTTCTGGATCTCTTCTTTGGGGAATTACATGGGTTTTGTTTGCTTGTTCATTATATAAACATATATTTATGTTTATTTTACATATATAAAAACCCTCCATCCCTCCCTCCCCTCAAATAGGTGACTTAAGAATGGTATCTGCCTGTTGATAGTGAGTCATATCAGGACACTGCAATTCTGGCTGGACAGACTTAACACTGGACAGGCACCTGACACATAAAGGATTTGTAGGGACGTTCTCCAACCATAAGAGTAGTGAAAAGTAAAAAGCCTGTTCCTGGTAGCCAGTGATAAAATGTCAAAGAAGTCTGTAAGAATCACTGTTTTCTGCCATAGGAAATCATGGTGCATATCACACACCTGTAACTATTCTCCCTCCCGCAGCTGAAGTCTTGAGACCAAAAACCTTGCTGGCAAACCTTCAATATAATTTTCTATGCCTTCTGATATATCTCTTATCACATAAAAGCCTTGAAGATCCCCTCACTCTGACAGTCTTGACTCTTCTGGCTTATTTTCAAGGTGTGAAAATGCAGTTATGGCTAAACACACACCAGGGTCCCAAGAGAAATACCCTCACAAGAACAGGCTCAAGCAGTGATTCAAGATTGCCACTCTGGGAACCTGGCACCTCCCAGAGTTGCTTGCAAGGCTGAATAAACAAAAGTTGTTAAATATCTGATCAATAAAGCATTGCTTAAATCTCTAGGAAAAAAACCTTCCATGGAAGTGTAACACAAAACAGAAATCAGCCCTTACACAAAAAGTGAAATATGGAACAATTGCCAAAAGGTCACAGCTCAAAGCTTCAAAACCTGTATTCCTGCAGTACTTAGCTAATTAACTCATCAAACACTGTTTAAATAAAGCCACTGACAGTTCCCATACCAGTCACTTTACATAAAATAACAAGGAGTTTAAGAATAGTTTTGATGCTATTTGGCAGCCCTAGTAACGAAATTACAGTCAAACTGTAATTTAAATTTGTTAATTTGATTTTGATAGGAGGCTACCAACAGAATTTATTACCATCAGAGCTAAGTCACATCATGTGCTCTTGAATCTAGTATAATTTAGGAAACAAAACCCCAAAGTCACGTTTCTTTCAACAAGTATCAGGATCAGACTTTCTAAGACACCAGCAGACAAAACAGTTCCCTTCACTTTCATGCCTAATAAATGATTTTCAAAAAATAACCATCATTTTATAGACAAGAAAACGAATTTTTAATATTACATTGCATTGTTAAAAAAAACCAAAAACAAACCAACATCTTATTTTGTTATTATGTACCTAAAAACAGGACCAAATTTAATTTCTCTGAAAAGCAGTACTGGGAAAAAAAAAATGTGCAAAGACAGAATTAGCAAAAAAAAATAATCCTAGGCCCACCTTTCAGTTTTTATCACAGTCAGCATGAAGTCAATTTTTCAAAGCTTCAGCCTCCCCAGCTGTAAAGTGTCAGCAGTGATGCTCCCCTGGCCCCAGCACACTGATGCACCACTCAGTAGTGTTTGCAGAGTACTGCAATGCTCCGGTGGAGGCAAGGTGAGAGAAATACATCAAATACCCATAAAAATAGAGCATTTCTCTGCTCTCTGATCTACTATGTCCGTCAATTTGTGGGAGAAGTTATGAATCCTGAAGTCATGACCTGACTGGCCCTCCATCTGCCAGACTATTGATTAAAGCAGCTTGTGCTTTCACGCCTGGATGTCAACCCTTTTTGCTTTTAATTAACTGCTAAAAGGAGGATATTCTGTTACCTAGAACTGAAACACAAGGGTAAGAATTCAAAGGCCTTCAAATAAATCAAAGCTACCACCTTGTACTCACACATGAACATGCTTACATGAGGCATTGGAAGTTAAAAAAAAAAAGTTACATTTTCATACCTGTAACCTACTTGCTTTTTACAAACTGGCATTCCAGAAGCTTAAAGAACTTCTTTTAAACTTGTGTTAAGTGGCAGATGTGGCAACAAAATCGGAGAGTATTTTCCAGTTGCCTGCTCTTTCCATCAGATCTAACCCATTTGCTAAGAGCAAGCTTGGTATTCTGTTGTGAATATGTCAATATTACTAAGGCTCAGACGATGGTGTCATGTATGGAATTTCCACATTATGGTTCTCATTCTGCAATAAGGAAACCCACTGTGACTTCCTGAATGTTTTACTGACAAACAGACATTTACTTGCAAAATATACTAACAGTTTTTAACTGGTTCTAAACAGATACACTGTCTTGCCTCTGCATTTTCATCCAGAGACACATCATCTGTATGGAAAATTTCTGAGCACACTGATAGATAGGAATGCTTTTTGTTATTTATGTTCTTTTAGAAGAACGTAAGCTTGCTGGGGAGATACATGGATGTTTTGTTTTATTCTTTTTGCACAGAAATGAAGTTCTTCAGTTAAAAGATTTACCATGGACTGCTTTACATAAGCAAATACAGTCTTAAGGAAAAAAAAAATCAGTATTTCATCATGCTAATATAAAAGAATGATACCAGTCTATTACTAAAGGAAAAGAAATTCTCCAGCCTATTACTAAAGGAAAATAAATCCTCTGTTACAGACTCCCCATAACTGCAGTGCATTTGGACCCTCATCTCATCATAATGATGCCCTAAGAAAGCCTCAATTTATTTAGTGAACTTTCTCACAGAAAGTTTTGGACACTGACCTTAACTGAGAGTTGTACAAGTGCACCATCAAGAATGCATGGTTAGACTAAACCTTTAGTACTTGTAAAGGATTATAAGAAGTTATAACCACAAAAATCCCATGGCTCCACCTTTCCTCTGCCCCCCATCTTTCACAACCAAGAACTGTGTAAGACTGGGAATAAGAATACAATGGGAATTTGAAATATATAAAAATAAACTCAGCAAAGTTGGAATTAACTTGGATTTTCCAAAAGCATTGGTTGTACCGCTCCCCTAGATTTCCAGGGTGATGGTGTGATGTTACCTGACAATATTCCCTGATGTACTTGCCTAATTGTTCAGAGCTAAACAAAGTCCTGAGCAGCACAGCAAAACAAAACAACTGAGGCTCTGTAAAAATAACACTTGAATTAAAACATCCATTTAACAATAAAAGGAGTCTCTTTGCCCTTTTATACTACTATTACCATAGTACTGAGTGAAATCTGAGCCGGAGATTTGCTACAATCACTTTTGGCAACATATTTTGAAGTTTGATAACAAGTTGTAGGTGAAGGAGAGGTCATGGAAAGCACTGTTAGGAATGCCATTCATAAGGAACCAAGGAAAACAATTATCTTGCATGTGTTTTCAGTATTCTCTGTGGATACATTTAAAAATGTACTCCATCAGCATAACTACAAACAGCGAGACTCAGAGTCAACACCATTATTCTTCCCAATCCTTGAGTTTTCAGAAGCACAAAACCTCCATGCTTGTTCCCAAATAACTCAAGACAACTTTGTGTGATATCAGATAAACACTGTGCTTTAAAACAATAAAACAATGAGCTCACAAATGCTTAGCATTTCAGTACTTAATTTTAAGTCAATACTTGCATCTCCCTTTGCCAAAACACCAGGCATTAATCGAGAAGTGCTGCAGAACCACCAGATATTTATTGCAACATTTTTAGCGACCAAAGGTCGGGGTCTGGAAGGGAAAATTAATTCAGTAATGCTACTCAACACTCATCTGTACTTCTGTTCTACAGATGTATACTGACATACAGGGAGACAGAAACCAGAACTGACAAAGCAGCTGATTTTGATAGTGTATAATTACAAAATTGTGACTAATTAATATGAGAAATCTCTAAATGCCTCTCAAGACTGCTCTGCTGGGTATCAGAAAAGCCAGAACTGCTGTGGAGTAGAGAGCGGGAAGATTAAGTGGCAAGAAAATCTAAGCACACTGGCTTTTAAAATTAATTTTAATCTGGCCTGTGAAACATACATACCAAAGGCTACTCCTACAGCAGCACAAACACACGTTTTTTTCAAAATAAAAGCTAACAAAAGAAACAGGCACTTCCTTTCCATCTTTGCGCTCCTCATACAAAGAGCTACTGTTCCTTAATCCAAAAGCAATCCAAATGATTTGCTGGAATTAACTTCTAACACTGGCTAATTTGTTTTTATTCTCATTCTTCCTCAGTATTTCACTTCCTTATTAAACAGCTGCCACAGAATAGCACTGCAAACTGGGAAGATGACCAGAAAATGCTTCCAGAGAACATTACAGCAGAGACACTTCCTGCCCAGCTGAGAAGTTGGCTACAGAGCCGCCTCCTACCTCCACTGACCCTGCAGGCATCACCTTCACTGGTGAACCAGTAATTATGAAGTGCTCCTCTCAATCCACAATTACTCTAACGATCACATTACATGATAATGACTTCGTAACTTGTTCAAAACAAAGCTTACATTTAAAATTAACCAACTGCACTTCTCACTATTACCCCTGTTTTCCCTAATTTCATGCTGCATCTCTATTAGTCTGTATTATGTCAAGAATGAAACCAAGGGTATTTTCTTTCAAATGCTTTCAAGGGAAGTGTTAACAGAATCAGAATGTAAAAAAAGATTCCACACCAGGGCCACTCATTTTGGAAAACAGTGATGCTGAAAACCAGGAGTGCTAAAATACTAATTCCACTTGACATTCTGATGGCATCGAGCCAGGGACTCGATGCCAGAATCCACCACAGAGCTTTATTTGATTGCTTAATTGTTTTACAAGGCCAATTCGTAGACAAGCCGCACTGTAAAACTTCCACATGAGAATGCAAGAAATATGCACTTTTGCAAAGCTCATGACTGCTTACAAGCGAGAAGACTGACTCTAAATATACAGAATTGCAGCGTGAAATCCACCTCATTTGCTTGAAGGTTAAATACCTTCTTTGTCTTTAAATAAACACAGCTCCTTCCATTCAAGGATCAAAGAATCTCCCGAGCCTAATGTCCGTGGTTCTCCTAATAAAGAACACACCATTATCCTCATTTTACACACTAAAAGCTAAAGCAGAGGTTAAGTTACACACCCACCCTGACACAGCGCATCTGTGGCAGAACTGCTTTCAGTCCTGAGCTCTAATAATGAGGAGAGGTAGGGTTTGAACACAACAGTTCTGCAGCATGACTAGTGAGAATGTTCCTGGCACCAGTACTCATGACAGTCACCGGCCTGTTTCTTTTATAAAATCCCCTTCTCTTGAAATCAAACATCAACTCAAAAGCAACCTTGGACAAGTTTTATTATAAACCTTACCTAGTGAAATCTGGCATTTTGATCCAGTTCAACTGAAACAGCATAAATCAAAAGAGCACATCATGAAGGGGACAGGAATAGCTAGAAGGTAATATAATCCGTTCATCACAATTTACTCAAAAGGTCATAATAATGACTGTCAGAAGCTGTTTTAAAAACAAATTAAGATTATTTTAGTGAAGGTTATGCAAACTGTTATTATATGTTCAGTATTTTTACCTACCCCTTCCCACAATTTCAGGTTCTCTGGTCAATCCCCACATTTGTTTAGCCTGCTCTTCTCCCTCCCATTCCTCTCAAGCTCATTAAAGCCAGCAATTGTGGCACTTGTGGCAATTCATGGACACACTGACAGACGTTGTTATCACATTCATTTATAGTCTTGTCTTAAATTATAAGGATTTAGCAGCAGTTCATCAAACAGCTTATCTGTCAGTCATATGAAGAGATGAGCATAGCATCCTTCACCCGCCTCCCTCAGCAAAGAATCACACAGTGACAATCTGGATGTTGCCTAAGGAATAAACACAGAAATCCTAGATTCTTGCCAAACGGCACTTACCAGATTTACTGTCAACAGACATAAACAGAGAAGTTATGTCAAACAAGCAAAGCTACCTCTTGTAAAAGCAGGTGATCTCAGTCCACCAATGTGGCTTGGTGCTACACAGGGCAAGACTTGAAAACAGCTGCAAACCTGAAGTCGAGCTTTCTGCTGCTTCAGGAAGATTGCACAAATGAACTGAAGCCCCCTTTGTATATCCAAGTTTGTCTGGTCTATTCCTTTTGATGAGTTAAGGGTGGTTATGTTAGTGCATCAATGCCAGAGGCACACCACAGCTATTAACTTAAAACTGGATCAACTGCACGCTCTTTGGAAGACACTGGCCTGCCAAAAACAAAGTTTTAGCCCTCATGGAAATGAATTTATGCACATTTTCATCTCAAGCCTCACACAGAAAGCAAGCATAGAGTGCATGCTGGGCCAGCTCACAGCAAGTCTCTTGCTTCTGGGCCAGTTATTCCAAATTGAGGCTTCTCTAACACTTCCAGACAGCCCTGAAGGCCTTCGTTCTGGATCACTGAAAGAGGATGCATACTGATTTTTACAATCTTATCTAAAGAAAACATGTTTATACTAGTATGATATGTATCTGGTTGCTGCGCTGTTCTCAAAGAAAACCAGCAGACAAGCCTTTCTTTGATCAACATGAATACTGAACAGATTCTAACATTATGTAATAGAGACCAAATAAGCATATGCAAACATAATGGATTCATTACTGATTAGAGAAAATTTAAAGTGTTTAATCATTCATGGGTCTATTCTTAAATGCATGCTAAAGTGTACTCAGCCAAAAAAGGAATGTAAATTCAAAGTACAGACCTGTTACACACATGTCTTGAAGAATGACTAGAGCCTTCTTGTTATTTTTAAATTTAAAACTTCTAATCATAACTTTTGCTCATGATGTACTAGACTGGGAAATTTTATTTAGGGGAAAATTTCTAAGAACTGTGCTCTTTTGACTTACATGTTCATGTATGCTGCTGATACATAAAAATCCAAAAATTTAACAGACCACTACCACCCCACTAAATAAAACTGGTATTATGATGAAAAGGAGGAATACGCATTCTTACGATCTGTTAGAAAGAGAGATGATATTGAGAGAAAGAAAATCAGAAATAACATCTGAATTACCACAAGACAGCATAAGGTACAATATGTTTCACCATAATGTGTATGACTACAAGAAATAATATAGCTGCTTGTGCAATGGCTTTCTGTACAGCTTCATTTGCCATAAGTTTCTGCTGAATAGAAAACTACTGCTTAACTTGATTAATTACCAATTAATCACTTATAGAATAGCTGTAGTTTATTAAACATAATGCTAGATTACATATGAAGTATAAAAAACCCTAAGAACTGATCAGATATTTCCCCCCTTTTATAAAGCATATGCTGAAAGCTGTTAGGTTATAATGCAATATTGGACAAACAAGCACAGGCAACAATCCCCATCTTAAGATTTTTACAGGTACAACTCTTCTATTTCAAAAATACTGTTTTGCATACACGTGTAGGAGTTGACAGATGCTCATATGCAAAAGAATTCTATTACTAAACTGAGGCCTGAACTTATATAAAGTTTCATGTAGTAAGACACCTCAATCCTTCTGAAATGCCTGCTTTGTGCAGTGATTTGCCTATATTGAAATGTTTTGGCTTCCCTCCTGTGGGTTAACCAGAACACCAGTCAAAGCGAACAAGAACGTGAATGGGAAACTGTTATAAAGCATAATTAAGTTTGATCAGACATACAAGTTGAAATAATAGGGGTGAAATACTCTTAAGAGTCATCAAAGTGTCATTTGCAACAGGAACCAGTGCAGGGGAAAAAAGTGCTTCTCTGAAGTTTACACTGACAGCATCTCTTGAAATGTCACGCTGACAAGTCAGACTGTACCAACCATAACTACATCTGATCGGAAAATCCACCTCCTGGGTGGCTACTGAGATCCAAATGCCAGCAAGGAGAACTCTCATTTACTCTCAGCCCTTCACAGCAAAGATTGGAAAGCAGTTCCCTGATGCTTCAATCAGTGAAGTCAAACAGCGGCTCCGCTGCTGTGCAGCACACGTGCCATGCCACAGATCACCTTACTCCACAAGAACACTTCAGCAGCTTATGGGAGCTCAGGGTCTAACCCAGTTAACTCAGTGAACAGGATCACCAATCTTTATTCCGTGACACTGGACGTCAATATGCCAAGGCTATGGATATGGATGATCTGTGCAAGTGTAGTTAGGTACAAGATACGTGCTTGTATTCCTCATAAATGTATTTATAGATACATACACATGCACCCAGAAAGAGAGCGCTTTTACTGGCACAGGAAACCCTCAGGATACTGCTCACTGGAGCCTGGGAGGGTGCAGGAGTTTCCCTGGGTTTATTCACATGCTTCAACACCTGCTATTGACCACTTCTCGAGACAGAGACTACACAAGGCAGCCCTTTGGTACCACACAGCAGGGCCTGCTGCTGCTCTCATCCCCATGAGTTCCACAGCCTGGACACTAATAACTAGCTCTTTTCATATAAGCACTCGGGGAAGTTTTGGTAAAAAGACCTGGAGGAGGAGAAGGCTTTACAGGAAAGCATTACAAGACTGTTCCAGGCAGCAAGGAAAGCACCATGAGCTGGCTGAGGGGTTCAGAGTTCTGGAAGAGAGAAAAATGCAAACAAGGAAGGAGGACTTGCCAAAGGTGGGTGCTCTCTATCACATCTACCTGCTTCAGTTTCATCGCAGCTATAAGTTACGAGTTAAAGCCTTGTTTTGAAAATATTTGACCTTGCTGCGTTCCTATTTCAGAATGTATGCCCAGCTTATCCAAATAAAACCATACCTAAAGTCATACCCACACTGCACTTTCCTTCACATTGTGCAAACGGTTAAAACAAAATAATAAAAAAAATAAAAGAACGACAACAACAACAAAAAAAGACAGTCATTAGTCACTGGGATTATGCAAGAAGGCAAAAGGGGGGGGTGGGGGGGGAGAGAGCGAACGATAACCAGAGTCCTACGGTAGCCACACATTCTTGGAATGCCAAGGAAAACGCCGGGCGCGCTTCACCTTGCAGCGATGGCAGGGAGCGGACACGGCGGGACGGGAGGGAGGCAGGGAGGGGCGGACCAGGGGCCCCCGGACCCCCTCCCGCCGCCCGGGCCCCGGGGCCACCGCCCGCGGCTCACCTCGGTCTCCACCACCTCATGGTAGGCGGGCGGGGGGTCGAAGCCGCCCCCGCCGCCGCCGCCGCCGCCGCCGCCGCCGTCCCCTTCGCCGCCGCCGCGGGGGCCCTGCCCGCCGCCCGGGGAGCCGTGGCCGCCCGGCGGGCCCTGCCCGCTCTCCATGGGCTCGTAACCGCCGTAGTGCAGGCCGGGCCGCTCGTTGGTGAGCAGCGCCACGGCCTCGTTGATGTCGTTCTTGGCCAGGCGCAGGGCCTTGCGGATGGCGGCCGCGTCCGAGAAGCCCATGCAGAGCAGCGTGGTCATGTGCTGCTCCTCCTCGCTCTCCATGGCCGCGCCGGGGAGCGGGGCAGGGGCAGGAGGAGGAGGAGGAGGAGGAGGAGGAGGAGGAGGAGGAAAAGGAGGAGTAGAAGGAGGACGAGGAGAAGGAGGAGGAGGACGGGGGGACAGCACCCCGCGGACCGAGGGGCG
>JAWWEU010000005.1:4602515-4668882 GCA_035583155.1 Acropternis orthonyx | reverse complement strand
CCTCCCGCCGCCGCCGCCGCCGCCGCGGCGGCCGCCCCTGCTCCGCCCCTCCGAGCGCCCCCCGGACCCGCCCTCGGGCCCGCCTCGGCCCCGCCCCTGCCCCGCCTCAGACCCGCCCCGGCCCCGCACCGGGAGCGGCGGAGGAGCCCCGGCCGGGGAGCGCAGGCCGGGCCCGCGTCACGTGACGAGGGAACGGCGGGGCATGAATGGAGCGGCGTGGGAAGGAGGCGTGGCCAAGGGGTCACGTGAGGGCTGAGCGGCGGGGCCGGGGAGCGGGAACGGGGATGGGGGTGGGATTGAGACAGGGAATGGGAATGGGAATGAGGACCGGGCTTGGGGACGGGGACCGCGACCGGGACCAGAGATGGGGATGGGGACCGGCACTGGGGATGGAGATGGGGACGGGGAGTGGTACCGGGGTCAGGATCTGGACCGGGGATGGGAACGGGAGGCGGTACCGGGATCAGGATCGGGACCGGGGATGGGAACGGGAGGCGGTACCGGGATCAGGATCTGGACCGGGGATAACGGGAAGCGGTAACGGGATCAGGATCGGGACCTGGAACGGGGACGGGGATGGGGGCGGGGGCGAGGACCGGGACAGCGATGGGGATCGGAACTGTCGCCGAGACCGGCACCGGCAGTGGGACACAGCGATTCCTCACGGCCGGGCCGCAGTGCCGGGTGTGGGATGTCGGGGCGGGGCTGCCCGCCCGTCCGGCTGCAGCTGCCGGTAGTACCGCGTTAATTACGGCTCTTATTAGCGGGCAGGGGAGGCTCTTACGGAGGAACATGATGGGCCTGGGGCCAGGCGGGGATCTGTGAGCAGGAGAGAGCGGCGGGACCGGTGGGGACAAGTGAGCCCTTGGCTTAGGGGATGGGGGTTGGCTTCTGCCCCTGGGGTGGCATTTGGGAGTGCTGGGAGGGATGTTCTGATTCCTGGGAGCACGGTGTTTAGTTACTGTCTGATCGCTGCCAGCCCTCCAGCTTCCACCTTATTCCTCTCCAGAAAGATGTTCTTTAAGCGTGTAATATTAGGAAGAAGTTCTTCCCTGTGAGGGTGGGCAGGCCCTGGCACAGGTTGTCCAGAGAAGCTGTGGCTGACCCATCCCTGGGAATGTTCGAGACCAGGCTGGATAAAGTGTTGAGCAACCTGGTGTAGTGGAAAGCGTCACTGCCCGTGGCAGGGGATTGGAAGGTCCCTTCCAACCCAAACCATTCTAGGATTCTATGATAACATAACAAGAAGAGATGCAAATTCAGGCAAAATAAAGCAGGGTACAATAAGGAAAAAAAAATTAAAAAATTTTTGTGCCCAAAGGAGAGAGTAAGTTATATACATTCCTTAAACACGCTTGGGGAACTCTTGTGCTGCACAGAAGTCAGTAGATCTGGATCTCTTGGCACTCTCCCAAGCAAAATTTATTGCCTCATTGTAACAATGTCTTTTCTATGTCCAGAGAAGAAGAGGAAGGAGGAAATAGATAAAAGATTTGTCAAGATCAGTGCTGGTATCTGCATATATACATTTCCCCTTGGAGGCCCAGATTTTCTGGCAAGTGTGTTAGCTGTGGCTGACATCACTGAAGGCACAGGGGTTAGGAACCTAGAAACTCCTGTCTGAAGCCTCAGATACAAACCACATTTATCATAAAGGAAACTTTCAAGTGTAGGAGACACCAACAGTATTTAGGTCTCTAATATGAATGTCCAGAGCTCATTGTTGGACTCTGCTGCAGAGTTTGTCTGTAGAGACAGACTGATAGATCAATCTGTTGTACAGGCAAGGTTTTGAATTAATTTTTAGATTGCAATATGCTACCAGTGATCAGTATACAAGGAATATACTGATCCAAAAGGTAATCACAGCTCCTTAATCTTGCTTATTCATCTCTGATTCTTTTTCTCTAGGTTGACATTTCTCTAGGCTGACATTCAGTGGAATGGAGGTAATGTGCATATGACTCTGATCTTCAGCTTCTGTATCTAAGCAAGGTCTTTCATTCAGGCTGATCTCCAGTTATAAAAGAAATTGTTATGGCTCAATCTTGGCAGGCTTCAGAAAAACTCCACCACCTCAAATGCATTCAGTTAATATGCAGAATATTGACTCACTGCTTACTAATGTGACTAGCATTTAAATGACACTTTCTCATTTTTAAAGGATATTATAAATGATGGTTTAATCCTCACAGCCGAATGAAGTCAGTTGGCATGATCTTCCCTTACTAATGGAAGAAGCTTGTAGGAAAAAGTAAGATATTTATTAGATGTCATTATTGCTTTTAGATTTATTTCAAGAAAGGGCTCTGGCTGAGCTAACTAAAGAATACTACCAACAGTGATGGAGAAAGTGATTGTAATCCCAGGTGACTGAGGAAAAAGAGGCTGCTTTAACATTAAGTTACCTATGCTCTGTAGTCCACCTGTCCTGGAGGAAGTTTGAAGGGAGTTTGAACTTACCAGCATGTAAGGATAACCCTTGGGCACAGCAGCTCAGCATAACTGACAGTGAGGGGTACTGGCCCTTAAGTTAGTTTTTAAACATCACTGACAACATCTCTCTTGAGGCTGCTTAAAGGATAAGATCACACATTCCAGTTTAGTGAAGGAATGGGTGCATCCTTCTCTGGATGTTATTCATCCTGGAAGTCCCACTTTGCAAATGTTTTTCATGCATTATCAATTCTAGAAAAGTTGCAGAAAAAAGCACAGCAAACTTGGCTGACTGTGAACAAGGAAAGCAGCAAGTCTTTCCCTATGGGGCACCAGGAGGTGGAAGGGAGAAAAGGCAAGGAAAGAAATTGAAGGAGGGAACAAATATCCTCAAGATCAGCCTTTGGATAAGTCGAGTATGTGCCTGTGTAGTTGCCAGTTTGATCTGACACACGTTTACTAGTTATTTGATTGTGTTATTTTGTGCAAGGTAGTTATTTTCTACAGACCGCATCATATGGGTATCCTGAAACATGCCCAGGTATGAGGAACCCCTATGTTACAGAAAAGAGAGATTTTTGAACAGAAGCTGTTCTAGTAAGTAGTCATGCTGTGACATTGTACATGGCTTTTTGTCTTGACCGTGATGTGGCCATGTAGTCTAAAAATTGTTTGATGGAGAGTTGCAATGACTTCTGCAGAGCTGTTACTGTAGGAAGGCTTGAATAATTTGTCTTTAACTGCAAATGCTTTTATGCTTTTCTTCACAAGCTTGTTTTAAAGCCAGTCCCATGTTTACAGCTCTCTCTCACTATTTAAACAGCGAAAGCAGCGTTTCCCCTCAAAGAGAAACAGCTGTATTGTTCTGGTGGAACATACACACAGCCAAACTAAGCTCTCTGCCTTGTCGAACTTGGAGGTTTCCCCTGTTGTTTACAGCTGTTGGGGGATTCCAGCCAAAGTCTCAGACGTAATTGGAAAACATCCTCTGCCACACTGATTTTGTTTCGGTCTTCATTGTACTGCCCTAGCCATGAGTGTTACATATATACTTTAACACTTTGTTAGGAGGGAATTTCATTATGTTGCCACCAAGTCTTTAATTTCATGCATATGCTTTACTCAGGATAAAAAGAGTATTTTTCTCATATTTTGTTAGAAGTACCATAGAAATATATTACTGAAGGAAGCTTAGTATGAGCTCAAACTTACTATTTGTAAATAATAGCTAAATATGGGAAATCAGGACAAAATTTAATGACAGGGCTCCACCACTCTACAGTACATAAGCACAGAAGGAGTTGTATGAAAACTGGAGTTCCAGTAGCTAGAAAAAAGTCCTTTGCAGTTGTCGCCTGACTGAGGAGTGTGTGTGAGCCTGTATGAATCCCAGCTCCTTCGTCTTGAAGGGAAGAACCTTCTTTTTTTTTTTCGATTGATGTCAGTGGTTTGGGATTAGGCACTTAATATAGGTGGATCTCATGACTATAAGAAGAGCTTCTGTCCTATCTGCCAGATGAACAGAAACATTCTCCACAGGCTGCAGGGTAAATGCTTTTTTTTAGGCTTGAATTAGATTAACAGAAGAGTTGGCAAAGCACTTGGTGGTGTCTTCCAGGAAATCTCATCACACAATGGAGTCAAGTAGGTAACTTTTTGAGGGAGAAATATCTTGTCCCTGTACCCCTAAACATACCGAACACTGACAAGGGGAGCATGTTTACAAAGGATTCCCTAATCTCATGTTTTGGATGGGCAAGGCACTTGCTGTTCAGCGTAGGTAAATCTATATTCTTTACTACCTGAGCAAAGATCTGAGATATTTCAGAATGCAGCTTTTGTATAGTATTGCAAAGAATTAATTTAGGTTTTCTGGAATGATTTTATCTTTCCTTCCTTCCTTTCTTGTATTCCTTGTCCCACCCAGCCTCTTCCAGTTTCCTGCTTCTGGTTTATTTATAGCCAAACATAATAGGTGGGTTTTAAAGAAATGCTTTGAGGGCCAGATAGTACAAATCCCTCTGAATTATTGAAAAATCACATTTCTTATATGTAGTTATTGATGAGTGCTCTTTGGTTGCTTTTAGCAGAGGGGTTAAAAGCATTTGTGCAGTGGAAAACTACGTAACCTCCCTACAAAGCACAGTTCCAATGGACAGCTAACAGAGCAGATGCACAGATGCTTTTGACTCCTCAGGTAGCTGTGCAGCCTCAGACAGAACAAAGATTTTAGCAAATGCAAAAAGTATGTGAGTCACTTCATAAGCACCAGCTGACAGATTCCTGAAATATACTTTTAGACTTCATCTATAGCAGAAATTTTTGCTGCCTTCACAGCTTTTGGCCAGTAAGAAAGGAGATTTGTGCTGGGGCAACTGCCAAGGCCAAGCTTGCTGTCAGCAGTGATTTGCAAAGAGGCAGTTTACCCTGTTTTCAAGCTGGCACTCATGCACTCTAGTAATCATAATTAAATATTTAGCTCTAATACAGTTCTTTTCAGATGGCTATCTAACAAACCTTATGAGGGATGGAGGGGTATCATTAGCTCCTCAACATGTACTAATTTTTGCAACTGTTACAGACTGCCGTGGGGCTGAAAGGGAAGATGAAGGTGAACAGATCTTGTGATGTTGCTGTGCCTCCTCCAGCAAGTATGTCCCTGTTGTTATTCCAGTGTCCAAAGGGAACAGGAGCTGAACTATGACCATTTTTCTGCAGCAGAAGCCGAGTACCCGCTGGCGTCCTGAATACAAAATTGAAGTTTCATACTGTTTCCTTTGAATGGAAACAGCATGATGTGAGCGTGGAAAGAGTGGAACAGTACGTTAAGGGAAACACAACTGAAAGGAGAGAACAGCTGACTCCAAGGGCTGAGCAGATCTGCCCCCTCTGCTTCACTGTGTGGGTTTGTTTTCAGCTCCTCAACTCAGACCGTCTGGTGGGTCTCACAACACATCTCCACAGCTCTGGGCTGGAAAATGAAACAATTGCAAGGAGGTTGTTCATTCTTCCTGAAACGAGCTACTCGGGCTGTGGGAAATGAAAGCTGAGGCTGAACTTTAAAACAACCTGAAAGCACTTGGATGCAGAAATGCAGAGTGAAGCCATTCAATAGAGTCAGGTTTGGAAGAGAGCCCTGAAAAAACCTGCAGTTATGACTAATCTGTTTTTAATGTATGTGGTTGCAGGTTAAATTGCTTCTTTAAAAGATCGTTTCTCTCCCTGTTATTGTTACAGTTCTTTACTGTCCTCTTAGATAAATGATGTGTTGACATGTGAGTTCAGTTACAGATGAACTGCAGGGACAGAATTATTTCTGATGCTGGAGAGGCTCCGGCTGAGCTGCTGGTGAAGGGGAGAAAAGATACCAACAGGATATTCAGAGTCAAGCTACAGCAGCAGCACCCCAAGAGATCCACCCAGAGGCAGGCACTTGGATGCTCACTCTGCTGCAGCCAACTTAGCTGAGGAAACCAGACATAAGACTAGACTGTAGAGCTCCAATTCTGCAGGGACAAACTAATGCAGTGACATTTTAAAAATGAAACAATTTGAAATGGAAACTTCTTGTTCCACTGAACAAGTCTGTGAGGCACCACGAAGTTTTACAGGGTAGCCTTTGGGTGTGTTTATTTTGTTCTCAAATTCTCCCAGCCTTGCTTGCTGGTTGCTTCAGAGGGATCCCTCAGTTTTGTGGTACAGAGAGACTGATGTTAAGACACTGCTTTAGGGAGATGTGGGGTGACACTGAGTTTTGTAGCTGATGTGATGCCAACCCAGCATTTACAAGACTTTGCAGTCTTATAATCAGTAGAGCTGTGAATAGGAGCATGAATTCAGTGCAAACAAGCAAGAGACTGTGGAGGGGAACAACATGGAGATTGTTTAGGTGGGTAGAAAACACTACAGTGAATCCAATGCTGATGAGATATGCTTAACCTAAAGAACACCTCAGCCTAGCTAAGGGCAGTGGTGACAGAGCTTGTAGTAACATGCAGTGCTCCGGAGGTGAAGGCTGTTTTCTGTGCTGCGTGAGTGTCTCTGATATCCAGAAACAAAAGCAGTTGGCATTTCCCGGGTGTATGCTGAGATGTGGTGCAATGTAATAGAGCAACAGAGAACTCCTTGCTGGCTTTTTGCCCTCTGCAGATTCCTTTGGAATTAGGTGTTGACCTTTAAAGCAAGACCTGCTGCTTCTGTTTCTTACTGTCTGAATTCTGCATTGAAGCCTGAGAAACAAGTCTGTGAAGCTGGGGGATTTTTTTTTTTTTAAGCTCTAATTAGTGAAACAGAATAGGTTGGAAGGAGTCTGAGGGAAAGAATCTCCGAGTGGAAGCCATTTTACAGATTTGGTGCCTTTTATTTTTTATTTTACTCCATTCCACTGCAACACAGGCCTGAGTGGTGCTGGGCTTAAATCAGCGCAAAAAAAATGAGTTATATTAAAGACGGGTCCACAACCCTCTCCTGTTGTTAAAAGGCACCTCTGCCTCCTGATCAAAACAACACCTTGTTTGCCCTCAGTGATTTGCAAGTCCGAAGCTGTGTTCCTGCTTGCCAGGGTTTTGTACTAGAGCACTGCAACTGCTTGGCACCAACAGCCCCATGCAGGAGTTTGGAGGTGAGAGAGGTGAAAGTCATTATCCTGACTAAAAATCTGGAGGTATTTGGGCAGAGGGGTTGTGGTGGAAGAACCTCTTCCCCTTTTTGAATTTCTTTAACATTGCCATTGCTTCAGTTTCATTTTCACGTTTTCTCCATTTCTTATTCAGGCAGATTCTGGCATTTCATGGAGATTATTAAGTGCTGATCGAAGGGCAGCTGAAACTGGAACTCAGCTCTGGGTGCGAGGCAGCAGCTCCTGTGCCAGAGAGAACCTCTGTGTGGTGTTTGGGGATCAGCAGGTGGGACTTCAGGAGGGGTGGAAGCATGTGAATATTTTTGGTTCAAAGACGAGGATTAATTTTTCAGAAATACAAAGAGGTTCTTCAAGGCTGTGAGAGCCTAAAGCCTTGAATTTCTCCTGCCTCATCTGCCTGCTGGCAGGCACAGCCCTGTTGTCCCATTTGCAGCGCATTTGATCTGTCAGTGACTCATTCCAAGGCTTGCTATCTGCACCAGCAAGGTGCTTCAGGGCTGAGTCGCGCCCATGTATCAGCTCTGTTACTGTACCCTGTTATCAGCTACTCCTTTTGCTCCTGGGGTGCTCCCGGCCTTTGATCTGTTACTGTAGTGCAACAACAGCTTTCCTTGTTTTTTAATGCTTCATTACATTGTGCAGGGCCATCATCATTCCCCAGATGCTGCAATCTCTGCTGCCTGTGTGCTGCTTTCACAAGTATATCCAGGCTTTTTCTTAAAAACATGAAATAAACTCTCATTCCCCTCAATTCTCAAATAATCATAGTGGAAATCAGTTTACTACAAGATGGCAATTTCCATCAGACACTACATGGAGGTATAATGATATGGTTAATTATTCCCTTCCTTCTCCCTGTTGCATTTAGCTGCTGCTTTCAAAAATCTATGGAGCAGGAGCTGTTTACTCCATCCATACAGAACCTGCTGCCGTGGGCACTCACTGGTCTGTAAATCCTGATGATACTGAGCAGTTTTGAATCCTGTCCTCCAGCAGAAGTCTCCTTTTGCTGGTCAGGCTAGATCTTGTTTTATTCAAGGTTGATTATGTCAAAGTTAGAGACCCCAGTGGAAAGAAAGGTGCTCTGTGTGCAGGAGGACTGAAAGAGCTTTCTGTGTTTTACAGTTTTTTTTATTTTTTTTTTTATAGTGGCAAGTGGGCAAAATCAGAGACACACAATAATTTAAAACACATTTGCTTAAAACCAGATAAATTCAGAGTAATGTTGGAAGAAATCAGCTTCTGAGCCAATTCTGCTGGAGATGGTGCTTATCAGATGTCCCAGCAAAACCTTCCTGTAGGAAGGCTTGTAGGATTTGGGGCAGAAACTCCAGCATAACAAGCACATGCCTCTCACAGCTTTCAGAGCAGTCTGTTCCTGCTAATGTGGTGCAGATCAGTGATCCGGCTTGTTTTGTCCATACTCCCAGCCTTGGCTGGGCTGTGGGGTGGAGGACAGACAGACAGACGTGTTTGCTGTGCTAAGTCATGTAACACAGGGAAGGCTGGGGTTACCCACGTGTTTGTCTGCTCATGGGGTCCAGGCAAATGGCACAGCCCATACCTGCAACATGTCCCAAACACTGGGAGTCCTGACCACAGTGTGCTCATCCTAATGTGATTTAATAGTGACGAATCACTTTCTTTCCACTGACCAGGTTGGGCTTGTTTTGTTTATGCCTTGAAACCTCTCTTCTCCCCCACACTACCATCTGTGCCACACTGTTTGGCAAGTTAAAAGCTCTGCCTGGTGTGTGGGCAGGAGAAGGGCCACAGCCTGGTGCAGAAAATGTGTCAGATGTGGTACAGGCTTGCGGGGAGGATGAGGTGAGGACAAGAGGTGCCAGTCGTGTGCTCAGTTCATGACTTGCCCAGCCTGTTTCACAGACTTGTAACTACTGATCCTTAACTGTGTTTCGGGCCTGGCCTACAGTCACTAATTGTCAGTGTCCTGAGGCTTCTCCCAGGTTTTAATTGTCCCTATTAGTATGATGAATGTTTAGAAATAAGGGCACAGGAGAAAGGTAGTAGTGTTTTTGCTGCTGCCATTGTCATTGCCAGGGCTGCAATTAAAGCTGCTTACTGGCATTTGCCCTCCTGTGAAATGTGTAAGTGAGCTATTTATAAGTGTGCAGAGGTCCTATGTCTCTAGTTTGTGCTCTGATGTAAGAGTAATCTCCACAAGGAGGGGCAAGTCTGTCCAAGACTGCAAAGGAGTTTAGTTGGAAATAATCCACTCTTTCTGAGCCTCAGTGTTGTCTGTACGATGGGGTGGATTTCTGGGGGCTGGCATGGGTGTGGAGGAACAGCATATTGTTTCCCATTCTCTCTCTCTGTTGCAGCAGGAACTCCCATCTTCAGGGAGGAGAGAGCCACTTTTCCTGCTGCACAGCCCCCTCTCCTGTCCTCTGCTCTCTCTACACAGCAGATGCACACAGCTCACTCCTGGGCTGCGTTCACCCTCAGTCTTCTCTTTCTTTTCCTTTTCCTTTCTGGAGCAGATTCAACCTGGTATGCAGGAGGGAATGGCCCCTTTTCTGGAGCAGTCCAGTCCCAGACACACAGGAGTTAGTCTCTGTACTTCTCAAAAATACTTCTGAAAGTAGATACAGCCACTTGCTTTCATTGTTCCTTTTCTGTAAGGTGCAAATTACCTCACCCTATAAAACATGCAGGTTCCTGAACAGCAAGATTAATACAGCTGGATTTCTAGAGCAGTGATTATCTTTTACTTTTCCACGTGTAGATTTGCTGATGAACAGCTTCTCAGCCTGTCCTCTGTGGGAACATTATTCTTTTGCCTGACTCCCAGATTTTATGAAGTCGAGGGAAATTACCTACCTTTGAGACCTGCACCTCAATGTCCAGGGCTGACCAAAAGGCTCGAGTAGGATTACAGACATTGGATGCACCCCAAATGGATAGCAGGAGCCTAATTGGCATGTGGTTGTAGTTGTGATGTGGTTGTAGTAAAGAAATGAGAGTTCTCTGCTTGAAAACTCCTGGCCTGCTGGCTGAATCTGCAGGACATACTGCCCTCTCTTGGTCCTGGATGAGCTCTGGGTCTGGGTTGAGGAACTTGCCTTTACTGAGTATCACAGTGGCCAGGGGACTATTACTGGAACCTGATGTGTGCTGTGATTTATAAACTCAGTCAGAGTTACAGACTTTGTAGGTTATTCGAACATTCCCTCCAGGAGCTCACAACAGGATTTGTGTGGAGCTTCAACACTATGAAATCAGTTGTGAGAAATGTAACCTACGAGTGATTTTATCATTGTATGCAAGAAAGTGATGTAAGAAACCACAAAAATCTGCTGGACTGATTCTTGAACACATGGTGGAAGACTTTAATCTGTTTTTGCTTGTAAATGAGAGTTTTATGTAAGTGCTGGAAAATTATAATTATGAATAAACATTTCAGGGAATTTATCCTTTCAGATGTAACGGAGTTATGGGAACAATCTGGGAACAGAGACTTGTTTGAAAGAGACATCTCTGACTTCATCTCAGTAGTACCCTTTGGGGTTACACTCACTCAGAGCCTGTCCCTGATGCTGCCTAAGTAATTCAGTGTAAGGCTGAGCTCTGCTCTTCTCCATACAGGTTATACACACAAGTGGGATGTAATGGTTTCACATTGTCCCACTTCTGCTACATGTTGTTCTTGTTCCTGCCCTTGTGTGAGTTACGTTGTACTGGCAGTGTCTGGTATTGTGTTCAACCTTTTTCATGTTCTGAAGAACCTCATTAATCTGCTCTACCTCTTTTGGATTACAAAAATTTCATGTTGCGGCAAGATGGAGGTAAAGTTAGCTGTTTTTCGGAGTGATTGTGTTTTTATGTTTTGTCTTTTATCAAAATAATTATTGTCAGCAAGAAAACCCGCTGTGACTTGGAAGTGCGTGTACTCATGGCACGTACTCTTGGAGGAACAGGAGCTGGAAACAGGCAGTGCTCGAGTCAGAACAGCCAGTTTTCTGAGGCTACACCAGTTGATGGATATCTCCCCTTTTGTCTATATTCACATGGAGCCACTGAGCTAGTTCTGAGGAAAAAAAAAAAAAGGCAAGAAAAGATACAGTGATCCCAAATATCTCATCTCTCTTACCTGTCTTACTCAACGGGTCATGTCCCCTCACTGTGCGCTCCCCATGTGGGTTGCAAATCACCCTGTGTGCCTGTAGCTCTGTCTCCACACCATGCCAGAGCTGCCTGCTCTGTGCTGTCACTGCCTGGCTCCCCGCAGCTGAGAAGCCCCCCGGGACTAAGCCCCGAGCTTGTCAAACCCTAGGTAAAGTCAAAATCTAAACACGTACACAGGGAAGGGGAGAGCTGGGTTTTCTGCATTGCAGAAAGGGAGTCTGCACACACCTCCCTGAGACTGCCTGAAACCAGGAGCTGCAGGGCAAGGGCTGGGTGGGCTTGAGGGAGGGCTCTGGGCACTCTGGCTTCGAAGCAGAGGGAAAGAGCAGGGCAGAGTTACCCACACGGGAAAGCTTCGTGTGCTCCGACAGGGAGAGATCCTGAGGAGACATCTGTGTTTTAGGAAGCCACAGGTCTGGGGCACAGGACACCTGCTCAGCGCTCTGCCAGGCTGGTACCCTTTCTTATGATTTTAAAATTTTAAAAGGAAAAAACGTCACTTCTGATCCACAGCACCACACAGAAGGGAGGGCCTGTCCTTGAGCTTTCCCAGCTCCGGATGTAAAGAAGCCTGACGGAACACACTGTTCAGAGGAAGGGGTGTTCAAATGATGTTTCTACTTTTTTGCTTTTGTCAATTTCTACTCCAACAAATAGGTTTTTTATGCATAATTCTCACAGATGAGGCTGAGATGCCTCATTTTGGTTACAAATCCTGAGGGGGCCAGAAGGCACAGAGAGACATTGTGTTCACACGGAGCTGGTTACCTGACCTGCTCCTGTCCTGGGACAGCTAAAACACAGCTTTAGGTGAGAAACCAGCAGTCTGAGAGAGGAAAGTTCCTGCCTCCATGCCCAGTTTTGCTGCTTTTTCCATGGCTTTGTGTGCTCACTGCTGGCAATAGACTGCCCCGTGCTGGTACTGTCTGGCTGAGCTCGCATGAGGGAAATACACTCTCCAAGCCTGGGATCATTCCAAACCTCCAGTTGGTATTTTTATAGTGATTACACCTTCTGAGGTCGGGCCTTTGAACCAGAATTTTCTTTTAAACCAAAATGAAAAGGGGAAAGCTGGAAAAACCACCAAAGGATTTTGGTTTTTTTCCCCAATGTAACAAGCCAGGATTTGAAGACAGCCTTGGAATGCTGCTGCCCAGCTGCACGGGGGACACTGTAGATGTGTCTGCCCCCTTGCTGAGTGATGACCTGAGCCTGTGCAGGTCGGGCTGTCCGTGACAGGCTGGACAAGCCCTCAGGTCGCCACCAGGAAGTCCAGACAATTTGTTTTGCAGTTCTCACGCTTCAACTAGCCCAAGATCACACCCTGACCTTATAGCTACGGGCAAGTTCCAAACGACTCAGCAGCTGCTGCTACTTATCCGCTCACATTAGTCACTCGTGTAATTGGAAGATAAGGCAAGGTGCGTTCTGCCACCGCGGCTGGCTGCGAACGCCACCAGAGGACGCTGCTGGATCGCCTATGGAGCCCTCCCGGCAGGGCCAGTTCCCTTTCAGGTTTGTCTCAATTTCATCCTCCCTCACCCTAAGCCTCAGCTTTCCCCCCTCCACCACCTCTGCTAAACTCCCTGTCCTTGGCACTCCTCGCTCTGGCGCTGGTTTCTTTGGAGCAGTTCCCTGCAACCCCGGCTATCCGTGTTCCTCGGGCAGTTTTATCGCCCCGGGTCATGGTGTTGCAGTATCTTGTGTTTCATTCTGTCCCTACTCCCCAGAGGCAGATAGCCAAGACACCAGTTTGTTGGGAGTGTGTCAAGGACCTGCACGGAGCTGCAGGACTTGGCATGCTCGGGACCAAAGACATAAGCCAGACTCAACCTGCCCTGAAGTTTGGAAGCACTCGGAGTGGAGATTTGGGTTTGGGCCTGTTTGGGAGATTAAGTTCAGTCTGGGTTCAGGGTTCAGAGCACTTTGGTTCTCCATGCAGAAAAAAAAAAATCCTATAATTCTATTCCCTGTAATAAGCATGAAGTGCAAGGTTCATTGCTTTTGAAGTCAGTGCCTTGATGGTTTGTGCATTAAGGAAGACATGCCACTACTTGCTTGAAATTAATAATAAAATAAAGGTGTCAGATTGCTTTTTCAGATGGAAAGAGGCATTCCTTAAGGAGCCTGAACAGGTGGGCATGTGAGTGAGGGGGTTCTCTTCCTTCTGAGAAAAGCAAGTTGAATAATTTTTGTGTTAAAATGCCTCCTCTCAGGGCTGGTCACTGAGTTTGGACTTGAGGCGAGGCATAGAAGCAGTGTCCATCACTGCCTGGGGGAGATTTCTCTCACCCCACCCCAGGGATTGCAGATTGTACAAGCAGCCCTGGAGACAGGGGAATGGAGGAAACATACTGAGTCTTGTCTGGGGGCTGTTCACTCATGGCGGTAAAAATGAATTTTGCTCCTTACAAAGACAGGGCTTCCTTAGGTCTGAACTGAAATGGGCAATCACTTTTAACTGATTCTCTGTGGTTAAATCCATGATTCACACTTTCTTTGGGACCTGCTTCAGTGCTGGCTGCCCCCAGCCACAACTTCTCCAGACTTTTGGAGTCACTTAGCAAAGTGATGGAGAATTGTCCCTGCACCAGGTGTACAGAGACAAATGCACAGAGGTAAATGCAGGACTTCATTCTGAATGTAAAACTGCTTCATCTGTTAGAAGTTTTGGGATGATTATAATTTTGGAAAAGAAATTCCTCTGTTCTAGGATCCTCTATGACTTGAGGCATCTTCTGACTTGCAGCATTGTCTGAAGACCATGGCAGGGTTGTTACCATTGACTGTTCTGTCTTTCACTGCTAACACACAGGTTTAGAGGAAACACAGCTCTCTATCTCTGCTTGTGTCATTTGGCATAGTTACCTAGAATTCAGAGTTTAGTCTGGCTGAGAGTCTGGTCCATCTTGTACACACAGAGCTTTGTAGTGGTATTTCTGCAAACACCTTTGCCCAGTGCTAATAGCACACCAGAGAAAAAGTTCACACATGTGCTTTAGTGAGAACTGGTGTGCTGAAGAGCTCCATGCCTTTTGCTTTGACCAAAAATCAGGACTGCAAACACCTCTGGGGTGGGGAAAAGTTTTTAGGTGGCAGTTTCCTCTCTGTTCAAGAGATGTTCTGTTCAGGATGTGCCCACAACGGTTACTGTAGGAGAATTTAGCTGATCAGCTCACGAGTGCTTTTATATTTAAAGTGTTTAAAAAAGGGGATGGTGATCTTTGAAATGAAAAAATAAAAATGGCCTGGCAGTCAAGTGATGTTTAAGGATGAATGTGGTGTAGGCAGTGTTCCCTTGTAACATGTCAGGAGGTGGGAGGCAGCAGTCTGTGTTAATTATGCTTATGGTGAGGAGCCAGTGCCTGTGCTTCAGCCAGGACTAACTGTTCTGATTATGATTGATTGGAATTCCAGAGAAGGCTCAAACTCAGTGTGACTTCTCTAAGGGGTAGATTAAGTATGCTGAGACGATAATAACAATTCATTAAAGTTTTATGTTCTTCATGGTGCTTTGTCCCTTGCGACAGCAGAAGCATTTCTGTAATCCAGAGCATGTTGGAATATTCCTAGAACATTTATTTCCTAAGGAGTTTTCTTATTCAGAAGACTGCTTCAAGTCTCTGGGAATGAAACTTTGCTGCAGAGACGCAGATTCCATATGCATGTGGTGACTTGGAAATTGATGAAAAGAAAAGGAAAGTGCTGAAACTCATAAGAGAAACCTCCCTGCTCCCCTCCGTCCAACATTCCTGAAGTGGCTGAGGAGTTTGACATGGCCTCCTGGTTCTCATAGAGACACTGAAGGGTCTTGATGTCACCAGGGTTTAGGGAAAGGTAGTTTCGTCCTGTAGTTGAAGAAAAAAGAGATTCTGACATGAGAATATCTGGTGTGATGATAAACTTTTCGGGAATGTTTTTTTGGAGTTAGCAACCATACTGTGGAGGAGAGGCACCCCCAACATCTTTCTAAAGTAAGGTTTTTTGTCTGAATCTCTCTCTTGCAAATATCTCTGTAAACATGGCCAATATACAGAGAAGGAGAGGCCAGGGCCTTGTGGCTGGGATCTGGTGCAGAGGAGAAGGAGGACACCAGCAATCTGCTTCCATGGAAGCGTGTGGAACCCCTCGCTCTGTGCCTCAGTTTCTCCCTTTGAAAACAGCAGGATTTGGGAACAATTGCCTTGCAGGATGACTCCCACAGTGTGGCATTGGTGTCTCTGTAACAGTGGGCCCCCAGCACAGCAGCGCTTGCAGTAAGATATGATTTAAATTATTTAGGGTGTTGTCATGTGATCACAACTGATTGAGTTCCTGTGGCTTCACAAGTTGCCATCTGTTATCATCCCCATTATGAATTATGCATTAGCTTAAAGCAAGGCTTAAACGAGAGGAGTTCAAGCAAAGTCCTCACCCAATGATACCATAAAACTGTCTTTAGGGTGATAGTACTGGATCCAAAACACTGCAGAGAGCATGCTGTTCTGATACAAGCTCTCTCTGCTGTTTCAAACCATCCTTGTCAGATCCCCTTGTTAGTGGCCAGCTTTATGTTGGGCTGGGTGTCACCTGCCCTCCTGATGCAGGCTCATAAAACTGATCAAAACTCAATTGCCTGGGTCTTGGCTAAGTGGAAAGCAACAAGACTGTAGTCCCACACCAGAGTTCCAAAGATCTCAGGATCATGTGGTCAGGGAGCTGCTGCTGAAGGCACAGGGACCACATGCTGAATTGCTGGCTGGCTTGATGTGAGGCTTTGGGAAGCTGTCGGCTCTGGAAGTGCCATGAGCCCTCCTGTAAAACCTGACAGTATATATGTGTGCATATTAAAGCAGCCCTTTGCAGTAAAACACTTCAAGACCAACTCAGACATTCACCAGAGTACTCTGGCTAGGAAGTATCATGGCCAGAAAGCTGGCTCATCAAGAACATTTCCATTTCTCAAGCTGATCTCCATTGCATCAGCTGGTGCGTGCCCTTTCCCCAGGAAGGAGGGGTACCTGGAGCTGCTCCAGCTACGTGTATGGGTACTGCCCTCTTAGGCTGAAATGCTGTTGCTGCTTCAAAGCTCGGGAAGCTCCTGCTGGTCAAGCTGTGAAGTCTTTCCCTTTTGGCTGTGTAGCTTATATTGGAACTGCAGTGGTGAAAGCAATGAGGGCCTGCTGACCTTTCAAGGGTGCAATTCCTTGATGTCTCATCCTCTCTCAAGTCCCATTTAGAGGCCAGGCTTTCCCTGCCTGCGGTACACCAACATAAGTCAGCCAACTTGGCAGTCCAGGATGATTGGGGCAGGCTTGGCTCTCACTGCAGTTCTGGGGTTTGCTGAATTTATACGCGTTTGCTGGGCAGCAGATCGGGTCAGTGACCTTGTTCTGATGCAGAGGCAAGGTAGTTTATTACCATTCATTTGAGATTCTATGAAATAAACAGTTCTCTCTGTGGGAAGAGGCAGCAGAGATTATTGTAGCTAAACCAAGACTTACTTGGCAAGAGTGTGCAGTAGGGAACGCAGAAAATTCATGGCATCCCCAGAAGCCAAGTGCTTTCACATAGATTGTGTGGCTGTCCTGAGGAGGACCCCTGGGATCTGTGAGCCAAACAGGACGGATAGGCAGGGAATGAATGTCTCCTGGCATCAGCAGTGGTTGCAGTGGAAATTCCTGTTTGAATTTTGGACCATAAATCTGTTCGCATCTGCAAGGACACTTCCAGTGGCTCCAGCTTTATCATAGTGTTGGGAGCTATTTTTTTACAGCTGGAGGGTGCTTGTTCCATCAGCTGACACAAGGACTAACTCTGTGGCTCCTGGTTTCTGCCCTTGGATATCTGAGGGCAAAAATCCTTTGACTTCAGAGGGAGTTGGTCCCACAATGTCTGTGCTCGAAATAGAACTATGTCCCTCCTCTTTAAAGCAGGGCCAGATTCTCTTTCTTCAACTCGATGTGCAAAGCCCTTCCCCTGGGAGAAAGGCAGCCATCTCTTCTCTCCCAAATTCACACACATCCATACCTCTTGCAGTTTTACAGAGGACTGAACAGCCTCTTCAACCCAGGCAGGAATTCAGAGTATTTCTCAAGCTCTTTTGGAAAAGATTTTTGTAAACTGAGTTGGTCATATTGGAAATGTCTCACATTTTGTACCCGTGACTTTGCAGTCTGGAGGTGAAGAGAAAAAATGGTGAAGCTCTGGATGCTGGGGCCATAGTAGATAAGGAAGAAAGGAGTGAAGAAAGGAGTAAACAAAGCAAAGGAGAAGGAACTGGGATTTAGTGTGGACCACCAAGATAGGGGAAAAGCGAGACAAATTCTTGAACTAAGTCTTTAATTGCTCCAAACCACAGGGTATTGTGCCTGGGGGAGACAGAGAGGGAATGGTTATGCAATTTCATCCTCAATCATGCAAAGGCGAAGTATTGGACAAACGGATTGCCGTAGATATATTGCAATTGGAGCCTAGGAGAGCATTTGATACATGGTCTTACAAGATCTTGCCCTCCCTCTGAAATTGTTTGGCTTGTTTTGAATAGGAACTCGGTCATGGGGATTAGTAGAAAAGACAAATGATACATGGTTCTGGTCATGCAGATTTTCAACCAGTGTGACTGATGAAAGTTTTTGATTCATCCATTTCACTGAGGGCTCCTCCTGTGCATTAGCAAAGCTGTAAAGAGCATTTTAATGACAGTTTCAGGTGCAATATTTTCCAAACATTACTGAGTACCTTGTACATGAAGCATGGCAGAAACTAGGAATTTGGTCATTTTGGTGGGAAAGTGAGGAGGAAAAGTAGTTTTTCTGTGACAGAAACATCTGAAAGCAAATTTCTTTAGGAAGGAGGAACCCTGAAAGCTTTAGTGTGACAGAGAGCTTTAGTGTGGGCACTTGGGTATGTGTGGCAGGCTAATAACAATGTTACTCAAGTCAAGTTATTGGGCCGGACTGGGGCAGGCTAAGTGGCATAAATCCATGGAAATCTATAGAGATTTGGCAGTTTATCCCTGCTGAAGATACAGTTGGGGTAGAATTTACTGCCAAGAAATTACCAATCAACTGGATTGAAATCTGAGCTGAAATTATGAGGGATGAGTTAATTGAACCTTCTTCCCCCACATATTAAAGAAGGGAGTCTGCTTACCTCAGGCCAGAGGAAAAGGAGAGAGGCTGTGCAGGAGCCTGCCAAAATCACAGAGGTGTGGGAGTATTGCTGAGTGGTGTGGGAAGGCCTGGCACACTTGAAAGGAAGTGGAGTATGGCACTAAAGTCGGTTCCTTGGGAGCAAAGCAGCTGGCTGGGAGGAAGCCTTGCTGACCAAATCAGTCTTCCTACCTCCTGGCATTGCTGCCAGTCCATTTCAGGGGATAGTTGGGGGGTCAGAAAGTTACTTTGTGAAATAATACTTAGTTTTGTATCTCTGTTTGTTCCTGTTTTTGTGATTTCATTCCATAAATATAGCTCTGCGGTTGTTAAGAGCTGTTCAAGGTAGGACATAGAGGAGAAAAGGCAGCATGTGTTAAGCAAGGAGTGAGCAGCTGGATTTCAAAGGCTTACTGAGTTTGGTCCTTCAGGCAACTCTTTAAGAATTTTGCACCAACAGAAAAGGAGAGAAGAAAGGAGAAAGTGGAAGGGAGTGTTTATATTGAAATCTTTATTTAGTTCCAAAAGCCTAGAGCAAAGCATCAAAATACAAGAGTGGCTCATACAAGCCAAGACAGGGAATAGAATTTCCATTTTATTCCAGACAAGAAGTAGGTCTTATTATAAAGGGGGTTGGGTGACAAAGCTAAATGTAATTTAAATTTCTACTCCAATCTATTTTTAATTATTCATGTGTAGATTCTTTTGTAGGGTTAACAAGGAATTTGCCAGAAGACAGCCCACAAAGGCTTGGGTTATAGTTTTACAGCAGACATCCTGAAAATACACTGTCACAGGCAATCAGTGTCCTTGGGGAGGTGGCCTGTTAGCAGGGTGTTTACTAATTGGGATCATCCCCCAGTGGATAATTGTTTGTGACACCCACGCTGATTGGACCCACAATATCTTCCCATCCTGCAAATGGCCCATGACAGTTTTGATGAATTTGAAGTTTGGAGTCTGAATAAATCTACGGAAGGGAAAAAAAAAAGTGCTTCAACTGGAAAATACATGTAGAAGAGCAGAGTCGTGCCCTGGGTCATCCCCCAAGAATGGAGCCACATGAGCACACAAAGAGAGGCCACTCAGTGGGTCTTGTCACAGTTTCTGTTCTTTCCTCTTGCATTAATTAAGAGACTGGAGGAGGACCAGCCATGCCAAAATAAAAATGGGAGAGGTGGTTTAACTTGCACAGGACAGGGATGTCCTAACCAAGGATTTTGGGACTTACGGGTAAACTGCAGATTTATTTAAATATCTGAACGAGTTCAGATGCAGGTCAGGGCTTGCTGGCAGACGATAGCAAAAGTGATGCAGATGTGCCCAGCAAACACGGAGTTCTCTGGGCTGGGAGCTGTGTGTGAAGATTGCATACACCATTTTGCACAGGAGATATAGAGGGTTTTTTATTTTATTTTATTGCTGGGGGCTGGACCAAAATCTATTTTACATTTTTGCTACATTTGACTGCTACACTGGTATGTGCTTTATGGCCAGATCGAGGATCACAGAACTGAAAGAGCATTCTTGTCCAGTCCTCTGCTCAAAGCTTATTTGTCCTTCTGGCCCAAGCATAAATGGTATTTTCACTCATTTGACAGAAATGTCACTGAGGTGAGCAGGAGATGCAGCAGGTTTAGTCTCTGCAGTTAAAAACTCAGAGCTGCAGTTGGATTCATAAGCTTCATGCAAGTGTAAATGCACAGCATTGCCAGATTTCAGACTGAGGATGAAGTTTCAGTCCTGATCTTTGGCCATGGATCAATGATAGGATACTCTGGGCTTCCCTACTCCCAAAAGATCCCCTAAGTGGTCAATAATTTTTCTATTCACATTTCAGGAAGACTCTGGAAAAATTAATACTGGATATATATCAGGTCTAAGAATCAGTGCTAAAATTCCCATATCCACTGTCTGGACCTTTTGATTGGGAAGTAAAGAATTAAAGAAGCATTACTCTGTAATAATCTTGGCAAGCCAGAGAAGTTATTAGTGCTGTTAGAATAAACCTATATCTATGTCCTGGCTAGTAATAGGCTAAACTAATGGCTAAAGCATAGGGAACAGTGATTCAAAGGTGTCCAGTGGCAGCAGAGTGCATATTCCTGTCCAGAACAAAGGTCAATTACATGGCTGAGCCAGAAACCATTCCTGGAGACAGAGCTCTCCTGCTGTAGTAGTCATGCTCCGTTCCACAGGCACATGAAGTTCCAGATGCAAACTGGCGTGGAAAATTACGAGAAGCCATCTAGATCTGAGCTTTGGAAAATGGGAGCTCTTTATATAATCTCTCATTTCTTCCAGATCCTCCCTACTCAGCCAAATGAAAAGTGTCCCATGGAAGGCCAGCTCACCGGATGTTTTAGTGGTCCTTGCAGAATCATAGCAAAGCTGAGTGGTGGTGTATGGTACAATAGTAAATCCCTCCTCCCAAAAGTCTTATCAAAATGCAAACAGTTCTCTGAAGATCTGGCTGGACACTGCAGAATATTCTCAATAAACTCATCACCATGGATTGTGACTGCCCTGCATGCATTCAATAGTAGTTGACTGAGTTAGATGGTAGGAGAGAAACCTGTGGCTTGTCTCTGAGGCAAAGCTGAAGGTGCTTCTCAGGAAATGAAAATTGTAACATTGAGTAAAAGTACCAGGGCATGGGATTGTGTAGCTTTATCATTTATGCAGATGTGTTGTTTAATTATATACAGAACTACATTCTATGCAGAAGTGTAATGAGAGCTGCACCCAGCACAGCAGACTGGATGGGTTAATGGAAATGCACTGGACCAGCAGAAGGAGATCCATTGTCGTGAAAGGCAGTTAGTGCCTATCAGATACTGGCCATTTGACACTCTGTGTTTAAGATTTCCCCAGGCAAACCCTCTAATTAAAAAGAACTGTATTCCCTAAAATAAAACTTTCAAGTATTTCTCAGCACCTTTGTTAGTCTTGTGTTGGGTTGTGGTGCTGTGAGAAGACTTGCCCAAACCCATACAGAGAATGGAAAAGTTCAAACTGGAAGTGTCCAGGTGTGCTTTACAGTTAGTTGTCCCTTGTATGTAATGAATGGGGTTAATTAACTGTTTCTAAAAATATGTTAAAGGTTTCCCCAGTAGTAAAAGCCAGGATACTCTTCTGATCATGCAGCATTCCTCAAAGCTGGCAGGATCATACAGGAATGGTGTGGTCCAGCTTTCTGGCTCCTATCAGTGGATTATGGCTTAAATGGGATCAAGGACTCAGGCTTTGGAGTCAGAGCACTGGCTACAAGAGTTGATTTTTTTTATGACTCTTATGAGAGGCAGCCCGTTTCCTAAAACCCCGCATCCCACACACTCACTTAACTCTGATAATCTTCCGGAGCTTTAGCATGGATTCGCAGGAAAGGGTGGACCTGGAAGAATTCCTGGATGCTGTCAAATAAGTATCCAGTGCTTCATCTGCAATGAGCTCCGGTGCATCTTCCCTAAATCTGTTTCAAGTTGGTTTTTCGGGGTCAGTGGAACACAGTATAAATCCCGGCTCGCTCAAGTCCTTCAGGCAGAGAATTTGGGGAATACATATGGAAATACTTTTGCCTGGTGTTCTCTGCTCTGCACCCCTCCCAAACAGAACATACAATTGTGTTGCAATATTAAAGGGAAAAACCTCCGAGCCTGGAGTAATGTATACAATTCAATAATACATGAAATTCAAAGCCACACATTAATCACATTCATGTTTAACTTTCAGATTTAAACCCCTGCAGGTTGGCTGCCCTTTGTTCTGCTAAGTGGAAGGGGGCATTCCAGCCTCTCCGTGCAGAGTTCAAAAGCTGCCTCGGGTAACAAGTGCAATTTGCTTTATAGGCCTCATTGTATTCTCCCTTCGGGGCAGAGTGAGAAGCTACTGCACAGGTTGGCCCCTTATCAGGCTGTTTCAAAGGAAGAAAAGTTAGGATAGCAAAGGTTTGGCAGGTCACTGCGAGGGGCTCCTTGCAGGTTCAGGAGGCCAAGACAGGAAAAGTGATGATGCTACAAGTCAGAATTCAGCTGCATTGGCAGGTCTGGGCAGGAAGGGCAAGTTATACAGCAGCCTCTCCTTTGCTGCTGCCACCATCCAGTTTCCAAGCCTCTTGTTTGCATTAGTGTTAGGTCGTTTGCAGATTTTTGTGAGCAGTGCTTCATGTTGGACTGCTTGTCTCTGATGGGCCTTTGCTTGTTGGATTATTGTTAACTCTTCCTGGTTGTTACCTTTGCCCAGGATTCACTCACTCAAGAGCTGCAGCTTCCTTGCCTTGTGCTGTTCAGATACCCATCTCCCTCTCCTCTTTCAGTCTACTTGAAATGCTGTTACAGTGTGGCTTTATCCTACCCTTTTCCCAGCAGCCTGGCTTTCCAGGGCTCCATACAGGAAAATTAAGCCACAGGGAGCAAAGCCTATTCTGCTGCCTTTTAGCAGTGAGCTGCCATAGGAACCTGCCTGCTTGCTAATACCTACACTGGCGTTAATTTGCAACACCAATGGGGTGCTGTGGCTAACTGGGGAATGAAATTACTTGCAGTAGCTGATTTGCATTAGGGTTATAGTCTTGGGTGATCCAGTCACAGCAAGATGTAGCAGTACTCAGGGTTGTGCTGTGGCTGCAGATATACTGGAAGTAGCTTCAGGTGGACCAAGTTGGGGACTGGTAGCAGTCCAGCTGTGGTATTGTGTAAATTAAGAAGGTAGCAAAATCCTTACCAGAAACCTGGTAAGTGACAATTGATCTACAATATTTTGGCCACCAGGGAGTTTAAAGTGCATGCACAGATCTGAAATCACATGTTGTTCAGCTTCCAAATCATAGAATCATGTTTGGGTTGAAAGGGACCTTCAAGACCATCTCATTCCAAACCCCCTGCCATGGGCAAGGACACCTTGCACTAGACCAGGTTGCTCCTAGCCCTGTCCAACCTGACCTTGAATATTTCAGACGGGGCATCCACAGCTTCTCTGGGCAACCTGTGTCACTCTCGCACTCAAGAATTTCTTCCTAGTATCCCATCTAAACTTGCTGTCTTTCATTTTGAAGCCATTTCCCGCTGTCCTATCACTCCATGACTTCATCCAAAGTCCCTCTCCAGCTCTCTTCTAGTCCCTTTAGGCACTGGAAGGTGCTCTAAGGTTGCCGAGAGTCTTCTCTTCTTCAGGCTGAACAACTCAGTCTGTTTCCATAGCAGAGGTGCTCCAGCCCTCAGATCCCTGTGTGACGCTCCAAGGAAAGCCTGAATTTAAGATGTTGTGTCTGAATGGGGGAGATGCAATGAGCATCCCGAGTGCTTACAGACATCCCAGAAAACAGGATATGGGGCAGACTGTTTGGAAGTAAACACACTGGGTGACTCAGTGAGACTACCCATCACCACCAAATGAGCCTAAACTTTGAAGTTAAATGGTCTAAATTCCAGAGAGTCCAAAGGTTTTACATGCTGAAGTGAAATGCCAAGTTCCTCAGGCGTATCAGAGGTGGAGTGTTGGATTAAGTACTCTACATACATTAATGACCTCTTGCTGGTGGGTCATCCAAGGCCATTTTCTATGCTAAATTCAGCTTCTGATGGTGCACATCATTAATAGTCATCAAAGTGGTGGAAGAGTTTGATCCTGTGAGTGCCTCTCCAAAACTTCAGCAGGAGAATAAAGAGGCCTTTTAACAGGGGTGGAATTCAAATGCCTGTTAAGATTGAGTGGTAAATTCATCACTCTCACCTGCAAAATTGTGGGCTGACAAATTGGGTTGAGCCCAATTGTGGGCTGAGCCCACCGGCCGACAAAGGCAGTGTGGCCTGAAAGACTTTCATGTAGAATACAAATATTGAGGTGCAGCAGAGGGCAAAATTTTCCTGTGTTGTCAGTTGAAGAGAGAATATTTTATGCGACAACACTGAATTTAAGTTGCCGTTATAAAGTATATATTGTTCTTGTAGGGCCACACTGGGGTTTTAATAAAGCAAAATGGCAAAGCTCCCATTGACAGGGTTTGGCCCTCAGCAACTTCAGCTCTGGAAGTTATTCTGTCTTATTTGTAGAAAGAGGAAAGTTTCCAAACTATCAAGCTTTGATGCAAACAACTTTTGCTATTTGTGTAAAAAAAGGATGAAGAGGGTCCTGTAAGCAGCATGCAAAAAATTTCCAAAAGGATGGATTATTGAACAGTACCTTGGAGTTTTAGTGAGAGATCACACACGTAACTTTTCAAACTTACTCCCTGTGCTTCTGCACTACCCAAATATATGACAAAATGTGAAGAAGGCTTTTCAAAGGCATCAAGCACCCCACCCCCATTTTAAGAGCTGTGCTAACTTGGAATCAATATAGAGCCAGGTGTCTAATTTAGGCAATCCCCAGTGTTTCATAGTTGTCATAGTGTTAGTTAGGACACAGTGAAAGATCTCGGAGAAGTCTGTTGACTTAAAAAGGAACAGGAATCAGCTCAGCTTCTGATCTATAGGGTTTGACACTCTAGCAAGCATCTGTCAACTGCCTGGTAATAACTTGCTGTTGGCGTATTCTGACCCTGTGACAGTCCACCATAAATGGAAAATAATTAGATTTAATGTTTCTCTCTGCAACTCATAAGAAAGCTACCCATATTTGAAAAAAGTGCTCCCTAAGGCTATCAGTGTGCATGTGAACAGAGAGGAGCTGGTGTGTGGTAGTTTGTTACATTGCAATCACTCATGATTTCTGAGTCAGAGTTCTAACTTCTCTTATCTCTTCTGCTGTTTCCTTTCAATTACCATTTTCCCTAACAGAAAGGAGGGGGAATTTCTGTCATGGCATTCATAGGCCAATACTGAAATTGTAAGTTTGATGCCCATACATAATTTCTTCTTTCAGTTCCCCTGACTGGTGGAGATAAGCTGTGTCCCACTGTCCTAAGGGAACAGCACTCATGGTGGTAGTTCACTGTGGGTTCTCTCAGCTTGGAATAACACAATGCAAACTGCAGCTTTTGTTTACATCTTTAAGGTTTGGATGGATGCTCACCTAACCACTGGAGGCTCCTGTCCTTCAAGGAGGGTCATAGCTGGAAGATGTCTTTATGATTAGGCAAACTGATCCAGTTTCTGGAAACCCGGCAGGTCTCCTCTGGTTCAGACTGTGGAAAAAATTCATGCACAAATAATGGTTATGGCCAGTTCTTGCTTATCTCTTGTGTTTATATAATTTATTCTAGTAAGGAAGGTGTTGAGTTTGAATGCAGGTGTATTCAGGGTGACTGAAGGCACTGTCCACTGTGAGCATTTGCTCTCTGTGCTGTCAGTGACGAACTGTTGGATGAAAAGTCAGGAGGAACTGTCACATTTGGTTCGAAGTTTATTGTTAGTGGACTGTGAAGAGGGTACAATTTCCATCACACAAGGGGAAAAATCAGAAAACAACAGTTTTTGGTCCAAAGTGTGGGAAAATGAAACTCCTACAACATTCTAGAGAGGGGAAACCAGTGGCTCTTTGCTTTGCAGCAAGACAGAGGTGACACCTTCTAGAAAGCTGTGTAGTCCTTGCTTGGGACAGGCTCAGCTCCCTGGCTTCCTGACAGTGCTTTGGCAGAGCAGAAGAATGGTTCTAATATCCCAAAGGTTTAAAAATTTAATTAGGAATACACTTTGAGAGTGCCTGAAGTTAATTTGAGGTAACAGGTTATATCTAAAAGGACTTTTTTTTTTTTGAAAAGCAGTGTCTGATGAAAGACTCGCAGTCTCTCTTCAGTTCATATGCTGGCAAAAGATGTTTTAGCCATGCTGCAGGCAGCCAGACAGTTCACAAAGAGATTCAGTAACTTAACATGATCTTACTTGTATAGAACTTCATGTTCTTTGACCTAACTAACTCAATCCAGGAGGGCTTTAAAAGGAGAGAAAAAAGGTGTTTCTAATTAAAAATTTGAAAAAGAAGTTAAAAAAGGAAAAAAAAACCCCACAACCAAAACAACAGAAGAACTTCAATTGTAGAATTATTTAATTTAAAAATTTCCTAATTTTCCCCATGTTTTGACGTGAAAGGTGGATCTATGGCCAGCAATCACTTGGCTACTGGCCCACACACATGGGTAGCAAGTCAACTTGTGCCCTACCTCCTCGCTTCACTGCTGATGTGCTCAGTGTGGCAGGAGGAGACAGATGGACGTGAGCAGGAACTCTGCAAAACTGGCAGAGTCAGCACTTGATTGGATGCCATTTTTACAGCTGTTGGATGTTTGTATTTGGGAAAGAAAAGCCAATTCGTGATTTCAAGACAACGATAATTCCAGTCCTTCCAGTGCCTCAATAGGGGAGTTATTGGGAGTCACAGAGTCTTTCAGATTTTGCAAGTTGTGTGCACACTTCTTAAAGTGACAGATAGGAAGAGAGGCTTTTCTATTGCTAAATCTCTTTTGGGGGAAGCATGTGGGATAGTTTTAAAGTAGGTTTAGATTCGGGCAAAACTCATTTGATCTCGAGTTTCACTGCAATTTTGATCATTCTCTCTGGCATCTGGTGCCCATTTATAAGGGACAAAGTAAGGAATCAGTTAAAAGCCTGCACAAGCAAATGTGAAATTTGTGCTAGAACAATGCACTTGGGGATTTTAATACAATAATTGACCCCTTCCTTGTTTGTCTGTCTAATGCTCACTTTGTTCTCTCTAGATCTCACAAGATATTGAATTTACTGGCTGGAGAAGGGCTGCAGACTAGAGAAAACAGAAAAATTTGCTGAGAAAGCAGAAGAAGAGGTTAGTGGAAAAATCTTGCTTTCTCTGGGCAAATAGTACTTATTCTCCTTGTGATCAACACCAGATACTCTCCAGCAACAGTTTCTTGTTTTTCACTCGACCCTGAAAGAGTTCTTCAAACCAGAACTCTTGTTTTACTGGTTTTACAGATTTGATAAAAAAACCCCCCCAAAAAACCCAGAGAGCCATACAATGCATTTCAGATAACATCAGATCAGTAGTGAAAACCTGCCACCTCACAAATTCCCAGCTACCAAAGGGATTTACAGACAGTGGTGACAGCCCTAAACTCTCTTGCTTTTATTCTGCATGTTTGTCCTGCCGGAGGCTTCTTATATTTTGCAGGTAAATCTGAAATTTGTAATGGAAAAGAAAGCTGGTGAGTGTTTTGTGCCTGGCAGGCTGGGAAGTGACTTCTGGGTGAATTGTTATGCTCAATACAAAACAGACCATCAGAGCTACAAAACCCCCTGTGCTTCTCTGGGACATGGGTGCTGTGAATCCTTCATGGTGCCAACTACAGTTTCATGTGCTTGTTCTTTGCCCCAGATGCAACTTTTTGTGGTCTCTAAGAATTTAGAGGGCTCCCTCTGTGCCTGGTCCCAGGTCTCAGCAGTAGGGGAGAGCTGCTGATGGGCTTCACTGAGCTACTCTGAAAGTGGAAACAGGGACCAAAGTCACAGTTTCAGTGGTTTCTCCTTGTCTCCATCCTTTGCTCCTGTCCCTTTGCCCCAGAGTCTTCTTTTCCAGTTATATCTGCCTATTCTGCATGAGACCACTTCAATCAAGAATGCAGTGACTTCAGTATTTCCTATTCTAACTCTTGGACCAATGTTTAAGTCTCTGGCCTGTGATTTAATTGCTTGCTTCTCGGATGCAGGCAGATATTTGGATCCTGTAACCAGGCTTTCCTTAGGCTGGCAGAACAATTTACTGTCATGCCCACATTCCTATGTGTAGTCATGCTTTATGTAGCCTCCTTGTTTCTCAGCCTGTTGGTTTTACCTGTCCCCAGGAGCAAGTGTTGGGCAGAGGAAGGATTGCACAGCCCTGCCCTGATGCAGATCATCCATTTGTCTTGCTGGGAAATCCTAAGTTTTGAGGTCTGATAATTAAGTGTTTCATTAAGTCTGACACTGTGGTGGAGCCTGCAAAATTATGTGCTGTGTGTAAGAGCACTTTCACGTGCTGGAGCGCAGAGCTCTGCTTGAAACTACCACTGGGGGAGAGTTGAGTCTGCTGCCTTGGATAGAATCTTGGTCTGAAAGGATCCAGCAGGTCCTGAGCGAGGAAGAGGTGATGGCAGCTGATGGCAGCATGTCCCAGCACAGGCTGAGCCATGCACACTCCACACCACCTGCAGCCTCTTCCCCAGGAACCTCCTGGGCGGAAGCAGAACAGGACAACAAAAGAAGAGAACAGTCCTGGGGGGAGGAGAAGGAGACAAAAGAGGATACTGAGGAGGGCCAGAAAGTCCCAGGGAGCTGGAAGGCTGTCAGAAGCGAAAGACATAACTGGAAGGGTCCCAAAGACATTAAATGTGAGGAGATTTTCTCTGCATCTTTAGATGAACTGAGCATGTTTGGTTCCTTGTCAGCTCCTTATCACTGTATCCAGGCATCTCTCCAGAAACTATCAGCAAAAAGAGATTTCTCAATGAATCATGTGCACCGAGTAGTTCTGCTGCAGACACCATTGGTGCAAGACACTCTTTGGTCCTGTGCATCTGTACTGGTCTACATCACATCTCCTCCCAAAATCTTTTTTGTCTGAGAGAGACACTGCTTATCATGATATAGCCAGTCTTATTCTAGAAGGAATGAAATGAGAACAAACAGTTCCATTAAAACGAGTTAACTCTTAGAAATAGACTTGTGCTCCCAGAGTGCCTCACTGCTGTCAGGTTGTGCTGGAGTCAGTCGTGTCAGAATTGCATTGGCCAGCCAGATTTTCCCAAGTGCCATCTGGGTTTATGGGTTGTACCTGTACGAGAAAGAAAAACCTTGTGTGATGTTGAGAACTCCCTGTTCAGGTACCTGTGCGTGCACAGGTGATGTGTACAGTCATAGTGAGATAAAGGGTGTTCCATGGTTGGAAGAAAACACCATGTAGCCTTCCTTTTACACAGTGGGAATGATCTGTGGTCTCTGCTTTTCTATTCAGCCTGTTGTTTATTGCCCACAAACAATGGAAATAGCTCACATTTAAAGTGCTTGCTTATCTTAAAACCAAGAACCAATCAAAAAGGAACTCTTTGAAAGAAGTTTTCAGCAATAATTTACTTCACAATAATATGAACAAGCTTGAACTCAAACTTTTATGACCTATGACTTGTCAGATTTTTCTTCACAGACCTTACCCTCTAGCACATTTTTCATGATAATACAAACCAATCTGTTTATTATTTTCAATTAAAAAAAGTAAAAAAGTATTGCATCCTCGTGAAAATTGCTTCATTGTTGGTCTGTTTGAGTGGTCAGTGTAATATATCATTGTTTGATCTGGCAGAACCATCTATTTATAAGCTAGTATGTGTCAAACTATTTTTTTGGCAAAACTGGGAAGACACCTGGTTTAGTTTAGATTCCTCGCTATGTAATTCCAAACATCGCTCAGTCCTCTTGGATAGAAAACGCGGGCTAGGATCCAGACTTAAGAGTGGTGCTGTCATTCACAAGATGCTCAAGGGCCTCTCTTCTCAAGGTTCATGAGATCATAAATTCTTTTTAATTTTTCCTTTTTTGTAGTTCAAGTCCAGGCACGAACCCAACACAGGGCACACTTATTAAATGTGAGTGAGGTGCAGTCGGTCCCGTGCACTATTTCAGAGTTGCCTGTGCTGACCAACAGAGGTAGAAGCAAGGCAGTCAGTGAAAGTTTGCTGATGAGATCAAGAGGAGTGGGTCACCTTTGCAGAGCTGTCATAAAGCTTGGAAAGACAGCGCAGTCCCGGGCCAAGTTTGGGAATAGAAATTAGAAATACAATATTCCTGCAGCTGAGGGAACTGATGATTGATTTGCTGTTGAAAGGCACTATTCAATAAAAGTGCAATAATGCCTTTACAGAGGCATCTTTGTAGTCTGTTTGTTCCCTCTTGTTCAAACTTATATATGACATACTGTACTAGTACTGTATTTTAATACCCTTCCCCTTTTGAATCAGCTAGATCGTGTTATTAGACAAGATGCAGGCTGTACCTGTCACTGTTCCTTGGTTATAAAGTTCAAGAGTTTATATTGTTAGATTCATGTAGATTTCAGCTGGCACTAGGATCATCACTGTCAAGTGGTTGGTGTGACGAGAGTTGTAGTGTGCAATACTCTGTGTGTGTTCAGCACTTACATAAGTTTAGTGGTAAAGATGAGGAAGAAGGCAAGGTGAAGGCCAAAGAAAGAGAGGAGAAGGAGAGAGGAAAAAGGGAGGTGTAGATTCCGACCATTTTCTGTGTTCCTTGTTAAACCCATGAGCTTGGTCCTTTCTGTCCCATCACATCATACCGTTGCATCATCGTCATGTTCAGCCTTTAGCAGGCTTTGTTTTCCCTCTGTGGTGGATCTTCTCTCTTCTAACTGAGAAGGAGCTCTTTGCAATGAGCTGGCCAGTTGTCTAAATAGGCTCCAGCCCCTCTTGCTTATTTTCTCTTCATCCTCCTGGTGAGGGAGATAGGTGGTCTGGAAAACAGAGTCCAAGTGAAATGGTTCATGCCCAGAGCAGCTAAGCAAAACTATGCTTTGAGGCCAACTTATTTTTCATAATTTATCTTGTAATGTAAGCCAATGCAGTAGTTAAAAGAAAATTTATTTTAAGCCTTAAAGGGCAAAGGACTTGTATATTTAACCACAGGCTAAGTTTGACTTAAGTACACTGAAGTCAGCAATGACTGTTACCTCAGTGACCTCCTATCTCCTACTAGGCAAAGTCCTTCTGTTTCTGCAGCCTGTGTTTAGACACTCCTCAGTAATACAACCTTGACAGTGCTCTGGGAAGAAGAAATGGAGCTTGGTAGTGAGTGGATGAGTGGTTATTTGTGGCAGCCGAACACTTAATGTCGTAACTCTGTGTCTCCATTTCTGACGTGTGTCAGGTACTCAGTTGTGCACTGAGTGAAGAGTTGAGCACTCAAACCCAGCACTGACATCAGTCAGCTTGCTGAGGGCTATGAAAGGCTGCCAGGAGAAATATTAAAGAGGAAAGGGTGTCTGAAATATTTCCCTTCTTGTTACTTCAGATTACTCAAACTACCTGCAAGCTGGATTCAGCTAACTTGATGAGATCGTGCTTCACAGCCCAAAGTCCTGGTGCTTGTCATACCACGTTGTTATATTGGACAGGCTTGTCCCTAAATGCAGCCAGGTGGGTCACAGCAGTGACAGCCTCCTCTGTAGCAGTCCTCAAGGTGTAACACCTGGTGAAGTGGAAGGGGTACACTTTAAACCTTCTTTAGCCCAGAGGGTTTCCAATCCATCTCTTCCACTTTCACGGTGGAAGACAACTTGGGATGAGAGAAGGGAATTCTTCAGCTTTCCCATTGAAGCTGCTGTGGCCAGAAGGAGCATTACTCTTGTCACAGAAGACATTCCCTTGTTTTCCTGTGGCCTCTGTTCTTAAAACTCTGTACATATTTTTCTGTGTGGGTTTTTAATGCAAAATTCAGAAACTGACCAGAGACATGGGGTTAGTTTATTATCTTCTTGGATTCTGATATCTGTAACCCACCCAATTTGCACAGGAGGTACCTTAGTGGTTTGCCGGATCTGGTCCTAAATATTTCTTCTGCTCAAAATATGAAAAGTCACCTTGCTATTAGTGGAGCATCTTCTCTGATAAGGCCATTCCTTTCCAGGCCATTTAGATGAATAGAAGTTATGCGGTTATGCACCATAAATACCTTAATTTAAAATCAGGCAGTAACTGTGCCAGCCCAGTCTCTGATAGTTTCTGGATCTGAAAAGGTAGCTAAGCTGAGAACCTGGAGAAGGTAAAAGCAAATAGTATCAGGATTCAGTAAAGGGGCGACATTTTCTGCTTTTGCATTAGCGACTCTTTCCTATAACTCTTGCAGAAGCAGTGGGACAGACTATTTCCCTCTGTATTATTCCTTGGAGCATATATTGACTTTGAGTTGTTATCCAGCGAGAGAGAGCAGGATGTTGTGGATTGGAAGCATTTCATACTGACTCTGTGTGGAGTGAGAATTCAGTCCTGAGACAGTGAGACACTTTAATATTTCTTTTTCCTCTGCTAGTAGATCACTGTAGAAGCAGCATTTTTCCAGATTCTTAAAAAAGTAAGAAAAATTGTGAACATCCCTCAATGCTTTTAAATGTAATACTTAATTTTTAAACAGTTTTGTGTCCAGAGCCTGGGACAATTTCAGTCTTTAGTAGATTAACATCCTTTTATAAATGTGCTTTGAGCTATTTCTTAGACTGTTGTCAGCCTTTCCTTAAAGGACATGAATGTCCTTGAGTTCCCCATAAGGAATGACATTTTATTTCTTATTTTGCCAGTGTTCAGGAATCCAAGATGTTTTATTATCTGAACCTTCTTTTTCTGAAACACTCTGTCACCTTTATCACTGTAGGGCTTTCTTGAAAACTTTGTGTTTCTTGAACACAATGTCCCTTCACTTCCCCAACAGTTAGAGAGCAGAGATTCATGGTAATAAGAACATTAATTGAAGAATTTGCAACGGTTTTCAGAATGTCTTTTTCACTCTAAGGTGAATTACATGTCTTTGTTCTGCTCCCTTAGTACTTCTGACTTCTCTGCTTCCTGTTGTACATATCCATTACAACTAATGAGCTCAATCTTTTATGTTTATCCTTAATTTTATAAGGATAAAGTGGATGCAGGCTGTGGGAACAGCTGAAGTATTTTGTCTTCCATATGCAATATGGAGTCCCAGTAGAAGATCCTTGCTACTCTTGAATATCTGCTTGTAGAGCCCTGACAATGAACACTATTTCCAGTCCTGTACATATCCACGTAAAAAGTGTGGGCTGTTCCAGTGGTGGAGGCATAAATTTGTTTTATGAGTGTGTTACACAAAACACCACAAGCTAGTAGATTCTGATTTTTATTTGGTGGTAATCTTGATCAATAGCAGCTAAACCATTTGCAGAAGAAAAATAAATGGGAAGAAAATTTCACATTTATATTCCAGCTGTGCAAAGGGATCTTGGGTTTTCCCCCATTCTCTCCTCCCAGAGCTTGTCAGCAGTAGGAATTCATAGTAATAAAAGCCAGACTTATTTCCAATGCAGGTGTTTCTGGAGTGATTGTAATCTTTTTGATTAACTGCATCTGCAAGAGATCTCATCATTACAAGTAAAGCAGAAGTTATGAAGGAAGGTACCCCTAAAGCAGCAAACTGGCAATTAAAATAATATTATATGCTCTGGCAAGTGGGATTGGATGGGGATTGTGGAAATACAGTAAAGATAGGTCTGAAGATGTCATTATGCCACCAAAATCTTTGAAGCCTGCAGCAACATAATGGATTGGCAAAGGCAAAGGAGCCCAATGCGATTAGGTAGTGCTGAAATCCAGCTTTAGGAGATTAAGCTGCATTACTGAGATCAGGGGCCCTTATCAACCCCAGTCCCAGCAGACTGCCCTAAGTCATTAGGGAAATGGATGCAGAAAAGTGCTGATCTTGCCAAAATAGCATTTTACAGCTAGTGAAAGTCCCTAGGATGACAGCCCTGGAGACTGGGGTCTGGTTTCCTCACATGGAACAGCAACATAAGTTTTGGGACATTACAAACTGAGTGGTCTCACACTGTATTTGGAACAACAAGATTTCATTGAGAGGAAAATTGATTAACAATTGCTAATCAAGGCCACATTTTCTTCTGGCCTCTCAGTTTGGGCACGTGAAACATTTATGAATTGTCATTCCAAGCTGAAGTTTTAGAGAGCAGGCTAAATTTGAACATGTAAAATGCACATGCTGTAACCTGCCTAGAGGTTTTCATAGTCTTTGTGGCCACAGCCCAGGTAGAGTTGCCACAAAAGGGTGGGACTGGGAAAAGTGGAGGGGCCCTCAGCTCTCTGATGGCAATACCATCCCTTTCTGCCCACCTTCACTGCTGCTGGCAGATCTTATTCCAGATCTTGCTTGGGTGTTTGGGACTGAGATTTCTTTCCCCTACTGCTCATGACTACACTGAGCCCTCCAGTCATAACAGGATATTGTCCCTACAGAAGCTTTTTGAGGTGAGAAGAAACTTCCATACAATCAGATGCAAAAATATATGATTATTCAGGACATATGTCAGGGCTTGAACTCTGTCCAAAACCCTGGTTTTGAGATAATCTGTCCTGCTTTGTGGTGTAAAAGCAGCTGACACATAGGTGTGTTGCACAAAGGATTAAACTGCCCATTCTCAGCTAGAGGCATGGCAGCCCTTTGGTTTTCCCATCATTACTTGCAGAGAGACAAATGAAAGGATTCAGTGTCATACAGCCGTGACCTAAAGTCAAAAGGCTGTCTAAGTTGTTACTGGAGGAGATCCAGTTGTAGAAAGAAAAATTCTTGCCAAATCAGCTAGAGAAAGTTGACTGAAGTATGTTTGAACAGACAGATTGTTCAGCCATCTATGCAGCTGGCTCAGTAGAGGAAACAGTTATTCCTGGGTAATTGGAATCAACTATGTGTATATATGTATTAAAACAATAATAATATATATTGGACAATATTTCAAGTTGTCACAGTTTTTCAGTGAGAGGGCTGAATTCCAAGGGTAGCAGGGGCAGGAACTCAAACTTAGAAATTTGGTGTTGGTTCCCTCCCATCCCACCTTGCCCAGTAATCCCCTATTTTGTCATAGGAGGACATGGCTCTGGGTAGTGCTGGTGTTTCACATGCACTGCCCCATTCTGTCCTGCCTTAAGAAGCCATACCAGATTTCCTTTCCTTCATCATATGTCTTCAGACATGGAAGGCCGTTTGGTTTAGTGAAGCTGATTGCTGAATCCACAGGTGGGATTTCATCAACAGCTAAATATCCATGCAGAACCATGGCGTGCCCTTGGTAGCAAAACATTTCCAATGCCCCATTCTGCCTTAATTTGCATTTTGGGACTTGGCAGCAGAGCCAGGTTTTGTATTTGTTTTGGGATACCACAAGAAGGAATTCTGTTCCCTTCCAAGCATTCACCCTTCCCTGCCAGCCCGTCCCTGTTGGGCACATGGAAGGACGCTGCTGCTCTGGCCCTTTCTAGTGGGGACTGAGGGGTTAAACTGAGCCTCAAGCACTTGTTCTTCCAACATACCCTGCACTCCTCACTCTCCAGGATTTATGGTCATCTAGTCACATGTAAAAAAGATTATTGGAAAAATATGTAAATGAAAGTTAATAAGTGTAGCAGAGTGGTGTAGAAGCAGACTTATTAACAACAGGATGCAAGGCTCTGCACATGCTACATTTCTGTTGCTGGAAACATCATCAAAGAGCTTTCCAAGGCTGCAATGCCCAGATGGATTTTACATTTTTATGCACCAGCCCTGAGCCAAAGCTGAATTCACAGGTGAAGTTGACACCACAGCACATGGGAAGGTGCCTGGGTTGCATGTATGTCTGTCCTTTACCCTGGCTGCAGTTCTGGCTCTCAGGAAAAGTGTGGGGTCTCCTCAGAAAAATGGTTTTGGGGTGAGCTTTGTTAATAACAACTAAAAAAATTGGTGCAAAGGACAACTTTGCTTCTACATGGGGAATTTTATGAGGCTTTGGCCTTTAGACTGAAAATACACATCACAACTATTCCCCTTCCAGGCCCACTGGAACTTCTTCCCCTGTAGAAGCTACAAGTCTTTTGCCAGCAGCCCATAGGGCAGTGCTTTAACCTTGGATTTTTCTTCCTTTGCTGGCAAAGAAGTTTTAGACTGAAATAGCAAAACAACAGTGCCACAAAACACATCTGCTTTCAGCATCCACATGGTTTATGGCTAGGGTTTCTCTGGCAGCTAGTGGCAGTGGCAACCTGTCTGGGCAGCAGGACAGGGAGCAGAAAGAGCAGAAACCCATTTTCTCTGCTCTCCTGAGGGAGAAATCCTCCAGCTGTGTAACTGATGGAGACATCTCACATACCCAGTATTCCACATAGAGAACCAAAGAGAGGTCTGAGGGTGTACTCCACTTTTCAGGAAAAGGTCCAGATGGCAAAATTTGGGAATAATTATTATTCGAGTGTCAAACAGCTAGGTATACTTGAACTATACTCTGCAGAACCCCTCTTAAATTCCATAACAGAGGCTGTCAGCATACCAGACTGGATCCTGCAGCCCAGAGATGCAGCCAGAGGCCCCGCTAAATTCCCTGTCTGTACTGGTATTTGCTCTCCAATTGTCCAAACACCACTGATCCCTTTTGCATCAGGAGCAGAGTGTTTGGGCTGCTGGAGCAGCCAGCTCTGCCCAGCTCTGTCTGCTGGGAAGGCTGCAGCATTCCAGCAGGCACACTGCCCAGATCCATGCTGTGCACGAGCAGGACAGGGATCCTGCTGTACACATTCATCCTCTTGATCACCAAGCAGATGGGCGTACTCAAGACACCTTAAATCCGGTCTTTGGAAACCTCAAACTGAGACAGCCCTTGCAAAAATAAGCCCTCGAACAATAACAACAAAACCAGCATGTGACTAAAAGCTGGAAGGAGGCACTGCCAGGATTTCTCTTGGCAACCCGTCACTCTAAGAATCTGCTTCTTGCCACACTTGTGCAAGGCACATTATTGAACATTTCCTGACTATTTGCCCAGGATGCTGTAAATGCTGTCCAAATAGCAGGGTCTCGCCTGCCGCTTTGATACATCTGGCTAAATTGCATTAAGCAGCACGCCAGCGGCTGATGGAGTCCCCACAGGACGTGCTCCGTCTGTCAGGCTCTCCAAAGAGCCTGGGTGATGAATGATAGTACTAACATTAAACAGCCTGCCTGTGATGTTTTTCAAGTGTCCCTCCCCAACAGCTCGCCTGCTGCCCTGTCTTCTAGGAGATAACCCAGCACAAAAGAACGTTACCTCATTAAGCAAGCTGGCTCTAATTAAAAACAGACAGGGCATCACCTCCCCTATATTAGCTTGAAGGGTCCACTCTGCCATTTAAATTCCTCTTTGTAAGATTAATATCCATGCACATTGTGAAGAGTGACTTTCTTAAAAGTAGTCTGTGCAGAGCAAATGTTGGACGTGGTGAAAGTGGGCATCAACAATAAAAACTAATCACAGGGTCTTCAGACGTTCATGCCCTACTCTGGAGGGGTTGTGTGGATGTGTTTGTGTGAGGGAACTCTCCATCTCTAGCTTAGAAGAAATGAAAAGACATAATTTTGTGCAAATCCCATTTAATAACATCCAGATGTATTGTTTAGGCCCAGGTTCTCTATCACTACACTATACCTGTCTGTGTGTATATATATATGTGTGTGTATATTCACAGGATACCCATGGCAGAACCTTCTACAAACATCCTGTCACATCAGCTCTTCTGTTCCTTCCATTACTCTGAGTTTCAGGGTAAAGAAAGGCCAGGTAAGAGATGAATTTGGCTGGCCCTTGAATGCATGGAAAAGAAAGGGGAAAATGAATCATATTCATGAACTCAGAGCTCACTTTTCATGGCAGTCAAGGTTTTCTTTCCTGATGGCTCTCTGGTTTATTTTAAACTGAAGGTTTTAAGTTCAAAAATGACTTAATTTGGAATAATTCGAAGCAAGCCAGTAGCATCATTTAAGTCACTTACTACTTATTTTGATTTTATTCCTACAGAACCTTTGGCACAAAGTACTGCCATGATTTGTGCAAATCCCCTTTGCAGGGGTGGCCTGACACAACGGAAGCACTTTTTAGTTCAGAATTTTACTTCCACCACCTGACTGACAAATTTAAGGCCCCCAGGTGACAAGCAGTGCCCATGACAGCAGGCACAAGCTTTGGAGAGCCCATTCCACACTGCCCCTCAGGGTTGCCAGTACAAACATTTGGGATGTCTGCTGTCAAAACAAACCCTGATGTTGTCACGTGGATCAGTTTCCTGGGATGGTTTTCACCCCACCATGCACAGCTGTGGTACTGGTCTAAGCCTCACAGGTGAGATAGTGAAACCAACACTTCAGAAGGAGCAATCAGTGCATCTGACCTGCAGGGCACCTTTTCCCCCCAGGGCAGTGGGAGAACAGCCTCCTCGTAGTCTTGGCTGTACATTCACCTCTAACCTCAGAGCACCAGAGTTCTCTGTTTTCCCATCCAGAGGCCCCAAGCTCAATCCCTGTTACTGAAGGCCCACCTAGAAGCCCCTTGTTTGACTAGTGTGTTCAGTTCATATTAAAGTGGTCAGTGGTCAAGATACGAGTACCTATACATACACATTTCTTTCAGGTTCAGAAATATTGTGTTTTAAGAATAGCCTGTATTAAAAATATATACTAACCTTAACAGGTACCATCTGCTTGACTGAGTTTCCCAGTTACTCAAATTACAATTATCTGAAGTTATGATGATTTGTGTACTTGGCAGCTTTTTCTTCTTTCATTGGTATGATGAACCTTGAAGCCATTGAAAGCTTGTTTAGCAGCCCCTGTACTGGAAAACCAGCACAAAAGATGCATTTTAAGTTGCCAAACATCATGTAAACTGTCAAATGAAATTGTCTTTGGAAAAGCTGAACAAGTTTGTTTGGGGGAGGCGTGGCAGGAAAAAAAATGTGTTTAGATGTCTGTAGATATCTGTAGTGGTTTTTTTTTTTTTAACTTAAAACATTTGCTCTACAATAAACCAGAGAGCCACAAAGGAAGAAACACAGTGACTTAACTACACCTAGTCTGTGACCTGAAGAAATAGCTGCCTGAAATGCAGGTGACATGGACAATAGTTTTAGGTCATGGTGCCACCTGCATTTTGGCAATATTTTGTGAAGATTGTTCAACAAAAAACTTATACTTAGTCAAGATGGGGCCCCATTGCTGCCTAGTTAGCTGGTCCCTTGGACAAAACATCTAGAACCACTCAATATAATCTGTAATTTCATCACACACTTAATGGAAACAGGTATCTTGGAAGAAGGCTGCTCATCTGCTGTGCCTGTCTCTCCCCCAGTGAATGTTTGGCTCAGAACCTAAGCAAGGGAATTGAGATTTAAAACTGAAATACTAGACTTAATACCTTAATGTGCACGTAGGAACACGGGAATGGATTTCATGGGGAAGAGCCAATTTGGATCCTTGCCCAAATCTTAGTCCCGTGTATCAAAGCTCAAGAAAGATCAGGTGAATTAGAAAAAAAAAAAAAAAATGGTTTCTTGTTTCTGTGTTCTCCAGTTTCTGTTTCCTGCCAGTGTTCAAAGTGAGACTGTAAAGTACTCCAAGAACATCTGTTTTCTAGCAAGACCCAAGGTATCGGGATGATGTTAACCTGATATCTTTTTATCAGGAGATCATCAGTCTAGTTATAGAAGATCACCTGGGGAGGGCAGGCAGTCCTAGGAAAGCTGGCAGAGTTTTGGGGTGCTTCAGTCAGTAGTCACAGCACAATTTCACCAGGTTCTCAGACTCACAACCAACCTTACAGCTCCACATGGACTCCTGCCCCTCCATTTATGGTGGTGTTCAGACTTGCAGTAAAATTCTTTTAATTCATAAAGCATTCTTGCTATTATGACTATGATCTGGAACTCTTCATGATACTTTAAAGTGTAACAGGTTTAAAAAACAAAACAAAACCAGGCAATAAATGGCTTTTTCGGTTAGCTTTTGAATAATCTGCAATAGTCATAAAATCAAAGAGGAAATAATAAAATCCAATATTCACACACATTAATAACAAAGTGGAAATGGCTTTTAAAAACTCTCAGCCTTAGTCTGTGCTGCATCCTTGGGAGCTTTTAAAGGGGTTCCTTAAGGGATATAAGTGGCAAAAGTTGTGGTAGGGCAGAGTAGACTTCTCTACTTCAGTGGTAAGACCCACACCTGATTCTAAAATGGAGTCATTCCATATTCTCACCCTTACTTGCACACAAGAAAATAACTGCAAATTAAACTGATACAAGGAGATAATTGCAAATGCAACTGCTTGCTGCTATGGAAATTGCTAAAGGACAGGGTAAAATTTGTTTAAAAAAGTGTTTGCAGTTTATTTGGCGCTATAAGTATCACATGTTACATGTCTGCCCCTAGGAAATATATTTGCAAATTCACCTTGAGTTACTATTAAGCTCTTCTATTCCACTCTATAGCCATAATAACCATGTGACCACGATATGGCAATTATTAAACATCCTTCTACCTTCTTAGAGCAAGGTCATCTTCCACCATTCTACTGTTTTACATCCTAAAATTCAATGAAAACTTTTGATCAAGACAATCTTTGTTCTTTGCTTCATCAATTCCTGTAGTAGATGAAATAATTTCTTAGTAACTTTATACAGCACCAAAGGACATTCCTTCAATGTACCATTTCCCAAGCTGATTGTTAGCACAGTATTTTAGTAAGTCCTTGTTGTGCACAAGGATGTAGAAGGATGAAACGAAGCAAATGCTGGCTGACAAATCTTTCTTGAGAGCAGGTGGTAGGTCATCTCATTTAGCTCTGTCCTGACAAAGGCAGATATTGGGCACATCTAACTTTCCAGTGCACCAGGAGACTGTTTTTGCAGCCCTGGTTACTTCACTCATCAAGGTAATTGGTTTCAGCTGAAAAAAGCTCCCTGAGGCTCCCCGCCCACCCCCCCATCCCATGCCTGCCCCTTGGCAGAACAAGCAAACACCTGCACTAACTAACCAAGGTCTTTTTTTTTTTTAATGCTTCTGTTAATACATTAAGCTGCTAAGCAAGTTCCAAACTTTTAGGAAATTCTGTATTAGCAAGGCTTCCAGAAGTTCTGTTTCTCTGTAAATGAGTCAGCCGAGCCTGTGGCATCTTGGGTAAGTGCCTGTTGTATTTGATGGGAGCACATGAACAGCTTTGGACTACAACACTGCACAGGAAGATGTGTCTGTTGCTGCATCTGACGGGCAAATTCCTGTAATCTACATTACATTAAGGCAGAAACTGCTCCACCCTGCCTGAGAAGGTTTGTTTGAATGTAGTCAGGTACTTCTGTTAACTTCTTTGGGCCTTCAAATAACATAAGGCTTGCAAACATTGCTGAGCAGAAAATGTTTATTTCATTCGCTAAAAATTGGGAGTCTGAAGGTTTTTCCCTGTTGGGAGTTATTACAAAACCAGAAACAGCTCACAATAGCCTGAACTTATTCCCCTGGGATGTGGTGAAGCCCATCTTCCATCCTGGCCAGGTCTCACACAGGATATTCTGAGTTGTCTTGGTATTAAGTAACAGATGCACTTTTGAAGAGTTTAAACTAAGACATTTTCCAGCAGAAGAGATGTCAAAATGGTCCTAACCAGACCTTACAACAGACTCAATCAGTCATACATTTTGGGAGGTTCAATGGTTAATTCCAGCTTCTAGTTTTGTTGCAGGCAGGATTTGACACAGCTGGGACTGCTTAAAAAAGAAATGTGAGATGACACTGTTGCAGGTCTAAACATTAGCCTGGGCTAATAACAACAGATCTCTCTCCTCTCAACACCAAAGGTAACAATCAAAATAGTCTTGGACGTGTCTTGCACGTTTGCAGATCCAGGATGTTTCAGGCTGTACTGCAGAAATCCCTGAGCGGAGCCTCAGTTGTGATCTTTACCTGCAGCAAAGAAACGGGGCACCTCTTAACCTCAATCCCCCACTGGTGCTTAGACCCCCTATTTTAACACCAGCCTTTCAATTCCCACAATCCCCTTCCAAAGGGGAAGATACTCTAATTCCCCACATGCCCTCCAGGACATAAACACAATGCTAACCTTAAGATAGAAAAATTTACTTGCCTAAGAAAGGTTTTCCAGAGAATGAACTGGTTCCTGACTGTAGAGTGAGAGTTTAGCCATATAAACTCACTTTGGGGTCTGTAGTACAGGGTATGAACATGAATGAAACATTAAAAATATGAGTTGAGAATAAAAGCTCTCCCTAAATCTCCCTTATTGTATAAGCTGCTATGAATTAAAGCCCTTTCAACCTGATTTTTAGTCATCAACATAATTATTTAGGAACATTTTCCAGACCAGTGTTTTTTACAAGTATTTTAACAACCTGCAAATCAGGAAACTGTAAATCAGAGAAATGAACTGAAATCAGCAATCACAAGGCAGGAGGCCCCTGGCTTAGGCTGTGACAGTGTGCTGTGAATAGCACTGGCTCTGCTCCCTTGCTTGCCAGCACTGACTGCTCAGGATAGGCCTGAGCTAAAATCCCCCAGAGCCCAGGACTTCACAAGGCTCAAGAGAGTTTGACTCCAGTGCTGTGATCCAGAACACACCCAGATCCTGTTCTTGCTGTGAAAGGTGGGTCACTACAACACTCTGGGTTTGGATTTCTCCCCTTTTTTACTCTCCAGGCAGGACAAATCTAGAACCAAAAGTCCTTTGCAAGCATCTTCTTCCTTTCCCTGGAATGAATCAGTTCTGCTTCATTTTCACACATCAAATTGAGATAATAGGTTTATAAACCTTAGGAAGAGCAAACCATAAGTCTAGTGCCGAAAAAGTACAACTGTATACTTTCTAGAGGTGCACTTCATCATCAGCCTGGGTCAGCCTCACCTTAAGGCAGAACACAGATCCTTATGTCACAACGTAAGTATGGAGTTAGTTTCCCTGGAAAGTTTTTTGGAGCCAAGTGAGACAAGTTTATTCAAAAATATTGAATAATGGAATATTCTAATTCAGCCTTTGCAGATATGGCTGAGGAGCAGCCCTTGTATTCAGTGTCAGCAACCCGAAAGCTGGATGTCTAGTCTTTGATAAAGGATTCGCGTGCCAGAAACCAAAATCATGCCTGTCCTACATTTATGGCATGGCAGAAAAGTGAGCCAGGGAAGTTCCTGCCCTGTTCTGTCAGAGCTGGGAGTGTCATGACTAATGGCTTTCCTAGGAGCAAGTTTAAAAGGGGAAATTCTGCATCTTGATACAAGAGGTGTCAGCACCATATTGCAAACCTCTAAATTCTTCTACCATTGAGAGCATGACAATTACTGTTGGCTAAAAGATATCACAGCTCTGAGATCTCTACTCTAAGACATTCAGTACTTCATACAACCAAAGAATGAGTTTTCAAAGCCATTTGTGAAGATATCTGGGAGTTAGGGCATTGGACCATACTGCCATCTTTTGAGAGCCTGTCTCCAGCTTTACTTACATCACCTGCAGAGAAACTGGAGACTAGTTTGACCAAGCCTGAGGTGGCTAAAGAACCATCTTGGAGCTTCAGAAAGTTAGTGGAGCTTGTTTGGACTAAGGCAACAATCAGCTGTGCCTGGAGAAACACAGAAAGATTTGCTACAGGTGTTTTAACTAATGAGGAAAGGAGAAGCCTGCCTTCATATAGGAGCTTGCTAGAGCAGGACAGCAAGGAACCCCCAGATCTCCACAGTGGTACAAAATACACAGAACTAGCAGTCCTTGAGGGACAAAACCTCTCTGCAGTTACAGTACTTCCCTAACCAGACAAAACCTTGTTTGTTTGCATGGTGGCTTAACTGGATGTAGTCATCTAGTAGTTTATCAGGTATTGTTCAGGACACTCTTACCAGGACAAACAAAAGCAAAGTCTCAGTTATTTGAGAAGTCTCTATAAAAATGTGGTACAACTGAAAAAAACTCAAGCAAAAGTGAACAATAGCAAGAGAAAAACAGCTATATTTTATTTCTTTCCTAGCTAGTACTTACCAAAGATGTCAAAAGAGGACTGACACTGCCCCCATTCCCCCAAAAAAGTAATCTAAGCCCTGTAGAGCCACTTACATAGCCAGATGTCTGAAGCTGCATTAGTGCTTACTCATGCTTGGCTATAACCACAGTCAGGGAATGTATAAGAGGTGAGTTCCAGAAGCTCCTCTCCTAGAAAAGGACTGAGCGGGGTGGGGGGGGGAAGGATGAGAGGAAGATAAATAGATTGTGAGTTTTAGTCTTTTCTGAATAGCAATATTACTTATATGAGTCTGAGAAGAGCCTTTCTATTGTTTCTGAGAGACTTCTTTTCCCCTTCTCATTCCTTCTCCAGAGTTTTCCCTAGGATTTGCAAGTTTCTGTTTTAGCACAGAATAGCTTAGTGTTCTCTAAAGCTAAGTGGTGGCTTTCCTTACTGAACTTCCTTCCATAAGGAAAATGCATTGGGGTTACCAGGAGGGCTGGCAGCAATTTCTTAAAGAGTCTTTTGAAAGCTTAAAAAAAAAAAAATTAAAAATCATAGCAAATAACACGCACAAAGATATTCAGTACTCCCATCTTCTTGCACAGGCTGTCAGAAATGCTGGCAGCTGCTGTGAGGAGCTGAAAAAAATCATCATTATACTCCAGGCAGCTTGAAACCAAATAATATGTGTGCACAAAAGGTTTTCATTTTGGAGCTATTGTGCCTGGCCTGTTTGGGAGGAGGGGAGAAAGAGACCTATTGTCTCTTAAAAAGCAAAATAGTGGCCTGGTTTTAGTTCTGCAGGAATGGAGTGATCTGTGTGCTATTAGCTGACAGTCCAGGCATCCTCTCTGCAGAGTTTGCTCACTGCTCCTCTGAGCTTGCAACTGGTTTGCCAAATCCCCACAGGGTAAGGGGCCTTGCACTCCAGCTGTCGGAGAAGTAATATCCCCCACTGCTCAGCATGATAGGAGAGTAATAAAAACATCATTTCTAATAGGAAAATGATGCCTGCAGAAGCACATGGAGGCTGGCTGGCTTAACACAGAGAGGGCTTTGGCTAGGACAAAGCCATCCTTAGCAAGCTTGTGGATGAAACCTTGAAGAGAGCAAGAAGTGTCCCAGAATCCCTCACATCTAAGCAGATAGTGAAACTTTATAAGCATTTGTAATTGCTATCTAAAGTCCTGTTAAACTTTCAACAGATCCTACAATTCTTTTTGAAGAAGGAATTTAGGAGCTTTCTAGAAGAGAAAATACTCTTATTTTCAATGAATTGCTGCAGTTTTTCTCAGAGCGCCCCTTTTTTCCCCTGACTCTACTTTCCTGAACAAAACCAACTTTTAAAGCAAACTGCTGGCTGTGAGCACAAAGTATCCACAGTATTTCAGTTCTGTCTTTGTCAAGGATTTAACATCCATCACAAGAGTGAATACAGAGCAGTTGAATGACACTTTTAGAAGTCAACTTTTCACTATACAGTCTTGCTCAGCCAGCCTTAAAAACATGCAGGAAAGATTGTACCAACATTGTAAACTTAATAATTACTTCATCGTGGCTTATCTTGCTCAAGCTGTCTTGACATTCCAGAGAAATGCGTTTGTAAGGGAAAAAAATTCCCTGAGAAGGGAGAAAATCTGAGTTTGTTGCACGTGCTTGGAGCAAAAGCTTGAGGTGGCGAGTCTAAAAGTGATCTCTCTCCAGCTGCCCAATGCACCTGAGCTGGTCTCCATTAGTTGTTCAACATCCATATGTTTCATCAGTTAGCCTTTGGAATAACAACGCACTCAGTAGGCTCCTTTACCCTTATCTGTCCAGGAAGTCCCTTTGCAGAGAATTGCTCTTGGCAGGGGAAGTGTCAGCACAGTTCATGCCGATGAGATCACTGCGAATTACCCTTGGCTTTGGTGGGATCCCAGGCCGCCTTTTTGCAGGAGAGCAATGAATTGCACCATTTCTATTGTTGTCATACAAATAGGTTAGCTAATAATTCTATTTTATATCTTGATGAAAAGACAGGGAGTATTCTATTTTTAGGTAAAATACACAATTGAAAAACTTGGTTCTTGAGCTTTTCTAACAAACTCAAAGAACTTTATATTTAAAATGTGTTGAACATTTCAAATGCACTGTCCTCTTGCAGTAAATGCTGTTTTCCCAAAATTCAGAAAACAAGAGGTGCCACCAACTATAAACAGAAATGATTCAAACTAGTTTGTCAGTGTCTCTGCTTGGATGAATGCAGTGCTGAAAGCGTTTTTATCATCTTTTAAAATATTACTTTTCCCCCCACTTAAATATCCTCAGCCATACATAGATATTGATCTAGTAATTAGGGAACAAAGGTATTAATCCCTTCCATTTGTGTTCAGCTGTTTTTAATGAAGAGTCTTGAGTGTAGCATCAGAACAGTTTGGACTCCTGGAATGTGTAAGCACGTGGTGTGTCTTTACAAACAAGGTTCACAGAAGTTGTCTCATTTGAAGCACCAGGACAACAATGAACAAAAATAATCTTATAAAGACAAGGAAATAAACTGTAGGATTTTATATGTTCTTCACTTGTCAAAACACGGTCACACTAAGAAAATGGACAGGTTGAAAACTACTTGTTTTAACTTCTTGATGCCAGGATGAAAACTGTAGGAGTGAACTGAGACTGTAGGAATTTGTCCTTTGAAACAGAAATAACTGCTTCAGCAATGAGCATTAAAGGATCTATTATGATACTGAAATGAACTGCTCTGCTTCCATTCAGCTGACCACAATGGTATAGGCAAGCACTAATTGTTCATTGTAATGGTGTTTCTAAACCCAGATTCTTGTATAAAGTGGTCTGAAACATCCTCTCTCTCCCTTATAGAATACTTATGCAGAGCTGTGCCCTCTTCACTTAGAGAGAATAAAGGAATCTTGGTGTATTTCTGGCATCTAAGGTGAATTATGTGAAAACATCTTTGGATCAAAGTTGTCACATTTTTGGTTCAGCCTGTTTCATGTTCAAATGTTTTGTGAACCTTGGCTCAATCATGTTGCATTTCAGACCGTATCCAAGTTGGCTTTCACAAACACTTGGCATAAATATCTTTAAAGCTGCACTGCAAGCCTCATACCCAGGCATCTGCAAGGTACCTCCCCTGATGCTATGGAAGGTGCTCCCGTGATTGCAAGAACAGTGTTGCTAGGAGAGATGGAGCCAGAAGTGTTTCTTAAGTCAGATATTTTGAAGGAGAAAGGACAAATAAAGCTCAGGCCTCAATCAGTTGGTTCTGTGGACAGAGGACCTACAGAGAGGGGACAGGAATTTGGAAGCATGGAACTTCTGAGTTAATGCAGCCAGAAAGCCTTCAAATCACATGAAATGAGTAAGTCTTATACATTGCCTTGATTGTTTGAAAAATTAGCATCTCCAACTTATTTTTATAATTCAGGAAAGACACACTGAGACACAGGACTGGACCTCCATAGTATTGTGTCATTGCAAAAAGGCACAGTGGATAATTCTCTCCAGAAACAGATACTGAGTTGTAAAGACTAAAAGAGATGAAATGGGTAAAGTCTTTGCTCTGAGTGACAATGTTCAGAAGTTCTTGGTTTTGAAGCTATCACTGAATGTCTCTCTCTCTTTTTTTTTAACCTCAGAACAGAAGGATAATGTACAGTTTGTTTTGATCATAATGTGTTAGTTGAACTTACATTAGAATCACACAATGGAATTAAAACTAGATTCTATGTGGAATATGAAATAATTCTGGATGATCTTCTAAGGTTGTTAAGTACTAGAGATGAGTTAGTTCTGCAATACCTAGCAGTTGTGAAGAGCACTAGAACATTTTTAAGATTAAAAGGAGCTAATGTCAGTCAGTCTGACACTGTATTTATTCAAAGGACAAGGTTATATCCAGAGAGTCTTCACACTGTTGCTCAGTGTACAACCTCACAGAAGCAATGCTGAGAATGACCCATGAGACAGAATAGCTGACATATCCCGAAACCCCAGATACTGCTGATCATAGCATAGAGACATTTGAGGTTTTGGAAACTTGTTGATGGTGAATGAGAGATTTCTTTTAGAAACACAGAGAGGAAAGTTGCAGCTCAGACTTTATGTATAGAGGCTGAGAGGGCTGTTGCAGGGATAATTATTTGTCTTCAGAACGAGAAGCCATCTCATGCTGAGAATTACAATAGAGCTGGAGGATGAGATAAATGACACATCAGATAATAAAATACAATAGAGATGACAGGAGAGAAGAAAAGTCTTAATAATATGAGCACATTTTACAAGAACATCCATGTGTGCAGGAGTGAGTGAGCGTGATTAGGGACCAAAGTGGAAATTGCAGTGTAACTTTAAAGAGATAGAGAAAATACTGTGATCTCTTCAATAGTGTGGTGAAAAAAAGAGGTACTGGCTATAATCCAGGCAGCTCAGCTGTTTTGTAGAAATACCACATTTTGAGGAGCTTTGAGAGACAATTACAATTCTCAGGACCAATAAAGCACCAGGGGCTGATAGTGTTCCTGCTGCCTTATTGAAAACAGGAGAGCCTACAGGGGCTCAAAGACTTTCAAAACTGATTTGGTTTGGAAGCTTGAATAAATTCCAAGTGAATATGCCCAATTCTCTAGAAGGGAGAAACCAGAATGGAAGAAATGTTGCAGCATTTTCCCTTCTCTGTACAGCCTAATATGTATAAACTGCTTTATAAAAATTCCTGCATTTCTTTTGTGGAGAGAAGAGACTTTGTCCATTAGTTGCTCAAAAGAGGAGAGGAATGTGATCAGGATATATATATATATATATCTGTTTGTATGTATGTATGTTTACTCTGCAGCTTTTAGAGAGGTTTAAGAAAGCTTGTGTATCTGTCACAAATGGACTTTTAGCGGAAAAAGGGTCTGGATAGCTTGAAAACAGTATTAGAAAGGTGCAAATGTGACCTGATTATGATGACAAAGGTTACATGTTCTGCTCTGACTGACCTCAGAGTCAACACCCTGAAAGTGAAGGGTTAAGCTGGAGAGATATTTAAGTATCATTCCTGTTACTTTTGATATGACTGGGTATGGATTGATACACTTATTGCGAAATTCTCAGAATTTAAAGGGTTTACATCTCCTTTTTGACTGTGGTGGTGAGTTCGCTGTCATGAGAGGGAAGAAATATAGCTCAGAAGAGAGCTGTAACCCAGAAGGTACTGCAAAGAAAATACTAAACTCCAAACAGTGCTTAAATTTGAAGGAAATAAAGCCCAGTTGTTAGCTTAAGCTCATCTTGGGAATGCTTTTCTGGGAGTCAATAAATACTCTAGATTATGTTGATGCTAAATGGTTTGAACACCTCAGGGGAAACCAAGGCTTGTTAATAGTGATAATGATGTTACTTTCTCTGCAGGTAACGTTTAGGTCCAAAATAGTGAGAGACCAAGCTGCAGAGCTCCAAGTTTTTGGATCTCCTCTTAGATGGAAGAATGGCCACTCAGTAACTTGAGCAAAGTCCTGGGATAGGTTTTTGGAGAATTTAAGGGAAAATGTGTGGAGAAGATTTAATAAAGATGAGCTTGAAGTCTATAAAGAACCTAATATAGTCAAGGTAACGAAATCCCTAGCCATTCTGTTGGCAGAGCTTACATTTAGGATGATGGAAGACAGAACAGCTGAACATTTCTTGGAAGGCTGTTCTCATGGTATTTGGACCTGGGTGCTGATCAAAGAGACAGCTATTACTGAGCATGACCAAGGGCCCTGAGTGTGAATTAGTAGCAGTGGAGGGGAAAATGCCCTTGACAGTCTTAGCAAACTATGGAAAGAGCCAGGGAATTTTTTGGGTCTGTAGAGCTAGTAAATAACTAACTAGCACTGCATTAAGGGCTGGATATCATGATAGTGTTTCTATAACAGCAGGCACGATGCAGTAAAAACTCACTGGGAATTTTGCATGGAGTAGGTTGGAGGGTAGACCTGACCCAATTGCTATAGATCAATTGAGATGTGAAAATCAGGGCAAATACACTCGAGAAGATTAAAAAAGTTAGAACTATTGGACCAAGAAGTCTGGTCAGTGATTATTAGGAGGGTTCTGATGGCTGCAGTTTTGGTTTTCATGTGAATACTTAGACAAAAGGTGCCTCTGCTGTAGATAAGGAGCTGTAAATGCAGAGCAGTGAAATAATGCTGATATGACTGTTTGACCTTAATCTGTTTCTTCACTTGCTTTTGTATTCTAACCTTCTCAACTGCTAGCACAATAGTTTTATGACTTGGACTTACTCACTTGTAGGAGTACTTCTGTCCTCAGCTACCCTGAAAATTGCAGTTCTGGGACATGAGCCAAAAGTCTCTGAAGCTCATGGAAACACTTGTGGATGAAACTCTGTCATATGGCTGTTTGTCAGGACCAAAGATATTCATGATTCTCTGCCAGGTTCAAACTCTAGATGTTGACCTACATTGGTAGAACTGGCCCCTTGGTATTTTTCACTTCTCAAAAGATTTTATTCTGCAATGACATGTAATCAGGTCAACATTAAGTGATTGTTTGGTGTCCTGAGAATATGTGTGATTACATCTTTGAGGAGCTGATATAGACATTTTCCAACTCCAGAAAGACTTTGGTTTGAATTTCTTGATGCGCTCTGATTGTAGGTCAGTCTTCCTTCCTAGTATCCTTGCTTGTAAAGAAAAGATATTTCTAAGTATATATGCATTGCTGTGTATTTATATATACACAAATATATATATATATATATGTAGAAGCACAGAATGCTCAGTTCATTGCATTGTGGTGTCCTTCTCAGCTCACCCTGGCCTGTTGCTTATTCTCTGTCACAGTCTGTCTTTCAATGGCTTTTCAACTCAGAACTTTTCTCACATCCCACTTCCTTTGTCCAGATTTAAAGGACAAGTTGTTCTCCCTCCAATGGCTTTTGTTCCCATGACTCTTTCTCAGACTTTTGCATTAGCCATTAGTATCCTGTTGCCCCTGATAGCTCATTGAACTTGGTCTTGAGTCAATGGTCTTGTTTTGAGCCGATTAGAAAAGATTTCCTTTTCTTTATCAAAGCTAAACAAAAACAAGGAAATTAAATTAAATACAAAACTGTGTTTAAATAACAGTAGGGTTGTGACATGAGGCAGGAAGCTTGAAGATAAGTCTGATGATCTGCCCAGAACTTTGGTGTGGAGAGGCACTGCTGCAGGAATGAAGGCCAGAATGTCAGCCATGGTACAGCATTTTTGTGGGGTTTCATCAGTTGTCTATCAGAGCAGTGATTGTCTGGAGCAAGAAAGAAAATAGAATCTATCCACTGGGCTGGGATGAAGGGGATGTGTAATCTTCCACTGTGCTTTGCACCACCCCTCTCTGCAGGCTGCGGTCTGAGAACCTCAGTGCAGTGAGTACAGCACAGGCACTGGGGGCAAAGGGGCAGCAACCACAGTCAGGGGATTTAAAAGGGTCTCTAATGACTGTCCTCACAGTGTTGATCACTCATGAATTGTTGAGATAGTGTCTATTGGGCATTTCAGGTTACTTGTAGAGTAAGACACATTGCTAAACTGGGCATCTTTTGCTTACATTACTCAACAGCTTTGTTGTTAAACCTTTTTGATATATACTTTTATATCCTTGCATAGGGACACAGGGAAAGAATTAATTTATACTATCCTTTCCTCAGTTTCATTGATGAAAACTGAAAATTGTGTTTTTCCTTGATGTTAAAGGAGTTGGATTATTGCTAAGGTGGAAAGCCTCTTTTGTCAGTAACCCCAGGGTATCTACTATAGATTACTTCAGACTAGAAATTAGATTTATGAAGTGACCGTTCATCCTGTGCCTTATGGAGACTGCCCACATTTCCCCTCCACACTGGTGTCTGCTAACTTGGGTCTGAAAGCTTCATAGAGAAATAACTGGATGTGATGGCTTTAAGTGTATTCAACTGTCCTGTAGTTTCACTTACTACAACTTCCGTCCTAAGCAGAAGTTAATGATGCTCATGTGCTCACCAGCAGACTGAGAGCCAAGTTCAGAGTTGAAGAAAGCCCAAAGAAAGCTTTTGTCTCTGCTAGTAAGTACTTGGACATAGAAATACAGGGGAAAGTGTTGGTGGTGGGGGGAATGAGTAATGCACAAGAGCTGCAAGACTTTTGACTTCCATCTATTTTCTGAGATGTGGTAAATCTTACTTTTTAAAACCCGAGGCTCTCCATCATCCTTGCTTTATGTGAGTTTACTGAAATTGCACTGACTCTAAATAATTCTTTGGCTATTTATTTTAAAGTAATGGGTTTTAAGTAATATCTTTAACTAATGTGTTTTAAAAGTTCTCTCAAGAAACAGAATATAGGATTTAAATTCAAGGGAGGGCCCTTCTTTTTGGAGTACTGCTGACAGACAGCTGTAAGGACGAAAAAGCCACAGCTCTGGTAATAAAGATAAAAGGAGCTCAAAATATGAACTAACTTCCTCACTTGCTATAAATTCAGTGTGGTTTGTTTCTTTCAGGCTAATTGAATGCTGGCAACTTCTAGTACTTTTTGTCAGGAGACACTGCAGATATTGTGCCTTGCAGATCTTTTTCGCAGTCAACCATTTTGGTAAAATATGTGGACCTGAAGGGGACTATGGACAGTCATACAAAAGATAAATAATGCTTTAAAAACTTGACATGTTGCTGGTGTGCTGGCCAGCCAGAATATGCTGGAGCAGGTTTGGTGAAGGGATGCGTCTGGCACAGTTTGAACGGACCTGTGATGTCCCCATCCAATATAATTCAAGACCTTGGATGGACATAGGAAGAAAAGCTCCTCTGCCCTTGCAGCTGAAGGCAGTGTCAGGGCTTGGCACCGTGAGTGCTGCCAATGCCCAAAGACAGCCCTGCTTGGAGCTCTGACACCTTCTTGTGCAAAGCAGGTGTTGTCAGGAACTGAAGGTTCTTTGCCCTTGCTATCTGTGGCTGTTATCAGGTGAAGCCACTGCCAGAAGGATGGATAGGATAAAAGAACACATACCAGTGACCCTTAAATTATAAAAATGCCTAAGGCCTGGGACCACCTGGAAGCTGATTTTAGGAGAGAAAGAGAGATGACTGATGGCTTTCTCCTTTTTTAGTGTTCTGATTGCTGTTGTCACTCCAAATGCCAACCCTTCACAGCCTCATTCTGCTCCATCTTAGCATCAGTTTAACAGCGTGGATGGCTTCCTTTGCCTGTGGCAATTTAGGGCTCATCCATCTGGAAAGACCTGCCACAATGCATGTGAGAATTCACCTCGGCAGGAAGGAATACCAGATCCTTGGCCTTAATGATTGACAGAGTCCCTGTGATCATAGTTACACAAGCTGATATCCTGTGTGCTTTTCTCGCCTACCCCCAGCTGGGATACATCCTCTGTGTTTGGATTTGCAGTTTTTCTCCTTTGCTGGAACAGAGGAGAGAGTTGTTAAAACCCTGTTTTGATTCACTCTTCTTCCTATGCAAACCACTGTCTTCTCCTTGATGGTATTTGTTCGCAGAAAATCTTTTGAAGCTGTAAGATAGATGTGTTTTTCAGAAGATAAGGCCACCTTGTTTTTCTTTGCTTAGCTGTTTTCCTCAATTCCAGTGCTGGAAGAGGGGTCCCTGATGCTTCTCCTGCAATTGTCAGATTTTCTTGGTATGACTTGAAATTCCCCCTGTTATACTTCTTTGAATTTTTATTTTTTTTTGGGACCAACCTTGCAAAGAGGGGACCAAGAACAGAACTAACCAGTGGAGAAATGGAAATGACTGACCCAAGCAACAAGCGTGCTCCTTCCTCTGGCACAAGAAGGAAAAAAGGAGAATTACATGGGAAGTATCCCAAAGCAAAGGCAGTGAGAATTTATGAATTAGATTCTCCAGAGTACTCTTGCTGTGAGGTGGTGACAAAAAAAGCTCTTAAAACAGCAGTGTCATGTGACAAGCACAGAGCCTAAGACTGTTCCCCATTTGGTTTTTGTTATTTAATACAAGTTAGATTGACAGAAAGCACTTTAATGGAAGGCCTTAAGGAAGAACATATTGTTGATCTGGAAAAGCCAATAAACAACTGGCAGCCATGCGTGGCATTTTCATGCTAAACCAAGATAAAAAGATTCCCTCCCCTTTCTCCCCAGTGCCCTCTTGTTTCTTCTTGGGATAATGTGAACATATGTTTTGTCCCCATGAAAGGGGCGTGATTTTGATCAAGGCCTTGGCATGTCCAGCGAGCTCAAAGCAATTTTTGTCTCTGCAAATAACAAAAAATGATCTTTTTGAGGTTGGCAGCCTCCCACCCTCGCATGGAACAAACCACCTCACAGCTTTTACTGTGACACACAGGCTGGCGGCCGACTTCCCAGTGAGCCAGAGGGAGTCTGCAGAGCACTGCTGAAACCTGATCATCCCCTCAAAATGAGCTTTGTAACCAAAGCAGTGGCTCTCTTCCTCCACAGGCAGATCCAGGGGAGCTCTCATGCTTTACACCGAGTAATAATTAGCCTGCCACAGCTTGGGTGACACTTGGAAACAGCTGTACCAGTACCTAAATACTCATCACCAGGTTTTCTTTATTTCCAATTAAAATAAACATGCAGTAAGCAAATACTCACTGTCGAGTTCTAAATGCATATTATTGCAGCGTGCTGTTTGTCAGGCCTTGTTCTGGGGCATGTTGCCTGTGATCTGCCCGGGCGTTTGTTGCATTTTCCCCTGTAAGAGAGTTTAGGATATTTCATCAATCATGCATGCAGTTCCTTTGTCGTCTTTTGAAAGAGTGATGTGGTTTCATTTATAAAAGCCATGTTGAGAACATGTTTCCTTTTAAAAAGTGAAACCTCTGTCGTACCAGTGCTTCATCTGGAACTGGCAGGGACATAAAACAGCTTTGGTTGGTCTTAAGGACTTTTCTGTGCTCCAGAAAGTTGTTCATGGAGCAGTCAGTGCTTAGGTTGCTGCGCATGAATGCCACAAAGTGTAAGCAGTTCTAACAAAGTCCAGGTCTAAACATACGGATGGAAACTTTCCATCATGCGGAGATGGAAAAAAAAAGCATTTTGGTGACCTAGAACATGCCCAAAGATGGCATTTAGATGATAATAAGGAAGATGTGAAGGAATTCCAGTGTTGATGGATCATCTGCACATGGTTTTGCTGTGCCTGCCCTTAAGTATTGAAGGGAGAGTTTTTTCTGCTTTTAGCCTCAGAAAATTTAATTTCTTCACTTCAAGAGGGGTCAGGCATTGGAATAGGCTGCCCAGGGAAGTGATGGAGTCATCATCCTTGGAACTGTTCAAGAAATGACTGGATGTGACACTTAGTGTTGATGATGTAGTGGACACAGTGGTGTTTGTTCAAAAGTTGGGCTCGATGGTCTTGGAGATATTTTCCAGCCTTAATGATTCTATGACTCTAGTCTGTTGCGTTGCAGTATTAAGGGGTTAAAACTCAGGATGTTCTCAGTCAGACCTGTGCCATCATCTCCCACCCAGACACAAGTCACCTGGCCTGTCATACGCTTTCATGCCCTTTTCCATGGCTGGTATCAAGGGACATGCACCACTCATGAGGCTGGGCATCTTCACACCTCCATTATAAGTCTAGATCATCATGTAACACAAATGGTTGGCAAATAGTTGGCCTGTGAGCTCTTAAGCAAATCTTTCTGATATTATAGTTTTACAATGCCAGATTCCTGTGCCTAGTACCTGTTTGGTGGGTGGATTGCAAGGAATGGCTTGTCGGGAAATTCTTGATTAAGAAATGAACTAATCAGATGCCTTCACAATCAAAGATTGTGAAGTTTCACTGATTGTCCCTCTACCTTGACTGATGTTTCAATCCAGAATTTGATGGAAATCTGAGCAGAACAGAACTAGAAAATAAAAGGTGCTGTGAGATGCCATGTGTCTTGGCACATGGCTTTTGCTGTTGGCATTGAGGCTGGGAGGCTGTGGCTCACATCAGTGAGCTCATGTCTGTGTTGTTCACATGCTCCCACTTTCCAGTGAAACAGGAGAGGGTGCGCTGGCATCACATGAAGAAGCTTTTTTGTCTCTTTCAAATGTCAGCTTTCCCCCTGGAGACTTGTTATGCACAAAATGACAGTGTCCCCAGGTCATGCATTACTCAACAGCAACATGAGGCTCCCAGATGTGCTGTGGCTCCAGTTCACAGGATGCTCTTTGTCCGGGGGACATGGTTCCAGTTTTTGGGTTTGTTTTGTTTTGATGCATCTGGCTAAAAAGGGCAGGAGCCAATGCACTGGTTTGACTTGAACTTGAGGCATCATTCTCAAACACAAAGGTCCTCCCCTTTCTCATTCTGGCTTCAGCTGTTGAGGAGAATAAGTTTTTCCCCCTTCACATGTGTATTAAAGACATGGTCCTGCACCGCTGGCCTTTGTGCCTGGAGTGTGCATAGAGGTCAGGAGGTATTCCATACCCTAAGTGGCTGTTGGTGCCTTCTCAGGCTATAGCTGATCCTTTCAGCAGACCAAATATATAGAAGCTAAAGTCACCTTTGAGTCTGGCCATATCACGGCGATTTCCTACTCTGAGATGACTCTTAAGTTGTAACACTTTGCAAATATAGTAAGTGAGTCTGAGATGTGGCAGTTTAAAAAAGGTCTTCTGTCAGTTCAGTTTGAAATTATTGTAGCATGTGGATGTGTTCAGGGATAGCAAGAAGGATCACCATGTTTTGTAATAAGTCAAGATTTAAAATCTGAGTTTTCTTCTGGCTGCACACTTGTGAAAGGCAGATCCACTTACAGATTTATCAGGCATGAGAACACACAAAGGGGTGTTTGTACTCCAACCAGAGCTTCTCATAAAGCACTGTGGTTGCCCAGCTCTGAGTCTTCACTGTGAGTTCATGTTCCTAGGGTGCTCCACAGCTTCTTGTACAATGCTGTATTCCGGTTAACTCCGTTGATTTCATCAGAGCTTGGTTTCATTTTCCTGCACCAACACATGCATATGGCATGGGTTTTTATTATTTTTTTTTCCTGGTACATAAATATAAAATAATGAAGTAAAGCCTAGGAATATGCCAGAGAAAGCAGAGTGTGCTTCATATGAACTCAAGATGTCAGCTGGCTTTGTGGAAAAAGGGAGATGGATTTTGGCCCAGTGAGAGGAACTCCATTAAGGGACATAAGAGGGATGTTGCAGAATTACTCTGGGATATCAATCACAGTAAGATAAATTGATTGCCTTCTATAAATGGAACTTTTATATGAGAGAATGAATCCTGAATTCCAAAACACCCATGAATTGCTTAGGACTTGCTGGAGAGTGCCCTCAGTGGTACCATTCCTTGTTCCAATTGCCTGATTTGGAGACTCTCATTAGTCACCTCTTATCACTCCTGCTGATCAGCTTTTGAGACCCTCAAACATTTGTCTGTGCTGCTGCTGATAATTATTGCAATAAAACCCCCCACCTACATTAGCTCCTCAACTCTTTTGTATCAGGTCATTAACTGACCAAAGAAGGGTGGTATTGTCACAGAATTAATGATTGCTCTTTCAGAATGTCCAGTGTCAGTGGAATTACTGCGCAAGAAGAACCCATTGGTTTGAGTTATTATTCTACAAAGCCATCTGTCCCAGTGCTTCAGCATCAGATCCTTTCAGCTATGAAATGCTCAGTTGGCACAAACTTTTATCAGGTGCATTGATGACACTTATAACCGAGAGGAAGGCAGCAACTGCCCTCTGATGTGCCTGACATAGGAATCTCCAAAAGGAAATCCCAGTGAAGTAGCCAGTCAGTCCTGTCTTGTCTTCTGTTTTCCCTTTCAGGGCTCAGTCTGTATTAGACATGGGACATTCATCAGGATTCTCTTTTGGAGAAATTGGCAGTAAGAACTCAGCACAAACTGATCAAATAAATCCCAGAAGCCACTGGTGCAGTCCCAAGGAACATTAACATAGATGTGCTCCACATGGAAGATGGGTAAAACAGAAGGGGCTGGCTTCCTTTCTTTTTATAATGTGTGTAAATTCTGAATTGAGCCTCTCTGTGTTTAACCACTATCAGGATATGCTTGTTTTTAAAAGAGTCCCATCCCCTTTCCAGATTTTTTTTTTAGAATTTATTCACTGTGTTACAGGACCCTGCTGTACGTCCAGGTGTAGGTTCATGATTTCAGTGCTCCTAGAACTGGATTAGGGATGGAAATTGACAGTCAAATATGAAAACCCGTGGAATTAAATATCTTTCTGAGTCTGAGCTATGGTACTGGTGAAATCATAAGCAGAGATTTCTGTGAAATGAGTCCTCTCTGAATGCTGGTTATGCAGAGAAACTCTGATGTTATGTAGCATGAGAAGCAGATTCAAGCTTCAGTGCAGACGCTGAAGTTTAATCTGAAAGATTTGCTGGTATTTTTTTCAAACCCTCTCCAAACCCTACAGGAAAAGTGAGGTATTTTAACCAATATTTTAAAACACTTTAAAGGGAAGAAAAGAGCTTATAATTAGCATCTCTCTCAGTCTCCTGTTTTTTTCCTAATTTTAAAACATCTGGACTCCAGTGTTGACAGATAACTCCTTAATCTCTTCACTTATGTTAAATGTGCTCTCCAAGTTGTATTTTTCACTTCTAATTCAGTGGCATCTGAAGGGTGTGTGTGGGTGAAGTGAGCCAAAGGCTGAAACATTTGTGAGAGGATTTGTGACTTTATTGTTGGAAAGACACCTGAAGAACGTGATGCCCACAAACCAAGCTCCTTTTGACTACCTACATCTGTCTTGGCAGCTGGTGGTGGGTGAAATTCTCACACAGAATTCAGGCTGAATGTGCAAGGACCGGTTGTGTCAAATATTGTTCAAGGCCCATGCTCACGTCTCCTTTCCTCCTGAGCCTACCCAGGGCTGATTTAAAGCTTTAAAATTAAACTATGGTCAGTTCCTGGTCCTTTTGTAGATTCCTGTGCAAAACTAGTGCTATATGGATGATTCCTTGCTGGCTTTCAGTGAACTGGAGCTGCTGTGGATGATCCCAAAGCAGCTCCATTCTCATGGGAATCATAACACTGCCAGGGAAAACAAAGTGTTTGTTTAGTGGCCGTCACTTTTCAAGGGTTGGCGTACAACACTATTAGTGTATGGTTTAGTGGAAGGTTGGGTGACAAAAATCTGGCATATAATTGCATTTAGAGCTGTGAAATCCAAGATTACTTGCTAAATATAAGCCTGTTTTCTGACATGTTTCTCCCATGACAAGCAAGCAGCGTGCCCTGTTAGGAACCTCCCGCATCCCTTAAGATGGATTTTGTTTAACAATCTTTGCTTAGTAGCGACCGTCTGTCAGAGGTCACTTTGTCTGTAGTAAATCTGCTTTCTCACTTCACTGGAGAAAGGCACAGAAAGGCCCTGATTATGATGAGAAATGTAGTGGATACTCCTGGGTGCTATTGGTAAGGGTTTGGGTCGCTTTACTGTTTCTGGAGTTTCTTTCCTTAAAGCACCATCTCCTGGAATGAAGTGATTCTGTGCTGCTTTTGGCTTTTGGAACTAAAAGTTTGTGGAACTCCAAATTACAGGGAACTGCTTAAAAACACAAGCTCTATGAGCCATATGTAACAAAAGGCAAGATTTGAGAATGTGATGGTTATTGGTTTTGGTTGATCCATAAACTGAATAATTTCTTTGGGAGTTGCACAAGGATAAAGTGCCCTGATGCTTGAATGCTTGGAGTTTTCAAGGCTGAGGAAGCAGTTCTTCATGGAATGGAGGGACAGCAAAAGCTGCTCTTGGGATACATGGCAGAGGATGGAGATTGTCGGGACACCTGCACTGACATTTTAAAGGCAATAATCTCAATTTTCAGTGTTCTGTCCCACACTTCATAAATAAATAATTGTGAGACATTTAGGGAGTCTTCATTTCTACTTCAAGTCAGAAGGTATGTCAGTAAGAAATGGTGACTAGAGCTGAACAAATAGGAAAAAATCCTTATGGATGTTATTTCAAATTCCAAAATTAATTTGTTTGGCCTATGTTCAAAAACCTCCCATGTCAACTTTGTGGAAACACTTGGGTGCCAGCGTTTTACTAGCAAATGAGGATTTTAAAGCTCCAACACTTCCAGTGAGTCACTAGAAGTGAATTTGGTAATTTGGAATATCTAATTCAAATTTTGCACTGTGTTAAGCACCAGAGTTATTCAGGTGGAGGCATTATGAACCTGAGTTCTTTGAATTTCCCTTAGAGAACAGTTGAATATTAGTCAATAAAGAGTCACTGACATTCAGAGGAACAAGACTCAGAATGTTCTAATTTGAAACAGTGGAAATTTCAGATAGTGAAGCTAGTCTGGGAAACAACAAGCTACTGTGTTTGTAATATTCATGATTTGAAAAGATTCTGAAGGGTACTGTTGAAGCATCTAAAGCTGTTTCCAGGGAGCTGACAGTGAGAATGTCAGAGAAGCTGCAGGCAGTTCTTGTTTTTAATAGAAATTTTATGTGTGCAAACACATATCTCTTGCTGGTATCCCTGCAGCTAAGATGTGAAGAACAAACCCCTGCTCATCCAAAGGCACTCCTCTGAAATATTTAGCTCTGGATGGCAGGAGATTCAGTAGGGAAGCTGGAAGTTCTGACAACTTCAGGTTTATCAAGCAACTAACACTTAATCCATGCCAGCTGCCTGTGGTTTCCTTCCTACCACTGCCAAGCCAGGACTAAATATGGGTTTCATATTAGAAATAAATCTTCTACTATGTTACAACATGGTCATGTTTCTTGAAGAATGTAAAAGGGTGAGGAATCAGACTCAGCTTTGAGGACTGTGGACAGTTTTCTTTCAGAGAAGAATATTGTTTCTCTTAATTTGGGCTTTTCTTATAGTTATTGCCACCACCCATGAATTAATGGGACATAAACTGGAGGGGGGAAAAGACTGGAGTAGGGTCTGGTGCGGTGTTAAGGATGTGTATGGATGGGAGGGAGAAGATGTGTAGCATGTGGGGATTAGATACCTAGGAATTTGCTGGTGTGGTGGATGAACAAGGGTGGTTGTTGAAACCATACTTAAGAAGTACCGTCCCCAGTCTCACTGCTTTCACCTCCTACTGCCCTGTGTGCCAGGTGGCTTAAGGAACCCCTTTGTCTATTTCACATGAGGAGTTTTCTCCCTTGCTGTCTCAGGCTGAGCTGAGCTGAACTGACTCTAGAGAGTCCAGAGCTCTTTCCAAACCGTATAACTCTGTGCTGGCCAGGAGGAATGAGGCTGATGAGCTGGAAAGGGTAAGAACTGAGGCTGTGTGGTCAGGAGAGCTGCTTCACTCTGGGTTTGCTGGTTATCTAAGTCCTGCACTACCCTTTCTGCAGGGAGACGGAGTGCTCATGTGTAATTTCAGAAACAACCCCATCTGTGTTCAGAAGGGGTGGACCTGACGCAGGAGCTCTGTGATGGCCCATGGATGGAGCAATGGAGATCATTGCCCTTTGTAAATCCCTCTCCAAAGCAGTGGAACTGCAGGTTACATCACTGTTGTGAGCAATCCTGGTGTTTACACCATGCATTACGAAGCTCTTTGGCAAGTGCCCACCTGCCACATCTCAGCCAGCACAACCAGCCAAACTCTGATCTCACATCCCCAGAACCCCAATGAAATGGCTGTGGATTTATCTGGATCTGAATGAGCTCAGGACCTGGCCTGGGATCCACAGGAATGGTCAGAGTTGGTGTGTGGAGCTGCTCACAAATCCCTGCCTCTCTGCTGATCTTGCAGGCTGTGAATCCCTTTAAGGCTGAATTGCCATAAATTTTGGGTTGATCTAGCAATTGAAAAATATTATTTCTAGTAGTCAAAACAGAAAAAAAAAATTGCAAGAAATATGCATTTCACATCCTTGCACAGAGCTTCTGGCAGCTAGTATTGTTTCTGCACTTGTAATGACAAATAATACTAATCTCAGCCATTTTGCTTGGCACTTGGGATTGTGTTTTCCACAGTCATTATTCTGCCCAGAACAAGGAACAGTTTGTAATCACTGCTTTGGTTTTTCACCTGCCTCATGTCCAAAACCAGGGCTAAAAGTGAGGATTATATGCTTTATTTGCACGGGGACAAAAGCTGCATCAGTCATAGGATCCTGCAGATCCGAAAACACCTTTATTTGGAAGACAGTAGAAAGTATCTATGTTCTCCCACTGTATTGTGAGTTGTGGGAGGGTTGTTGGTCAGCCAAGAACTATCTTTGGTTTTCTTAAATATTAACTTCCGTCATGTTGCTTCTTTTCTTCACATCTGGCCATACAAAATTTGCTCCCCAGAATTTGTTTTCCTAAGTGCTTGCAAGCAAATTAGAAAGAGAAGCAGAACAGAACAGAAAAGAGGAGTTCCTGAGTTCAAGTCCTGCCTGGGTGTGGTATCAGTGAGACCACAAAGTAGGCCAAAGAGGTGGCCATAAGGCCAGGGAGGTAGTCATATTATGGCAGTGATATTAAAACAGATGGTGTTGTCTGCTACTACCTTGTTTGTCACCTTCCCAAGAGACCTGAGTGGCCCATCCATCAGCTGTTAGCACATCCTTTTCTACAGATGCAACCAGACACATCTCGGTTGGTTAATCTCTGAGGTGTGATCCTTATGAACTCGGTGGACAAGTCGGCGTGCAGTGCTCATGGCGACCTCCCAGGTCATCGGGTCTGTTCTTTGCACACTGCAGGACGAACAATTTCATTTATAAAATCTTCAAACCCAAGCCACTGTGCACAGCCCTGTGATTTCAGCTAAGGGGGGGGTCTTTTCAGTTTTCAGAAAAATACTCCAGGGAATTTTTTAACAAAATGGATGCAATATAAGCAACTGATGCAATGAATATTTTCTGGCTAGACTTGTAAACATGCAAACCCATCTGGCTGGACCATTTTTTTAGAAAGTGTGAATGCTAGCTTGTGCTATCACAAGGAATGGGAACATTGAGATGTGCCGTAAGTCAAACAGTGACATCCTGCACAAAGAGAGTTCCATCCCCATCATGTTGTAGGTGATTTCTAGGAATACTTATGAGTGCACCAAGGACGAAATGATACAAAAGCTAAGCCTAGAAAACATTCACGGAGACTGACTTAACCATCACCCCCCAGCTCTCTGATTTTGCAATAAAGCAGAAGCTGATCAAATGCCATGAAGCTGTTCAGGGTGCAGGGAAGTCTCCCATGTACCACAGATATTTACTGAACAACTTTAATATCTTGAATCAAAACAAATGGGGCAGCTTTATCTGTAGATTTTCCCTGCTTTTCTAATCCTGTTTCTCATACAAGCTCATTGTAATAATCCAGGCTGGATGTTGTCCAGGCAGCTGGTGGATGTTGTCATTCTTCCATTGACTTGACAATGGAGGTGTGGGCCAACAGTGAGAACGTGGAAGAATAATTGCCTTGACCAAGATGTGTGGGAAAAGGCATTGCTGGCAGTTTTGGAAGTAGTAATTATTAAGACTTATGCAAAGTCCTCTCCATCTCTTTCTGGATGATTGGAAGGGTTCAGCTCTGCATGCCATCACTGGGTTTTTTGGCTTGGAGAGGTATTTGGAGGTCCATTCATTACTTGTTATAATCCCTCCCAGTTCAGCTGTGCTGAAAGTGAAATATTTACATTAGAAATAACATCCTCACTTGCCAACAACTGAGCTGCCCATTGTAGAACCTGTGAGGGAAATGAAGTCTTTATTGTGCTCTTTGCTATGCCATTCTCTTGATCACTTGGATTTTGCTCCCTCGGTACTTTAATACATGTGTGACCTTCAAAATAAACCCTGAGCACAGCCAGCTTTGACTATATAGAATTCAATTTCAAATACTTCCCTTTTGAACTACTTACCACTTGAATCTGGGACCAGTTTTTGGGCCTTTTTGGCTGCGTCCTCTCTCTTCAGACTTTGTCTTACTCTCTGCAGATTGATTTTGCCCTGTTAACATGATTTGAGTCCAAACACTACATCACAACTGTGGGTTTTTCGGCAGCTCTCCAGCAGTGTGTTGAACCTTTCTCTTTTGCCTTGCTTTTAATAATTCTAGTCTATGTGGACAGAGCTGCTGCTGCTTTTAAGGCATGTCTTGTTGAAGCTTTGCAGGCTCCTTCAGATTTACCCAGGTTTCTGTTATAAAAGGAGAAACTAAATCTCTTATCCATTCCACTTCCAAATCTGTGTGTTTCTCTTATTTCCAAACACTTCATTTAGAAAGCTGGCCAGAGAAGCCTGAGCTAATGCCACGTGCCTCAAGCAGTTCAGTTGTTTAGTCCAGGCAAGCTTTGCTTTTGTAAACTTTTTTAGTGATCTAGAATTAAATGCGAAACATGAGTCAAATAGTTTTTGAATGTGTTTAACTTGGAACACTTTGCAGTTATGATGTCCTGATTCAATACAGGAGAATGTACTTTTTTGCCCTCAAACAGCTTTGTAAGATGGTTATCAACTGGATAGATACAGACTTTATCATCTTGCTCCTGACTCATTTGCTTTGGTTACTTCATCTTCAGCAAGGCAACTCAAGAAACCCTGCCAAAGAAAGTCCCATTTCTGTTTCTGTGATTTTGAAATGAAAAGAAAGATGGATCTGCAGGAAATATTCCCATCCTTGAAAGGGTTTAGAGCAGGCAGGCACAGAATCCGCTTTGGGCTACCACTGTAGCAGAAATGCTTTATGCAGACCAGGTATGGGAGCATGGCTAGGTAATCCCTGAGCCAAGACAGGTTGTAAAACTCTTGTCCAGTCCATAAACCTGTAGGCAAACCCCGTCACTGTTTAATATCTGAAGAGCCACATGGGGATTTGAAAGACCCTCTGGACCAGATTTGAGTAATCCTTTACCCTGATTCTTTCACCACAGGGTTCCTTTGTACCAGACAACTCACACTGATATTCCAGTGTCTCATACTGTTTTTGCAGACATTTTGGTAAATGCTGCCTTGTTATCCCTCTGGCTTTACCTGGATGACCTTAGACTTCCTCTTCCACTGCCAGGCCTGGTGTGCAGACCTGCAGCAGGTGAACATAACGGAGTTTGCATGTCATTTCTGGTCAGCCCTACTTAGTGGAGCAAGAGGATGTCCTGACTTTTAGGGAGGTTGGTCTAGGCAAAACTCTTGTTCCACCAGCGGCTACCCAGTTTGAGCAAAAGGGGCTCTCATTGCAGATCAGACCAGGGCATGCAACTTCAATACTTGGCTTCATTTGTTTTCAGAGACTCTCAGGCTACTTCTGGTGGGAGGCAAACAGCCCTCCCCTCCTCACTCTCCTGTGGCATGCTTTTGGCTTTGTGTGTGTGTGCACCTGTTTGTCAGCTGAGCTCTCCACCTGCAGCTTCACCCACAGCCTGTTTGACCTCTACTTTGTGGGCTGAGGGAGTTTCTGTGCTCCATTGCTTTATCCCAAATGCTGGAGCAGGTATCCACTGGGAGTCAGCATGCTGGGCTTACATCTCCATCAAAGAATGCATTACATCCCTCAGGGAAAATTGTCCTGTAGTGGCCCCCCACAATGCCTCTGGGTCTGGTCTGTGCTGGGTCAGACAATGGTGCCAGACCCTGGCTGTGCCCTCACGTTAAAGACCCTTAAACTGCATGTAAACATTGCTTATCGTGACTTCCTCTCTTGTGAGCACGGCAGGGGGAACTCGTTTTGGCATGGAAAAAAAATAATGGTAATCTACAGCCCCGTGTCTGTCCTGTATCAAGGTCAGAGCACTCCTGACCCAAGTTCTGGCTCTGATGCCTTGGAGCTCTATGTGTGCTCTAGGCTTTAAAGATTTTCTGCAACAAAAAGCTATTCAAAACTCCAAATGAAAACAGAGAAAAAGCAGGGCATGGTCTGTTATCCTAAGTCAGCTCGTGGAAACTTGTTGCCAATTGACCAGTATTTTCCACTCATCTGAGATAGTGATGGAGGTCAATGTTCATTTATTACCTCAGCTGGCCTAAAATGTCACCAGTGGTTGTTTATCTCAGCTATGCACCTCATGCAGCTACAAGCTGTGGCCTTGGCTTCTTGACAGTGCAAAACCAAGAGGGACTCTGTCTGAAGTCATGTTTTATTCAGTTACCTCTGGCTAGATTTGTTCTGTTACCCTTGCACGGTCACGTTATTTGTAAGAGTTGGCCACAGATGTGCCCATGTACATCAGGAGCAACTCAGAAAGGCACAGTGGAAGTGGAAGGATTAGCAGGCACCTGGTGTCTCCACCAGGGGAAAAGAAGTTGTGTCCATGTGAATGGCTTTGTGTTATTTATCCCCTGGTGCTCGGTCCCCTCAAGAACATTTGAGGCCTGCACTGTCTGTGTGAAAGAACAGCACTAATCTGATCAGCTTTGGCAAGGTACTAAGTCAGATCTCTTGTCATAATCCAGAATTTTTGTTTGATAGTCACTTGGCTTTCAACAAACTAGTCTCTTCTGTGGGAACAGAGTTTATGTGTAAAAGATCTGATTAAAGAGTCTTTTTGTGTTTGTTTTTGTTTTTCTTTTTGTTTTTGTTTTTCTTTTTCTTTTTGTTTTTGTTTTT
>JAWWEU010000005.1:4500382-4601735 GCA_035583155.1 Acropternis orthonyx | reverse complement strand
TTCTTTTTCTTTTTCTTTTTCTTTTTCTTTTTCTTTTTCTTTTTCTTTTTCTTTTTCTTTTTCTTTTTCTTTTTCTTGTTCTTTTTCTTTTTCTTTTTCTTTTTCTTTTTCTTTTTCTTTTTCTTTTCTTCTTTCTTCCTTTCCTTTCTTTCCTTTCTTCTCCTATGAGTGTTACATCCATTTATGATCAGCACACGAGCAGATCAAACCATCATCAAACCAGCCCATGGTTCTGGATTTGTAAGGTACCCTCACTAGGGGAGGTAGTGAACTTCTGAGCAAGCTGCTGAAGGGATTCAGGGTTCTTTGCCAGATCAGCCTCACCCAGTAATTATGAAGGGCTGTTTTTCTAACCTTTTGCTACCTGGGGATGGATTTCTGCAGGGGTCACTGGTGGGGTGTCTGTCAGTCACGATGTTTATCATCCAAGGTTTTTCAAAACAGAGTGAGAATCTCCATCACTGGAGTGTTACAATAGTATGTTTGTCACTCTCAAGTGTTGGCATCTAGGGTATGAACAAGACAGGGCATCACGGAGGGGGCGGACGGGGCTGTTCTCTTGCAATATTTGCTGTCTTAGTCTTGTGTGGTCTTTGCCAATGTGTGTTTTTTTCCCTTTTGATGGCTGATGTGTTTTGATTCTTCATTCAGGGAAATGTCTGGCTGCCTAGAAGTGCCTTTTCACCTGTATGAAGTCAAGTAGCAGAAAGAAAGTTAATTTGAGACAGAAATGGAAGTTTTGATTCCACTGCCTTTGCTTTCTTTCACTGATCCGGAAATTCTTTAATGAATTTTTCCAGCATAGTGAGAAAGAAGACATGAGGCTTAGATTCATGAACACATGGGCAAGCATAGATATAATAGTTAAGTCATGTAGTCTTTTATAAGCACCTCCTGTATGTTGGCTGGGATATTATAAAATCACAGAATCACAGAGTGGGTAAGGTTGGAAGGGACCACAGTGGGTCATTTGGTCCAACCTCCCTGATCAATAGAACTCTTTTTTTTTATTATTTTTTTTTTGGGGAGGGGTATAGAGGGGGAAATAATGAAAGAAACCAGAATAGATACCTCCTGGATCATGTGGTGACCTGGAATAAAGCTCAAGATATTGTAGGAACTCAGGAAATTTCGGGTCAGGACTGTAGTGCTCCATCATTGTCTGTGCTTGTCATTACAGATTTATCTGCTACCTTTAACTCCAGTAACAGTCACAATAATATTTTCTTGGTGACAGAGTAATTTTCTCGTTTCTTGCTTTCTCTTCTTCTTTCCCTTACATATCTGATGAACACAACTTGCAACCACAGCCGTAGGGAACCAGCAAAGCTGTAAAGCACCAAGTTGTTTGAATGGTGGATATCCTTGATTATCTCAGAGCTCTGTGTCCACACTTGTCCTCTAAAATCAGACCATGTAGAAATCCATCCCTTCCCCTAAAGCTGTATCTGTCTGACTAATGTTTGGGACATGGATGCAAAATGGGAGCATGTAGAGCTCTTGAGAAACAGCGCTGTGTCTAGTACTGCCTAGTGGTCTAGTGGTAAGTAAAATGTGGGTAAACTGACCCAAATTCAAAGTGGAGTAACCCCCATATTTTCCTTCAAGTCCACTGCTGGTATTGAAGTGTGGTCTGTCTCTGCTGTGGTAGTTTCACTTGTGAGGAACTGGGGAAGTAGGGAACTGTAAACCCATTTGGTTCAGATAATCTGTTACATGAACTCCGTTGTTGAAGAGAAGGAAAAAAAATCCCATAAAATATTTATTTAGAAAGTGCAGCTTGTTCCCATTTGTGACCAAGCAAATTAAGAAGACTGAGCTTTGTGGGGGTATTTTTGAGTGGAGGAGAGGGGAACCCAGTAATCATGAAAGTCTGTGAAATGAGATTATTTTTTCCTAAGGAAAGAGCCCATTAAGAGATTTTAATGTAGAAGCCACATAGAACCATAATATTGACCCCTCTACTCTTATCCTGTTCAGCTCCCCTTCTCCTGCAGAGCTTTCTCCTACAGTGTCCACAGCTGTCCTCCCACAGAGCCACCTCCCCTTCTTACCTTTCTTCTCTCCTCTGCCTTTCCTAAATTTGGGGCACAAGGGAAGTAAGAGGACGGGTTGTCCTTTAAAATCCATCTCCCTGTGACCTCCCACAAAACTGATTTAGGCTCTCATCTTCAGGCTGGAGAAGAGGCAGCTGTCAACCTCAAGCAGTGGGAAGGGATCAGTGGCTGGTGCAGGGCAGGATGGGCTGCACCTCTGTACCAACAAGAGAGGTCTGAGTCACACCAAATGTTTGCTGAAAACCTGTGACAGAACAACCAAAATCGTCGAGTTTACAGTAGGAAATGCTAGTAAAAATTTATGGTCTGGATTGTACAGGGAAGTAGAGTTTGACAGACAAAGTGTTTCCTTGGGTTCTAAACACTTCAAAACTCCTCACTTCTCAGAGGAGAATTAGCTTGAAGTAATATAAAAATGTTAACTGCAGGGGCTTTCAGAGGAGCTTAAAAGAATTAAGAACTTAGCTGTCAAATAACTCATCTCTATTGCAGGAAAATGAAATTGAACAATTTATTTTCTGCTGCTAAATTTTACACTACTAGGGGAGGTTAACTTTTCCCTGGTGGATTAAGGTGTTCCATCCTAGAGAAGCAAGTTTTCTTGGGAAATGTACTCCTCTGTGCCAGTTCATTTAGACTGAAGGTGGATATGGGTCCTTCGGTGACTTAAAACCACCAAGAAACTCAGCAGAAACATGGGATTGTGAGGAGTAAATGTCATATTGAGTAATCATTGCCAAAATAAAGCACCCTGTTTTAAACCTAGTCAGGAAAGTTGATAGTCCAGCATGGAAGAGGGGAAGAGAACATTTCATGAGATCTTCCTGTAACAGTTTTACTTTGGGATGGCTTTTCAAAGGAACTGTTCTAACCAATTCCTTCATCCCCACAAACATTACATAAGAGCCATTGGCAAAACTAACACACACACTCTTCTTGTACAAAGGACTGAAAAACCAGCCCAGATGTTTACAAAGAGACCACAAAAGACCGGAAGAAAAACAAACATACAGAGATGTTTTAAATGCAGAGCAACCAACAAACACAGGAAAAAAATATCCATGTTCCTGGCAGTAGCTTTTGAACATACTGAAACCATTTGGGCAACCCTTCTTTAAACTTCCCCCATGGCAGGTTTGAATTATCAGTTATGTTTTCATTCATCACTTAAGGTCAAAGACTTTATCTTTCAGTATAGGTCTTCACTCTCTAAGAAGGCAGATGGAGAAGGTGTAGCAAATCTTCATCTGTTGCTTGATGATTAGTCCTAATTGGTTTACGCTGATTTCCTGTAGTTCCCTTCTTCTGATAGAAGCTTTACAGAAAGGACATAAAAGAGGATCCTCTTGTCTCTCTTGTCATCCTCTCTGAGCAAATTGGTGCTGCTCCTGCTTCCCATGAGCCTGAAAGTTCTCTAGGAGTGGTTGCAGCCCGTATCTTTGCAGGTCCAAAAGTGCACTGGACCACTGTGCAAATTGCTACATATCCACTTCCTTCAGGCTGACATTTTGGCCCCTCTTCTGGGGACTACTCAGAGGTTTGGAACATGAGAGGAGATCTGACTGGAAACTCTCTCCTCCCAGGTTGAAATGCCTTTCTGTGACACAGATGAAAGAAAGAGGATGGTTATTGGAACAACATGGGCTCTTGCAGAGCTGCTCCTGCATTGTACTGAGGGAGGAACCTGGTTGCTGCACCAGCTTCTTGGTCTTCTTTGACTAAAGCCACTGTCCTTGTGATTTTAGGTCAGAAAAAAGGGCTTTTTTCCCCTAGGAGATATTTCTATGTCTCCTTTGTTTCCAAAGCAAGAATAGCTTGGAAAAATGTATTGCGTTTTGACAATTCATACAGTCATTCCTAAAATGCAGCTTACATTTTCCAGATGGCTTAATAACAAAGCTGGTTTAATATTCTTTGCACTTATATAAAAGTATTAAAGGATCTCACAGATTTTTGTGCATAAATGAGGTGGTCCTGAACTGAGAACTACCAAATGCAAGACTAATTTGGATCTATGCACAAACGGCACAACTCTGACCTGTTGCTAATTAATGCATCCATTAACTTATAGTGAAGGCATCAGAACTGGTGCCGCTTTTTCTTGAAGAAAACTGTGTGTGTTACTCCTCAGCACAACAAAAACCTGTTTACTTTGGCTTCTGGTGTCCTGAATTTGCTGAAGAAGGTCATGGCTTTTGTCCTCATCTACATACAAGGCAAAGTGCTTGAAGAGGAAAAATGCTCCTTTCAGGCTGGAATGTTGAGGTTGCAATTTATCATACAGGACTTGAAAGAGGAGTTTTCAGTTCCAACTTCTTAGAAGAGGAATGGGCTGGTGAAAGAATTTAAGGGTACTTCTGAAATGCAGAATGTTGCCTGTCTATGGGATGGCCTAGAAAGGAAACATCCAAGAGGATCTGTAGCTCAGATATTCCACACTGCTTGAACAGAATAATGAAACACTTCTCTTGAGATTTATGAGCCTGGAAAATACACTGCAGATTTCCACCAAGGCCTGAAAAATACTACACACTGTAGCTGGAGTCTCTGGTACATCTCTTTTTATACAAGCAATACAAGGTGGAAGTATTGGGAAGGAATCAGAGATGAAGTGTAAATGCAAACACAGAAAATAAATACATTCTCTACTGTCACGAGACCCCTGAGCTGAAATTGTGAAAGAATTTTTATCTTTCTAGAGCAAATTCCCTGTTCCTTTTATTTTTTTATCTAAATACTGCCTCCAACTTCCCGCCACTGAAGGGTAAGGGGTGGTGGGGGAAGCATGAATTCTGTTGGAATTCTCTTTCTTTTGCAAATGCAGAGACAGTGGAGTTGGTGAGTCCAGGCTGCTTTGCTTTCCTCCCTGAAGGCCAGGGGCTGTCAGGAGCTGTTTCATTGCCTGATGTGAATGCTGATCCATCCCTTGCTGTCGAGGGAAGGGTGAGCAGGGCAGTGAGTTGTGCACTTCATGATGATGCCATTTTGTGTCAGAGAGTGGAAATCAGAAATCTAGAAAGCAGGATCTCATGATTAGCCAGACTGTCTGTGCCCCAGAGCAATGTTGCTCTGAGAGGTGTGTGATGGTTGTTCCTCCATCCCGTTCCTGACAAATTGCAGTGCTTGTGATTCCCACCCTCAGTTTGTTCCAATTGCACAGTGGAATTTTTTTCTTGGCTGTAATGCCAATCTCTCCTTCTGCAAGTGTTTTCTATCAAGTGTATGTCATAAACCATGAAGCAGATACTGTTGCTTGGCAGCCACATCTGCTGGTGATATTGTTGGTAGTATTATTTTATCACCGCTGTGTTTTTTGAATGTTTAACCCAGAGGTCTGAGAATGACTTTGGACGTGAGGAAAACTTTGTTACCTGATTAGATGCGTCAACTCAAGGAATGAAATCTCACCCACCAGTCCCAAATCTCAGTTCTAGGAGCGGGGACCAAACCCTTCTGTGTACCTACTTGAAGAAGGACAAGTTTGCCCTGCCATCTCTCAGCCATCTTTCTCAGTGTCAGACTCTTAACAGAGTTTTAGAAGATCAGCTCTAAGGTCTGCTGAAAGCCCAGCTTGCAATTAGGGTGTCACAGGGTGGAGCTGAACTCATTTAAAAATTTAGAGCTGAAGTCCACTACTAAGAGAACCTTCTCTGCAAGGCTACCCCGTAGACATCCCAAAGAGCTTATGGCTTAAGCAAAGAAAATGAGTCAATCCTGATCTACACCTGTGCAGCTGAACAGCACCTGGAATAAAACAGGACTGTGAAAAAAACATGAAGGGTTTTTTCATCATTCTTGTAAGGATATAGATGAAGCCTGTTTTCCTAAGACTTCTGTAAAGGACAAGGTTTCAGTGGCTATTTGGAAAAACCTCGTCTTGAGGTCAGTGACTGCTCCGTAAGTAATCCCTGTCTCATGTATATCATGACAATACATTGTTGTCAACCTAACATAAGCTGTTTCTCCAAGGCTCTGCATCCTGATAGGAGCTGCCTGTATCAAATTCACTGCACATGGGCTTGGCTGGTGATTTCCTTGTAAGGTGCCATGTGCAAGGACAATCCCAATTGCATTTGCAAGGAACTATTTTGTGGGTAGAGAATTAGAACAAGTGCCTTGTGTGTGATGATTGATACTGCCAGGCGGACAATAATTATGATTTACACATGATTTCTTTATTCTTGAGGGGAAATCCCAGTTGCCAAGTATGTTAACGAGGTATGTAATGGTGTGTTAACGGACACCATTAGTTTGCTGGACAAAACTGAGACCTCTGCCAAAACAAACCTTCTCCAATGGTACATTTTATGGATCAGCAGATTCTGAAAATGCTGCGGAGTGGGACTGAATTGTGGGGCACATGCTTCAGGAATGGCTAACAGTTTCCTAACCACAAGTTTAAAGGTATCTGTTAGTAATTAAATGCACTCGAGCAGTTGTTAATTTCAGCGTTGTGCAATTTCTCTATGAGGTGCAATAATTGCAGTCCGGAAATAGTTTGTTTTAACGTTATGACTAGATTAGTACAAGTAGTCCCAGCTTGGTGTTAACTTCCGTCACCAGTACTGAGGCGTTTGTCCGTGCTCGGGAATGCGCTCAAAGCCCACGGAGCACAGGGAGTTGTGCCTCCCCAAATCCTTCCTGGCACTAACAGGACCCCACGCTGAGGTCGTGTGATGTTCCTGGGAGATGACCCTGGTGCAGTAGTGGCCACAGTGAGGGGTCTGGCAGACCCTCTTGGCTCGGGGTGATTTCTGAGTGCCGAGGAGGCTCTTGGTTCAGTAGCTTTTGAGAACAGGAGCAGCTGAAAAACTCCCGCACAGATGGAATCAGGGTAGCTCAGCACGTTTTTAAGGTGTGCCAAGGCCTGGGCCAGTGTAGCAGGCCTTGGACTGAACCTGTGCTAAAAGTGCTCATGGATACGGGTGCGTGTTCTCAGTGGGAGCTGCCCACAGCATGGCAAGAAGAATTTGTCCTGTGGAGGCAGGTGGTATCACACACTCCCAGCCTGCAGTGCTTTCCTTGAGAAAGACTTAACTCAGCTTCCAGTTTGAGTTTTTCTGTATAATCCATGAAGCACAGAAAATTTTGTTTGCCAGGATTTTTCTATTTCCAACAAAACTTGTTTAATTCAAATCGCGGGGACTTCCGCAGTATCAGATGTCTTGCCCAGCAGAGGACAGTAACATCCTGGAAAGGTTGTGCCATAATATTTGCCCCCAGGTTTGGATCAGTGGACAGATGTGAATTTCCTGAAATCTCAGAAATCTCCAAAGCACATTTTATAACACACAGTCATTGTGACCCATTTACTCCAGAGCAGAATTCCTATGGTCTCCCTGTACTTCTTTCTGCTCAGCTGTTCAGCATAGTTGTACTCAAAAAAGGTCCTTAAGGCAGTTTATTGCCTCAGATTGGAACCTTCATCTATTAATAAAAGAACTTTGGAGCACAAATATGACCCAAATAAAAGGCCGACAAGGCTAGGCTGATCCAGCAGTAGTGCTGCTTCTTCCTTTGAAAGGTTTCTATTCGTCTCAGACATGATAGCCTAATCTTTGACCAACACAAGAGGGTTACCTGGATAGTTTCCAGTTGTGTTAATGGAAGCTGTGAAAATCCTGTGCATATCTGCAGGAGAAACGGCCCTTTTTTCAAAGGGAATGTTTCTGGTTGTTCCTTAGTGCATTACAATAACCAGCCACCAGACTTAATTGCTTTTTGTACCACTTTCCCTCCCCTCCTCATATCTTTATCTCTTCATGCCATAAAAATACTGCTTTTTAAAATGAAATCAAGGAGACAGAAAACAGAAGAGACATGTTTTGCATAAAAGAAGAAACATGTGTTAGGAATAAAGGCTGGAAATGGGCAAACATATTGGAGACATACACGCTTTCCCTCTCCCCCTCTGCCCCTTGCAGGGAAGGAGCCACAAAGCAGCTCTCATGTATTTCCTCACTGGGAGGGGGCTTGGTTATTCCTGCAAAATCAACCAGCCATTCTCCCAGGAGAGGGGTCAGACAGGCTTGGAACAAAGTGGGAAGTTTTTCCACCTTGGGCTGTTTCGTGTGGATATGAGCATGTTCTGGTACTTGTACTGGAGCTGAACATGCTGCTGGCACAAGCAGGTGGAATTCCTCTGGCAGAGCCAGAGATGACCCTGGATGGTTTTTGAAGGGTGTGATCTGTTCCCATTGCTCCTGGGAAAGGCAGAGAGGCATGGATTAATCACGTTCATCCTCCGTGACAATCCTGCTTAGGACATTCAGTTTATGCTTGGACTATAATCAGATGCGGGTCAATTTAAGTGAACTGTGGTTGGCATGGATAATCCAGCATGGATTATACAACTTTCCCATAAAAATGTTCAAGCGATTCACTTACAAAAACCTTCCTAGTGCTGCTGATCTGCTCTCCTCACCTGAGCTGGGGTCTCAAGTTGTGTCTGTGCTGTCGTGCAGGGATGCCAGGACAGGCAGTGCAGAAGAATGAAGGGTTTTCAGGGTTTCTGACTCCACCTGGGCTGCTCCTTCTTTTCCTCTCTGCCAAGAAAAATAAAAACATATTCTCCCCACCAACTCCTTTAAAAGGTCGAGGGGGAAACTACAGAAATATTTTAAGTGCTTGTTGTTTTTCCTAAGGGGACAAAAATGCAATGTGGTTTCATTCTAGCCATGCAAATATTTATGTGAGCAAGAGAGAATCAAGATCAGAGGGAATAACTGGGTTTGGTTGTGACACCGGCTTTGGTGCCAGAGATGTGGATTTACTCTTGGATCTGCCAGAGCTTGCCTGTGTAACCTTGAACCAGTCACGTTCACCTCTGTGCCCACAGCTCCCATCTGCTGCAGCTGATGAGAACTCTTTTTTTTTGGATATTAGCTGCATGGGGTTGGGACAGCTTTGGGGTAAAAAGGAGCTTTTCAACTCAACATGAAGATCTAAGCGCTTAGGTGATGTAGTAATAGTGGAAAATTATGGCAATTTGAGCTCAGGAGGGTACCTCCAGAATTTGTACAGTACCGTGCACACTGCGCTGGGTTTGCTGGAGCCTGCTCTGTGCTGCTGTAGCACAAACAATGGTCTGCATTCAGTAAGTAGCTCCTCAAATTTCCTGTGGATATCCCCTGCAAATCTGTATTTAAATAAGCAATAGTTTCTTAATCCTGGACTGCAAGTTGCTGGGGCAATTTGTACTCAAGGTGAATGCTGAGGTTAGGGAGATGTTGAGATGTATAAAAGAAGCTTGCCATCAAAATCGTTTCCAGCTGTTTTCATTATGCCCCACTCCTGCAGAATAAACCAAACATTTTAGCTTTCAGCTATTTCCTTCAGGACTCTGTAAAGCTACCTGTTCTCAAAAGCATTATTTGGTGTCTTTAAGTGCTTTAGTCTGATGTTTTTACAGTTGTATTCAGCCAGTCAAGAAAAATGGTTCTAAATAGATAGGAAAGGCAGCTGAAAAGATGGAAAAGCAGTTTGATTAAATGAAAATATCCATTCAGTTTGAGTTGATGACAGCATAAAAATATTTTGGTAATACATTTTGGATATGCTAGAATTTCTTGAAGGTCTTTTTTTCCCAGTTCTCTCTTGCTAAAATGTCCAGGGCCATAGAACTTAGTAAATAATATATGGGCTCGTGCCTAGTTTCCTCCATAATTCTTGTCACATCCAGATGGACACTTCAGCCCAAATGACTCCAAGCAAGGCTCAAACTTGTGCTGCTGGAGCTGTGGGTGACATGTCCATCCCCAGTCCTAGCAGAAATGGGTAGAAACTTGAAATCTTTTGCTAAGATAAATGTCAGCTTCAAAGGAACCAGGTAAAGGTGCAAATTATGTCAAAAATGTTCTAAAGACATCTTTTTTGGACTTTTACTCCAAACCTCAACACAATTAAGTGTTTGCTGCAGCCATCCTGTACCTTCCCCAGGTCTTAAAGGCCAGAAAAGATCAGATCTTTCATCCAGAAAGACGTCCACCTGGTAACTGAAAATTTTACTCCCAGGAGCTAAAATGTATTTTGCCTTTTCTTTTTAGTTACTCTATTTCTGTTTAGCTGTAAAGAGTGATTCTTACCTGCTGGTTGCCCACTTGCCCAGATGTATATGTTACCTTAAAAGAAAAGTAATTGATTTTTGGCCAAAAGGACAGGAGAAAGGTTAGGAATGTGCGACACAGTTTCTCATAACTTTGGAGGAGGCAGATGTTTCTCTTCTGTTTCCAACCTTCATTTTCTTTGCATGAAGAACGAGTTCTTTAAAACCAAATAAATATCCCTTTGAGAAGAGCGTGGTTCCCACTGTTATTCTTTACATTAACTCTTTTGTAGCTAAGGCAGAGTTTCGCTTGTTGATTTTGATTGCAAAAATGAAACAAAGAGAGGCTACAGTGTAACTTTTTTTCTATAAATGTCTTCAATTATGGCTTAAGAGCTGGTCAAAAGAGCAACAACAGCAACAACAACAAACGCTCTGACATCTGACATAATAAGAACTGTCATTATTCATTCTAGGTAGTGTAAATATGACTAAAAATACCTTCTTCTTGCAATTAAGATTACATTTAAACATTCATAATTGCAAACATAGCAGCAGATATTTCATCTTTATGAAGAGAGCAGAGGCACTCTTGTATCTGCAAGCAGTAACCACCAGCAGAGTCCTACTGAGACAGGCAGAGGGACAATAAGAGTTGTTATTCATGGTAGAAGTGCACAGGGCGGAGTGGATGTCCCCTGTCCCTGACTGACTCCTCTGTGCATCCAGGACATGCCATACGTGCCTTGGTGATGGAGAGGGTAGGATGCCATTCACCTCCTTGGGCACTGAGAGCAGACTGGCAGGTAGGCTTAGAAAAGTCTCCAGCATAGAGAAAACAGTGAAAAATGTCTGAATCCAGGTTAATATCCTCCCTCCGGAGACGCCCCTGAGGATAATGCAGCTAATTCCATGCTTCACAGCCTCTGTTTCCCAGGGAAAAGGACTGAAATGTTTACCAGGGCAGAAATCCTGGCAGGGGAGAGTATCTGTGTGTGGCTGGGAATGGACACTCTGAGATCTCTGGGGCCTACTGAAGCAAGGCCAGGGGGCTGGGGGTCACTGATAAGGTAACCTTGGCCAGAGTTTGTCTTCCTAGAGTCTGACTGATGGGAAATGTGGACAAAAGCCTTTGTGAAGCTCTGCTTGCCATATGTAGCTCTACGAGGCTACTGGGGAAGCTGGGCCTGTTTACTCACCAGGTCTGCAAAAGGCATTTGGTTCCTAAGTTTATAAATCAACATGGTGACCCCTTTCCAGAGGATGGAGGAATGGGTGAGGAATTACAGAAACTGTTGTCTGAAGTCTGTGTGAGTTTGACCATGATGAGATCAATAAACTCTATTATCTTCCCTTCTGTGCTGGCTAGCAAGGACTTTCAGAAGTTCCCACTGGGAAATCTCAGGAGGAAAGAGAAATCTGAAAAGCAAAGACCAGGTAAAAAGTGCCAGGGAAGGGTGAGACAACACTTGCCTCAAAGGAAGCCTGTTGTAGTCAGCGAAGCAGAACTAGTGTGCTGAAAGATGTGACATTCCTTGCATGTACTGAGTCGTGTTGGGAATTTGGATTAGCCAGAGCTGGATCTAGTGGTGTAGTAGTCAAGGGACAAAGTGAATGTGGAGTCAAGACTAAAACCACATCATCTAACCAAGACCAGACTTGAATGGTTCAGCCAGTTCTCTCAGACCCGTGGGCTTCCCTGCCCAGGGAGAGCTTTATGTGTTGGGAGACCCTTCCTGAGGAACCTGTGCCGGGTTGAGATTAAGATGGAAGGTACAATCATAGAGTCAGGAGAAAGAGGTATTTTCATGTTTAAAAATCAAGGGGGGCTCTTCAGGGCTGCCTGTGATTTATTGTTTCCACATTGTGTGAATAGGGGGCTCTCACCTCACCCACACTCAGCCTTTTTTTCCTGTAACAAAACATGTAAGTGAGCCTCACATGTTCGTACTCAGCTGGCTTCTTCCTCACCTCTCTGATCTGTACTGTCCATGGAATCAAAAAATGGTTTCAGTTGGAAGGGGCCTTAAAGATTTCATTCCAGTCCCCCATTTACAGCTGAAAAAGCGTTTGGTAGCGAAGTCCTGTGTCTGTTGGGGCATCTGGGGACATTTATGTGCCTTTGTGGAGATGGCACAATGAGACAATGTTCCCCATTCAAATGCACTTTATTTAATCATCTTAAAGAAAGGGTTTTCATGCTGATTGTAGTTCTGAAGGGTTTTAGGGTGAACATTTACAGGATTTTCCCCTTCTCTCTCACTTTTCCTCCTAGACTCTCCTAAAGGCCCAGTACTGGTATTGGAGGAAGATCCTAACAGTTGGATAGCAGCTGTGCTGATCCAGGAAAACCTGAAACTCAGTTGCTCCATTCTGCTCAGTGTCAGCATTTTTCCTCTGGGGCTTTCATGTGCTCTCACCTGAATTTCTGGCATCCTCTTGCTGCACGTGAACAGAGGCATTACTGTCAATTCTGGATGATATTTTTCACAGAGCCACTTGAGAGTGAAGAACCTGTTTCCTGTTTAGAGATCAGAGAGCTCAGCCCATCCATTTCCTTGCCAAGAGTTTTGGAAAGGAACACTCCTTGTGTCCTTCCAAGCACTCTGAAGGCATCTGAGTTCACATCTGACAAATTGGTACAGATGGATCTGTCTGTTCCTGCCTGCGTTCTGCCTGAGTGGGGTTAGGGATCACAGCCAGATCCAGGGCTGTGTGAGAGGCTGGATTAGCACGTGCATAATTTCACCCTACCAAGGTATGTGACTTCTGGCCTGGAGCTGCTGCCCATCCACAGAACAGACATCAGGCCTCTGTTGGTTTACACATGTCCTAAGTAAAGCCAGTTTGGAGTCCTTATACTCCAGTTCCTCACATGATTTGCAATAACCCAAGCACAAAGTTTGGGTTCCTCCTCTGTTTTGTTTTGAAGGCAATTTCCTAAGCACAAAGTCTTGCTGCTCTGGCAGGAGAAAGAGGATAGTTACACCTGAGAATTTTGCATATGTGCCTGTGTTTGTTTAAACCTGGATAATTTCTGGCAGAAAGTGCCAATCCCATGCACCAGTGTGAGTTTTCTATGTATATGTTGAACCAGGGTTTAACTTACACAGTGAGGTCTTCCAAATGCTTTATAAGACAACTGGTGCAATACAGCCACGCAGGGAAGCTGAAAAGGTGCCTAGTTTTGGCTTTATTTTACACACTGAGTCTTTCTAGATAACATATTTCTAAGGCCCAGAGCAATACACTGAAATGCTGTACATGACCTGTTCTGAAAGAGGGGACAGCGTCTGGCTCCTCAGAGCTGCTATCAAGAGACAGTGCTCTATGATCTTACCAACAAAAGCTCTCCATCTGTTGTTATATCACATATATTTGATGCTGCTGTGAGGGACTGACAGCTTCCATTCTCCTTCAGACCCCAGGAAAATTTCTGTGGAATTAAGTCAAATATCTGATAAACCTTTGGGTGTTGCCATAACCTAAGTGAAAAAGGGTATCCTTCCAGCTCTGACAGCAAGGAGGAACATTGGAAGTATTTTCTAGTAGTCACTTCTATACAACTCCACCAGTTTAGTTCAGTTTCATCCTACAGGATATTTTTATTTACCAGGGTACTGCTGATGCTGGATAGATATAGGTTGTCCTAGAACTGGAGGAAGCTCTTTAGCATATAAATACCTTATTAAACCTTAGCACACATCTCTTAGCAGGCAAAAAATGCATGCCCTAAGATCTAAAAAAGCATTCTGTTGTGGGGGGGAGTGATATTATATTCGATAAATCATATGGAACTATTTATCAGCAATCACTTCTTTAAGTTTTCCACAGTCTTCAGTTTCAAAGCACATTTTGAAGTGACTGAAGTTTGTACAGAGCAGTTTATTTAAAAAAATTATTTTAGGAAAATTACCTCAGGGTTGATTGTGTATTTATGAAGGGTTTCTCTTTTCTTTTTTTCCCTCCTAAATATTAACATAATGTAAGAAAATTACTTTATTAAGAACAGTGGAAAAATGTGTAGAGAAATAGAAAAGATTTTGTAGCAGACAGTCTGTAATGGGAAAAGTTTTGCTTTTCGTGCAGTCACAAATGGCAAAGTCTGTGGAAAGACCTTGATTTTGATGGGCTTTGGATTAGGCTCGTTACCAGTGCGGGGTTGCTCACTGCAGAACCTTGAGCTGTTTCTAGTTATATCTACATCATCCTCAGTGAATGTATTTTGATTTCTCTATTTTTCTCCCTTGCTATTATAAATTGCTATTTTTATTAGTTTAATTTACCTGCCTCATCCTTCTTGCTTGCTGCCTTCTCCTTAACCTGAATCCTGTTCTGATCTTCAGTTAAAAATGAAAATAACATGCTCATAATTCAAAAAAATGAATGTTTTTTACTTTGCAACGATTGTTGCCTGATCTCTTGCAAATCCACACTGGCCACTTTGTGCTCCTCACATTGTTCACTCCTGGAACAATTCTGGTCTGCTGAAGTTTAATTATGGTGTCTCTCAGTACACAACACAGTGTGGTGCTTATAATGATGACTTGGTGATTTTCTAAATCATGAAATAGATCTGATTGTGAGTATTTGGAATGTGGTTTACAATTGACTGGATTATGACTCTTCCCAGTGCAGTCAGTCTTTCTATGAAGATCCCACAGGTTGGAGTAGAAGTAGATTTTTGATGTGGGCCTTATGTTGTTGTTTTGTTTAATTCAAATTTTATTTTCAGATACTTGGCATCCATCTGAACCATGCTGGTACTCCATGGGTTTAGCGTGGGGCCTCCAGAGCTGAGCTCAAGTGTGAAGTTTGCATGGGCTATTTGGGCAGGGGCCACACACCTGGTAGGTAGGATTCATGTCATGGCCTCAACAAAGTACTGTAGGAATCCTGCTGCTTGCCCTTGGAGCTGGGAAGGGAGCAGGGAAGAGGTGACTGCTCAGGTCAGTGCACATGCAGGGCTGGAGGTGCGGGCTGGAGCTCTGGACATGCTGGGATGTCAAGGTGCAGTTTGGATTCCCCATAGACAGGCAGGGTCCTTTCCCAGGCATCCAGGCTGAGGAAAGGGAAATTGTTTGCAGTGACTTGGAATGGATTGAGTAGACAAAATATGAATGTTTGAATAAAGTAGTAGCCACAGTTCTTGTGTAGACAGTAAACAATGGTTTATTGACAGTAAACTCTTGCTCTTATGGTAAAAAGTCTTAAATCACTTATTTCCTGAAAGGCTCAGGCAGGGTGTCTTTGGTCACTCACACATGTTTTGTACTTTATCTCAAATCAAAACATCCTGATTTCCAGTCTCTGGAACACATTACTGGTCCATGCTTCCCCTGTTTGAATAAAAGGTGGCAAACCCAGCTGTGCACTCATCCAGGCTGTTTAAAATAGCATCTATGAGTTAAGAAAACGTTGTGAATAGATGAGACCTTAGGATTTGTGCAGCGGAAAACAGCCTTGGACTGGGCTTGACAAAAGGCAGTTGTGCTGTTGGATATCTCTTCTTAGTCCCTTTCCACTTAAACTTTGATGCGATTGCAGTGAAGGAATAGAGTGTTTTATCTCTCCACCTGATCTCTACCTGCCCAGCCTTGAGTATGCAGATGTAGCTGTATCAGTGCTCGCTTTCTATCTACTCTGATACTGTCAAAATAACTTGGAAAAAGCCATCTCACTAGAAATAGTTGAGGGATCTGTTTGTTTTGACAGTATTGGTTTTAAGATCGATTGCACAATCACTTGTGCTGGTCAGTGTGATGGACGGACTCTTCCTCTCTAGAACGAACCTCTTCATCATGGCCAGGCTGGATGGGGCTCTGAGAAAGCCTGTCCAGTGCAATGTTCCCTGCCCATGGCAGGGAGAGTTGGAACTAGATAGTTTTTGAGGTCCCCAAACCATTCTGAGATTCTAAGATTCTCTGATCAAAGTATTGCCTGTGATCCTGAATAGCCCAAAGCCTGGACTGGTCACTTCAAAAGTGTGTCTTGCAGCTGTCTTGCATTCAAAGGACTCAAATCTGCGATCCTTCCAGGTTTCTTTTCCAGAGAGGGACTCACTGTGACCCTCTCTCAAGGGCCCTGGCCTCATGAGGTGAAGATTGCTGAGCACTATGTCAGCTGTATCCAAAGTGGTTTTTGTTTAATGGTCTCCGCTGCTGTTTATATTTTCTAATGTGCTGCGGCTGGTGTTTGTTGCCATTAAAACTTCATTTGTTTGGAGGATCTTTTCAACAAACTGAAATCCAATAAATCATGAGAAAAATATTTATTATTTCAACTGGATAAGAAGGGGGAGGAGGGGAGTGGACAAATTTGTGTTCCTTCCACATGATGTTAAATGGGAGACCACGGGGGCGTGTTTGCCACAGAACTTAGTCCCCAGAAGAACAATTAGCTGGCTGGACAGGACCAGCTGAGTGACAGCTTCACACTTGGAAGCAGAAGTGGAGCAGAAATACTCTGAGTACTCCAGCTTTATCCTGTCTGCCCATGTAATCACATCCACAGATGATGGCAGCGAGCTCAGGGCTTCTGGATTAAAGCTGTCAAAAATACAGACCTCTAATGCCCGAGTTAGAAATCCGGGGCTAATAAACTGGTCCCACTTCTGCTGGTGGCAAAGCTGCTGTTGTCTGAGGTCAGGATTTCACTCCAGGTCTGCTCTAGTTCACAGACAGTAGTAGACTCCAAACTCTTCATCCTGCTGTAGGGTATACTACACTAGCCTGTGGTGGGATAAATGACATGGCGATCTGGAGCAGAATGTGGAAAATGTCATCACAAGCATCATTACATTAGAGCTGCGTGGATTTATTTATTTGTTGAATAGTGAACTCAATTAAAAATAGGGTGGGATTTAGGGCTGTTCATGTACTTTTGCGTTCAGCCAGTGGCTTTGGCTGAAAACACAGAGAGAAATATGGGAAAGTTGGACTGTGATTGCAGCATTTCAAATAGAGGATACACTGCCCATTCACTTGGAAATGATGTTTAATTTTTCAATGTGACATATTTTTTAGTGCCAGAAATAATAAAAAACAATTGCTTTTGGACTGACCTGAACAGAAATAACTCTGAGATCTGTCCAGGGGACTAAGGTAAAATCTCTGTATCGTCCACTTCAGCTCAGAACAGGTGTGAAGTGTGACTCCAAATGATTATATAATGGGCTCCACAAGAAACTCAATGCATGTATTGAGTATTTCAATGGAGAACAGGCATGTATATATGTATAACTATGACGGAATCTGGCTTTTTAGTGAGGAAGATGCCCTTCTGCACCTGTAAGCCAGACCCCCTCTGTAAGCAGCCCCAAAATATTCATGAAAAGATTTGGCAGTTTTAGATTAAATCCAGTTCTCTCATCCTGCGTGATAACTTCTACCCCACAAAGCCCCAGAAGTCATCACCTTCACTATTAAAGCCTATAGATGCTACTATAATACCATAAACATGTAGGATCCTGAATACAAGAAGTTAGTGTCCCATCTGTCAAAAACAGGACGTGCGGCAACCCTTCCCAGTGAGTCATCTGTTCAGCATTCTCAGGACTTTGAGACCTCTGCACTCACCAGGGAGCTCTGACATTTACCAATGTTATCTTTCTTATTTCAGTTTTGGCACCTTCTTCCTTTCCTCAGAGACCGTACTGGGCAAAAAAACACATGAAATGAGGAGCAGACATCATCGCTCACTTTGCTGAAAGGTTACTGGGCTTGAGTGTGTTGTTTGGCCTCAGATGGTGGTAACTTCACCAGAAAAACAAAATCCCACCATACACTGAAGAAGTCATTAACTGGGCAGTGTTTTACATGAGGGATCCATTTGTTGAAAGGGAAGAGTAATCCTTATTCATAGTGACTTTTGGGATGACTAAACCCTCAAGAAGCAGATTAGAAAATGTTATGAAATGCTTTTCTTACTATTATTTACTGTGACTCAGCAATAAAGCAGGCACCCCTTTGGCAGCATTCCCACTGAGGTCAATGGAGCTGGGGTTTCATCCCTGAAAGTTCTGCTCTGCAGGAGGTGCTCGCTGTCAGTCTGTGTCCAGTTTTCACTTCTGTGAGCAGTGGTGAGCCTACTTACAGTGTTTCATAATACAGGAACAAAGGGGTTATTCAGTGAAAATGAAGGAGGCAGAGATTTAAAGCAGATGAGAGTAAATGTTCACTGCACAATAATGTCAACACCTGGCATTTTATCGCCGGTAGACGTCAAAGTACTTTACAAGAGTGGTCAGTGCCAGTATCTCTGTTTAACAAAGAGACAAAGAAAGATAATGCTACCTGTTCAAGGTCACCAAACAGGCAATGCCAGAACCAGAGTGGAAAATATCCTCCTACACTGTCAGTTGCTTCTGGTTAAAATCAAACGACTTTTATGCTACAGGGTTCATTGCTCCAGGTCAGCATGACACCAACAATTCAGTGGTATGGACTGTTTATGTGAAGAACAAGCACATGGCACTGGGAAGATGTGAAAAAGAATTCAGGTCAGATAGCAGCCTCTCTTTTTGTAGTGATCTCTCTGATGCCAGAAAACGGGAGACCCTGGCTGGATGACCTGTTTCATTTTAACACTAATGCAGAGTGCAGAACTGGATTCTGGCAGTCAGGGTTGTCTTGAAAACAATGCTGACTGCCCCAGGTGTTTGGTGCTCCATGTAGGAAGGGAGCTGTCATTTTGGAAATCTACCCTGTCTGAGGTGAGCAAAGGTGGTGTTGCTTGTCACCAGAGATATTCCCTCATATGGAGAAAAATTTACCCACTTTTCCTGAAGTTATTAAAAAATGGGCAATGAGGCCTAAGCTAAACACTCTTAATAAGGCTTCAGCGTTTACTCTAAAAATCAGACAGGACTCACAAATCCTTGCACCTCCACACCAGGTCTGACATTGTCCTTTCAAATGCATTCCAGGAGGCTTTTGCCAAACCCATAGAGAGTGCAGTTGGCTCAGCTGAAGGTGAGAGAGTCGTGAACCCTCTCAGACAACTCATCTTCCCGTGTCTGTGCACAGTCACACAGTGAGAATGAAGCAGCACATTCTCCAGCTGACATACTGTCCCTTCTTTACGTCTCTCCAAGAAGAGAGTCCACAGCACCCCATTAACCCTTTCCAGACACACATGGGTTCACACATGTGCTTTTTAGTGGCATAATTCTTGGCAAGAGAGGCAGCATTAATATTGCTGTTGGACCTATGTGCATGTCTGTTGTTCATCATGTGTGAATTAAAGGGACGGCCCTGAGCCGGAGAGAGAGAAACTAATGATTGCCATATTGTTGCCAGCAGTCGTCAAGCAAAAGAAGCTGTTTGAACTTTCCCCTAAAGACGCTTCTGCCTCTTGCAGTGATTTTAAAATCTTGGGTTTCTACCCTTTTCAAGGTGATTAATATTGTAATGATGCCTTTCCTACCTTTGCATCCCCAGGGGAGTGAGCGAGCAGGAGGAGGGAGGTAGGACAGGGAGAAGGAACTTTACAAAACTAACTCCATGTGCAGCAGTAAAAGGCGTGATAGCTTCTTTTTTCCCCTCTCTCCTCTAGTTTCCAGCAAATTCCCCTGTGCTTTCAGGTATTTCATTATGCTTTGTTTTTAATTCCTCTTCAATGCACATATTGACATGTTTCTTTCTGTCTATTTCTGTCTTCCTTTACCCAGTAAAATGCTCCCACTGGGAAGGCGAAGGTCCAAAAAGAAGGTGGAAGGAAGGAAAGCATCTTTCCTCATTACTGAGAGCCAGACTGATTGATAGTGTGTGACTGAGGCAAGGACCCTCTTTGGGGTGGAGATCATAGCCTCATCCTTAACATAAGGACAGTCAAGAGGCTCAAACTAAGAATGGGGACTGAATTTGGAATGTATGACTAATTGTGGTGCTAGTCTGGCCCTCTTCCCAAAAATCAGGGGAGAAACGCTGTAGCAGGCATTGTTTTTATCCTACAGGATATTTCAAGTGCCGTGCTTTGTGACTAAGGAAAAGACTGCATCCCACTACAATTGGCAATTAGAGCTGCCTGTGACCAGAGATGACCTTCTTAATATTGCTTTTTAAATCTGCACCTGGGTGTATCTTGCTCCACAACCTTGAAAAGGACAGTAGGAAAAAGCATCTGAAAAATGAGAAAAATCCTCACATAATTTGGATTGTCAGTAATCATTCTAAGGGAGTGAAAAAGGCCTTCCTTGCTGGCAGGGTGACCCTGTCATCTTGATATAAGAAAGAAATATTTTAAAGTAAGAAGAATCAATCACAAGGATAATTAATCAAACCTCCTCAGGGACGTGTTAGAGGCCCCATCACTGGAGGCTTTCAAGATGTGATTGGACAGGGTGCTAGATAGTCTTGTCTATACTCCCTTTCCCACCAAAGTTTGGACCAGGTGATCTTTTGAGGTCTCTTCCAGTATGGACTGTTCCGTGATTCTATGGCCATCAATATTTTGGTGGCTGGGTGTGTAATGTTCTACTCAGAGGTGGTCAACTACTGTCATTCAGTTCTTGCCAGAGGTGAATCTCTGCTGTTTGCACCTCATTCCTTTATTACCCAGTTTCCTTAAATCTTACCTTGCACTTTTAGGGGTAGTTGGGAGTTCACTTAAGATTATGTACCTTGCTTCTATCTGCTAGATCTTTCTTTGAGGTGTCTCATTTGATCAAAGTTGTGGCTCTGGAACCTGCAGTGAGTGGGAAACCTTCATTTCTAACTAAGAACAGACTGTGTAAGCTCACCTTTGGAAGTACATGTCCTCTGGTCAATACTCTGGCTCAGCCTCTTGGCTTCCTAGAGCAAGGACAGCAAGTATGGAGGTCGGAGCAGTGTGCTGCTGTATCTTGTACCTCAGCTTAACCATGTGTAGAATGTGGGTCTGTGGATCACTCTGCTTGTTTTCAGTCTGATAGTCCAGAATACACTGTTAGAAGTTCCTAGAACAGTTTGGTATAAAGTAGAAAATTACAAACTAACAACCCCCCACCTCTCTTTGATTTGAATCAAACTGCCCAGAGGAAGGTCCCTTAGTTTGCTCAATATGGAAAGCATTCTCAGGAGAGAAATGCTGGAGGACAGGATCATGAAAGCTGAGACAAGATGTAAGGGTGTCCTAAACACGAAGGCCAAATTGGAAGAGAATGTAGAGTTGGCAAAGAAAACGTGATAGGTGACCCCTGTGATCACTGTTTTGTTGGAATGGGGAGGATGCAAATCAGCTTGGAGAAGATCCAGAATGCTGGAGACAGGGAATACACCTGCTGAGCCACTTTGCTGGCTGAGGACATACCACACTGTTAGCTCTTCTGAGGGAGGAATCATTTGAGTACAATCAACAACCATGGTTTGACGCAGCCTCGCTTAGTCACATGTAACTACAACAGAGGCTGCACTCCAAAATCAGTAAGACGCCTTGAGGTGTGGGGCAGCTTTTCCCCCCAAAAGCTCTGAAGAGAGGCAGTTCTGCTGTCATCTGTGCTTTGGTCATCAGAGGGGCAATTTGCAGAGGTAGGCTGTAGCTTCTCAACAAGAACCCATATGGCAGTTGTAGGGTCTGGCCTCGTGTAACCTAACTCGGGTTTGGAATAGTGCGTCACCATGAGCTCATCTGAAAAAGTTTCAGGTTGTCCTTGTGGAAGAGTGGATTAGCTGACCTCCAGGGGTCTCTCCCGACGTGCATTTTTTTGTGATTCCGAGGCAGAATGGAAGCGAGCTCAGGATCTCTGCTGCACACACTACTTTTATTTCTACTGCGAAAAGAGTGTTGTGGGAATACCCAAGGGCACTGACAGGCAAGCCCTGGCACTGATTAGAGCTTTTACTGTCCCCAGCTCTTGGTCTGTGTCTCTGACAGAGGATATCATGTTTGGAGCAGCAGGGAAGGTGTGAACTGGAGCAACTGGGGATGCTCAAACTGATTGTTCCTGCGTGCTGCATCACATAGGCCAGTCATGTTTTAGACCATGGCAGCCAAATGCTCAAATAAATGGGAGACAGAGCTCTAACGTTATGCAGCCAAGCTTGGAAAATGAAGCCAAAGTGACTTGGGCTTGCCTTGAGTGTGGAAAAGGGATGCTGCAGTCCTCTATACCGTCTGAATGCTAAACAAAGCATAACATGGCCCAGAACCCAAATGCTTACGCAATCTCCCACCTCTGAATATCAGCTTTGAATTGGCTTTGATTTTTATTGCATATTTGTCCACAGCAGCCGTCAGAAAGTTTAAATGCTAGAATTACCGCTGTAATGAATATATCCTTCCAAACCCTTGCTATGGTTCTCCCCGTTGGGAGTTTATGTAACGTACTGAGTGGTACAAGAAGTATGCAGGGAGAACATTCTGCTTCCCGGAGATTTCAGCTTGGTTTGACAGCTCAGTGCTGACTCACTGTCAGGACCTGGGTTTATGCTTTGTAGTAAAGCAGGGAGGACTGGTGCCTGGGGAGCACAGCCATGGACATTGCCACAAATGGATGTGAAACCAGGCTGTTACCATCTTGGGTGACTTCTTGCCTTGGCAGTGAAAGTGCCATGGAATTCAGCCAAAGACCAGCTTAGAGCAAAGGCTGCTTTAGGTGAAGAAGCAGAAAAGACCCCCAAAATGGTCTCAAAATGCTAGATGAAGATGAACATTTCTTTTAGTGCTATTTTTATCCAATATTCTAATTTTATCTAGTTCCCTTACATAACTTTCAGAGTTACAGCTGAATAAACTTTCAGGGAAGAGAAATATTTCTAATAGAACTCTAACTGCCTCCAGATTGAGTCTCTGAAATCATCCACAAAAGGCTTGCAGAGCACGTATATAGTGTGGGTCCTTTGTCTGTCAAGGAAAGGGTAGAAAGACATCCAAGGCCCATAACAATTGAGCTTGTTCCTCCATGGCAAAAAGTAATTATTTTGTTGGAGTTGTTTCTGGCAAGGAAATGCAGTTTGTTGGTAGTGATGGAGTAGTTTCCCAACAGGTTTAGTTAGATGGGGCCAGCACACCAGCATTGCTTCTGCACCTCTCCTCCCAGGACATGTGCCCCTGGCCTGATCCTGCTCCTCTTGCCCACATCTCCTGGAGCTCTGAGCACACCAAGAGGGAGTGAAGGTGCATTTGGCTGCACCTGCCTCCCCTCCGGTGGGTTCAGGCTCCAGCAGTGGGAAGAAGGGATATCTGGTTCTATTCCCTGCCCCAAGATGATGGATGCCCCAGGCAGCTGCCTGCCCTGCCTCTGCCTGGCGCAGAGCTTCGGTGGTGTGAGGGTTCAGGGTGTAGTTAACAAAAGTTAACTGTGTTCAGGCTCTTCCCTGCTGTTCAGGGGCCATGTGAGGCAGCTCACAAGTTAGCAAACATTGAGGATTTTCTAATGTTCCCTAGGGACCAGGTGGGTCCCTGGCTGCTGCAGGATATGGCCTGAGAAAGGCTACCTTTTCTTTTCCCTATTCCCTTTTCGTGTTTATATCTGCAGGAGGAAAATAACCAGATGTCTTCTCCAGCCCCTCCCTGCATCTAAATGGGGAATGCTCAGTGCGGCATCCTAGAAAAGCCAGTCTTCTGACCAGCCAAGCATGAGGGATGAGGAAAACAAGGGCTTGAAGAAACGTGACAAAAATCAAAACAAATATAAAAGGGAATATGCTGCAAAGGCAATGCACCAGCACCCTAGCAACTCTTTTCCCCCCCCTCCCTAAATGGAGGAGAAACTGCAGTGAATGAGTTGGTCAATCTATTTTTTATAAAAACTTTGATTTGTTTAAAAAAAGTTAAGTAAAATAACAATATTTGTGAATTAGAAAACTTTCTGTCCGTCTTTCCCTTCCCCAAAACATAAGCTACACTTGCATGGTAGTTTAGGGGCTGTCTTATGCTGAAGGCATAAATTTGGCTAAAGTATTTGGATACCTAATGACCGGATGCAAAGCCCAGTGAATCCAGTGGCTTCTTTAGAGTTTGGATGATTCTTAACTATGTAGGCAAAATAACATGTACAAGTAATCAACATTTGCCCCTTTTTGGAAATGGATGAGCCCAGAGGGGCTGTGGACACGTGTTTGTTATTGCATCTTTCTGTGCCTCCCTGTAAGGAAAGTGCAGATCACCAGAACAGGACGCGGCAGGGCTTGAGATCTTGGACGTGGAATTGTTTGTTGAACAGTGAGAGGCTGCTGCTCATCGCTTTTAGCAGTGATAAGGAAAGGTTTGTGCAAGCACACATCTGCACTTGGCTGGGCACAATAGGGTTGTGCTTCTGATTAGCCATAATTTTTTTTGAAGGACTTGCTGAAATAGGAGCGCCCATGGTCACTGATTTCTGCCACACAGCTTGTGTTGTTTCCCCTGCTCCAAACTTGGTGTGCAACAATGAAATATAGCCCTGTAGAAGTGTTGGTTGCTTTTCTTCTATTCTGTTTCTGTTACACGGTTTCAATCTGCTGGTGCTGCTTGTGCCCTGCTAAGAATTACAAACTTTTAGTCCCCATTAAAGGTAAGTGTTCAAGCCCAGGTTGGAAGGGGCTTGGAGCCACCTGGTCTAGTGGAAGGCACCACTAGATACTGCCCTAGGAATGTAATTGCAAAATACATAATAGCTGTTCTCTGGTGTGTCTTTATATCTCTATTATTTCATTATTCACCTTTCTTTCATGGTCTTCTAGTCTCTTCTTAACTCTCAGATTTTATGTAATGTCTAAAAAACGCCCAGTTGTGAAGACAGAAGGAAATGGGGAGCAAACAACAGTGAGGGCTGAGAATAGTGTTTCCTTCCATAAAATATGTCTGTTTGCCCTGAATCCAGGGGTAACAGCTAGTCTGACATAACAACAAATATAATTTGGCTTTCTGCCTTTTCCAGCGTTAACTTTAGATCCCGGATAAGAATCCTGGACAGTGAAAAGGAAATCATCATGTCTGTCCTAGTGTTGTCCATCATTTATTGAAGCTCATCTGGTACAACTACAGCTTATTCTAATGTTGATCTTTGATATCTGAAGAGACTCCCCCCAGAAGAGTCTTTCTGGATGGGAAATGAAGGATGAGCAGAACTTGCCTCCATCTGGAGAGAGGCAATTGAGGTACCAGGACACTGAATATTTGGAAGCAAGGGGTGAATTCACATGTTCTATGTCAGTACTTTTACTCTTGCAAAATGCTTAGGAAACAGCCAGTGGTATGTGCAGCCTTTTCTGCATTTGAAAAATAGAACTTTGAGCTCCTCTGTATGAATTAGAGCAGTCAGAGAGAAACTATCAGCTAAATCTGAGAACGAACTGGGGATCAGAGAGGGTCCCCCCACGGCTTCTGTTCAGCAGCTCTGTATATTATTTTAAAGGACCCTTATGCAAGAATTATGTTGCCTTCTGAAAGAGGAGATTGTTTTACCTACTTGATGTGGGAAGGTCTTCAAATTACAGCCCTTCCTGCTTATATTATTACATTCTAGGGTTCATCCTGCTGGAGTTACCCTGTGCTGCATGGGAAGCAGGATCCATGGCAGATAACTTCGCAGCCAAAGCCTGTTGTTACAACAGAAGCCTCTTGCCAGAGAGCCTGAGCTATTTGAGGCTTCTCCTTACAGCTGAATCCAGTTAATAACTACTCGGGGGTGCTCTGGAAAGCGTGTGGGAGACGGGTCAGAGTGTCCTGGAGCACAGAGTTGCTGTGTAGCTCCAGAGCATTGAATGGAGACTGTGGTGACAGGGGATAGCTCCAAACTAATGTTGGACAAAACACTCCTATCCACATTTTTCCTGGAAGGCTGAGTTTTGGATTATTCCTCCAGCACAAAGTAAGCCACTTTCCAGGGAGATTAAGGGGAAAGAGGTAAATTCTATCCAGGAAGTGGGATGACCCCAGTGGAACTGATGACTGTAATCTTGACCATGATGAAACATTTGTGTCCCATTCATGGGTCTTCCAGTCCTGACTTCCCCTGTCCCTATTCCCACCAGTGCCCAGGCTCCTTGGGAGAGCTCCCAGCCATTCATGTCACTGGTGCATCACCCTTTTCACCAGCTGAGGACACCACATGTCAGAGGAAATGTAGTCCATCACACTCCTTACCCACTGTGATCCAGAGCTGCATCTCCCATGAGTCACAAATGATACTTGGGCTTTGAAACCTATTAATTTCACCTCAAAAAACTGTTATTTTGAAGAGAAGAAGAAGAAATTTCTGACACACTTTCTAACCTGATGCAGTTAAACATGAAGGTTCATGATCTCAGCAAGGAACAGGAGATTCATCAGGCATAACATCACAGTGCTCCTGTTGTCCAAGAAATAACAGATAAAAAGTATTCATAAGGAACCTAGCTGAGAGCAGTCTTGAGAAAACATTTCGTCGGGAATAAGGTTGGAGCTCTGCAAATCTCCTGGGATCATCTCCTGTTTGCGAAGAGCACAGAGAAAGCCTGGTGGTCCTTGGGTGAGGAGCAGAGGAGGTGGGTGTCTCACATCTCAAGTCTTTGAATTTGGCTGGCAGCATCTTTCAGTGGATAAAGGCTTTTGCATCCCTTCTCCAACTACTTTGCTGCACACACATACACAAAAAGTTAGGCTGTGTGTGGAAACTAAAACATAATAAAGCAGTTTCAAACCTTTTGAAGCAACTAATTAAAATCAAAGATGCAGCTTTTAGGCCTGGTCCCTAAGACCCTGATCAGGATAAGGGGCATGAGCCTGAAGCCTGGCACCCTCTGACTTTGGCAGCAGAGTAGTTTCTCTGCTGTGTATATGGCATTTCTTAGGCTGTGCTCTGGGTAGGCCATGCTATATTTAAATACATTTTGCTGGTGAGGGACTAAAGGGCCTCCAGAGTTGTAACTTCCTAAGGGATATTCTGCAGATTCCTTCTTCCTTTTTCTTTTTTTTTTTTGTTTTGTTTTTGTTTTGTTTTGGTTTTTTTTGTTTTCCTTTAAAGGAAACTCTCCAACTTCTTAGGAAATAACCTTTTGTTTATGTCATGAAAAAACCTGAGCTCTCCTGGCTGGGACTGTGGAAGAACCAATAGGAAGAAGTGTCACTTGTGCATTTTGATACAACCAGGCATGTCTTAAATAAACACTTGTTTATTTTTCTATCTTTTTGTTGAATTGCATTGTTGCCAACTTAGAAGGTAAAAGTATCCAGTTCAAAGAAGGCAACTGCAAGCGTAGGCTGACATCCTGTCATAAATATAGAACTGGCCTCATGACAATGCCCTGCTTGGAAACAATGGGAGCGGGGCTGGGAGAAAGAAATTTGTGAATTAACACAGCTGAGGCAAACGATGAACAGCTGATGGAGGAAAAGAGCCGAGGGCCAGGCTGCTTGTTCTCAGGGCTGCCTCTGAGCTGGCCTTTGCTCCCTTCACAGAGCTGAGTGATGTCTCTGCTTTGCTCATGTGCCATCAGTGATGCCACCCCAGGGATACCAAGGACATGGGACACTCCTCTGTGCCAAACCACAGAGCAGATTTCCCTCTCCCCTTGCTCAGGCTGAGGCAGAGCAGTAAATTTCTTTTGCTTTTGCCTCCATCCCACCTTGCCAACAGGACACCCAGCCTTGGAACGAGGGCAAGTTTCTGCCCTGCCCAGTGGTTAGATCAGGGTTTTCAGGGTGTGGGGTTTGCACCAGCAGGGACCAGCACTGGGGAAACTGCAGCCAGACTGATTCCCTGCCCTCAGAATGAAATCCCTGTGGGCCAGGTGATGTCCACCCTCCATTGCATTGCACTGGAATGGACAGTGGAGACCCATTTCTGCAAAGCAGCATGAAAACCCCAGGCACTACCAAGGCAGAAATAAGACGGTTCATCTCAATCAGGCTTTGCCATGAGGAAATGAAGTCCCAGGCTGATTAGGAACCTTAGTGATACTTTTTGTGAAACCTGAGAAAACCTGTCATGACTCAGCCAGGACCAGTCTGTGGCTGTCAATTGTTCTTGGCTGGGAACCTGGCAGAAGTCACCTCTGTCCCCACCAACAAGGAGCAGACTGGGAGAAGACAGGAGCAACATGCATCTGCAGCTGGTTTTAAAACATGCTTGTGGGCACATTGTCACGACCTTTTAGGAAACTATGGCTAAAATGGGTGCACACCCATGCATCAAGGTAAAATTTTCCATTTGGTGAATCCCTTGTATAAATTATACTTAGTTTTAAAATATTGTCAGAGAGAAGCCTAGCTTAGCTTGCCATAATCCTTGTTTTTCTTTGATTAACTACCATTTTTTAGTGGCTGTCATCTGGAAAATGATGTCTTGCACTGAGCTGGCAGTACTCACTTCACTTGTGTCCTAAGCCACTTTTGGTGCTGAGCCAGCAGACCAGCCGCCACAGCGATAGCAAGTGACTGTCACTAGTTTATCTTATCTAGCACAGAGTGTGGCATTCAAGAGTAGAAGCGCTGGGTTTTCTCCTCTTCTCTTTCTGTGCAGCACAGGGTGTGCCCCATTTGACCTAAATATTTGTGAAGTTACATCCTTGGGACAGGCTGACAAAGGTTATAAACTCATTTGTTTTCATCTTTTCCTAAGGCGGGCAGGCTGCAGTGAGGGATGACATCTGCCTCACATGGGTGCCTCACACCTTCCTCTGACGCAGCTGGTGCTGGCCAACATCTGAGCAGGATATGGGGCTAAATGGCCTCTGGGTCTTATCCACACTAACAATTCCCTGCTACTGCAGCTGCTGCCTCTTCACTTTCTGTAGGCATGGACCTGGAGGTACCATTTGGGTTAATAAGCAAACAGTGTCACGAGAGATCAGGTGTCAGTTCACAGTCAGAGGGGCTCTGTGTGCTCCTGGGTGTGATCCACAGCTTAGTGAACCCCTGTGAATCAGCACAGAACTGGAGGTGGGGTCAGGATTTTCCCACCGATTTCAATGCCATTAGGTTGCTTTGTACCTGGACCATTGTGCTCATCCTTGGAGGAAGATGGGAAAGACCTAGTTTTGAAGGTTAGTGAATGGAAACTAGGCAGCTTAATCCCAGAGGTGAAGTGTGTGTACATAGTAACACCATCTTTTACATATCCCCAGCATTGTTCAGCAGCAGCTGCATTGAATTATGGTTGTGGCACCACTATTTCTGTTTGGAATAGAGAGGAGTGAGGTGTAGTCTCAGAATTTAAGCATAAGACTGAGCAGGAGGCATTTTTCCACTCTACTCTTTACTTTGACAGTGGTCAAATTCCCTAGCAGGTTCAAGAGCCTTTCCTAATGCTGGTGCCAGCTGTGCCCAACATCTGGGCTCCCCAGGATGTGAGGCTGGTCCTGGCTGTTCAACGATGTGCATGTGGCAGTCCCAGGTGCTGCACGAGGGACATTGCTGTGTTCTCAAGCCAGTGCTACGTTATAGACACATGGACTTGCGCAGAAAAGAGTGAGGATAAAAGACAGAGGATCTTCTGACTTGTGATTCTGTGAGCGTCTTGTCTTTCACAATGTATTTTAGTTTTCAGGCTGCAGCATCTTTGTGCTTGTGCACCACTCCTTAACATACTTAGAGAGCTCATTCATGCTGCCCTATCAAGCAACCTCTCTTCTCAAAAGGCTGAACAAATTTGCAGCCAGGTGTTTCAGTCAGTGCACAGTTTCCATTAAGCCTCCTGGCTGTGCTGGGCTTTGGAGTGACTGCTCTGAAAAAGCAGGTTGCCCTGTTTGGATGATATCAGAGGTTTAGGGGGACATTGGGGTGAATGCCTTCAGATCTGTCAGCTGGTGGGTGGAAGAGAGGTCTCAAAACATCCTCGGGAGTGACAGGTGAGTTATTGCAGGAGTCAGTGCAGCCCAGAAGCAGAAACATGCAGGGTATGAGGCTGGTACTGCCTGAGATTTGCAATGTGTGACCAGCAGAGCTGTGAGCCTGATCCCACTGTTTGCTGTGCTCTGTTATCAGAGCTGCTCAAATGTTTTCCATGAGCTAATCCTTAACCCTTGCAGATACAGAACAACCCTGCATTGAAACCAAGAGCTTGACCTGAAATACATTCTTCTTATTGCCAGTTTGGAGGCTTTTTGCAATCACTGTCCCCCACACCACTAAAGAATGTGTGAAAATCATTTAGAAAGAAGCAACAACCAACAAGCCTCTCCTCTCATGCAGGGAATATTTACCAAGACAAAGGCAAAGCACCTGTGGAACAAAGGGATTTGAAAAAGTCAGTAGAAGAGGCTCAGAATCCAAAGTTAAAGGTGACTTTCTTTGAAAATTGACCAAGTGGTTCAGTGACATAAGTGCCATTTGAAAAAACAAGCAGGCTTCCTGGAGCAGACTAGACACACCTAAGCAGGTCAGAGAGAGTTGAGTGCTCGATGGGTGGAAAGCCTTTCCCTGTGTAACTGATAAAGATTCACTGTAAAATTTCATAGTTATAAAATTTCTGGGTTCTTGCCCAAGTGTTTTGCCGCTCTCAGGGCAAAATTGTTTTTCCCTTGTAGCTGGTCAGAACCTCCTGTGCTGGAACTTGTCCTTTAGCTGTGCACCTTTGAGAGACCAAGCTTCATTCTCTCTGTTAGCACTCACTATCTCAGGGATGCTACAACTCCCCATCACTGTCTCATCCCAGTCTGAACAAGCCCAGTTCCCTCCTCTGGTGCCACATGCTTCTACCTCACTGGCTCACTCCCCTTCCTCAGGGCGGTGTCCTGGGAAGCCCCCAGCTGGATGCAGTATCCAGACTTGGGCTCACCAGTGCTGAATACAAGAGAAGAACCATCTCCTTCAACCTGCTGGTTACACTTTCCCTGTTGTGGCCCAGTACGAAGTTGAACTTTGTCCCTGGAAGGGCACATTCCTGGCTAAGGCTCAGTTTGTTGCAATGTAGTAAATATCCCTCTCTCCCACTGGCAGGCACATCTGCAAAATGTCCCTGACTGACCTCCCGTGAGTCTATATAGGCACCAGGGCCAGATAAGGACTTGAGCAATCCTGTATAGCTTCTAATTTTTTGTGCAGTTTCACATTTCATCCAGTTTCTGATTGACTCTGTCCATCAAGCCTGGCTTTCTGTGTTCATAAACTCATACCAAAATTAGCAGCTAGAGCAGAAACATATCTGCTCCATCAAATTACTGTTCCAGGATCTTTTTTTTTCCTGAGCACTGGTTCAGGTCTGTGGGAAACACAAAGATCTGGGAGAAATTTCAAGGAACACAATGCCCTTCACATGTACTCTTATTTCACTGATCTTGGAAGACAGGCTATTCTTGACCACTTACTACTGACTCTGGTTGCAAATGAATAAGCAGGAATGCAGCAGGAGCAAGGGCTGAATAGACTAGGCAAACTCCTGTGTAAAAGCTTTTCGCCCCAAAGAACCTTTGATAATTGATAATTGATTGACAAACATACTATTTGTGTTGCCTAGGGGAGTGAAAACTGAAATTCTAGGAGGAAAAGAGGAGTCAGTGGTGGCTTCAGAAGTGGTATTGGTATGTGAGAATCTATAGCCAGGTCCCCAGCTGCTGATCACCAGTGAGACTCCACTGATATTTAGTTTACTCAGTGTTTAGGAGGGTCCTTTTTGGGCTGTCCTGAGGCCATTCATGTAATTCCTTCTGATTCTGCTCAGCTGCTCTGTCCTAATCCTGTGCCTAGAGCACACAAGGCTGTGCTCCACTACCGTGTCTGCTGGTGCTGGAAATGGAAGTTCCACCACTCAACCCCACCAACACCACGGAGCCCACGGTTCCATCCTGGCAAGGCTGTGACCTTGGATCACCTGTGCCAGTGTGAGGTTGTGTGCAGGAGCCAACCAGATGGCTCTTGGCCTAAGCCATGAACTTTTGCACCATGCCAAGGGGAAGGTGAATAATTTGGGGGTTGCGAGAAGCCTGAGAATACAGCAGCATTCCTGTATCCAGACTAGGTGGGGCAGCGACAAGGGGATATTAGCTCTCCCTAGCAGTCAGTGTCTGAAACTTCCTTGTATTGTTTGTCCAATGCTAAGAGTTTCCCCCTGACACTAAAAATAGCTTTTTGTTTGTAAGTTCACTTTGCATTCACGCTTCCTCTCTCGGTTTTCTCAAGAGGTTCCTTGATATCTTTAAATTTGCTTTACCAACAAGAACAAAAGGCAGCAAAAGTCTCCCTGTGTGAAGATGGGGAGCTTTTCACCTCAGAAAGAGAGAGGGGGAGGAAGCTTTTAATATCTTTTTATATTTAGTGCAGGTTTGATGGGTGAGAGCAAGCACCACATTCAGCCTTTATTCTGCTTACCCAGTAAGAGCAGAAAGGGAATGCATTGTCCTCCTGGGATCCCAGGGAATAGTTGGCAGTGATACCACATAGCAAAAAAATGTTGTTCTCAAAAATACTCAAGCAACCACCAAGCAACAGCAATCATAGTGACTCTTAGCTCTAGCCTTTGGCAGCTCTTATCTGGACCAGATGTTGTTTTAAGTAAAAGGGAGATGCTGTTTTCTGGAACAGAGGGATATATATTTGCTCGATTGATTTCTTTTAAAAATAATGCCTTGTAGAATGTTAATAAATAGCTGTTTATTTTGACAGCAGTGTCAAGAGCATGCTAATGTGTTATTGTTTGGACTGTGGACACTTAAGACATATAAAGGGAGTTTGTGTTGCTGGTTCCAGGGAAGCAGGAGGGTTTTGCTCGTGGTGGACCCGTTCCAGAGAATGTGCTTTACATATGGGTGTTTATATCTTGCTCTGTCTGTAAGAGTTCATTTGCTTGATGAAAGATTGTTTGCTAGCACTCTAGGAACTGGCAGGGAGGTATTTATACCATTGTCAATTCTGATAAAAGTTTCAGATGTTACAAAATCTCTTGGATTATATAGGGGGGAAAAAGAGAATTAATTAAATCTAAATTTCTTCTAAATTTGTTAGTGTTAAAAGGTGATCTGCCTTGCAGGCCTTTGAATTTGGACTGACCTACTTGTTTTCTATTGCAGTGAATCTGTTTTGAAGCCAGGCAGTTCTGCTGTAGAGGCCTTCTGATCCCAGGAGTGTGCAGTTCACATGGCACGGGAAACCAGACCGTGCATCAGGTAAGGCAGCTCATGTAGTAGTTGCAGCTGGTTTACAGTAATGTAGATGTGTCTGGTAACTTGGATCCCAAAACTCAAATCCTGGGTATAAGTCTAAAATCAGAGGGCTAAAAAAGCCCTCCTAAAAAGTCTCGTCCTCCATTCAGCTGTGGAGCTGGGCCAGCTGCACCCACACCAGCCCTGGTTCACAGCTGGTAATGGGAGACTCTGTAGCCTCCCCAGGCTGCCTGATGCAACCCTGTACGATCCCCACTGCCTGGGAAGTGTCCTTCAAGGCATAATCACAGCCCTTCTGGCCTCAGTTTACTGCTTACTGAAACAGCAGTGGATGCCATGGTACTGCAGCATGAGTACTCAAGTCTTCTGGAAATACTACACCTCTTCTGACTACCTTTAGCTAGCAACTGTGCAGTGCAACTGCTTCTAGGCTATTTCAGGGTCTATAAAATACATGGCAATGGAAATGAAATCTGTGAAACAGAGCCCTTTGTTCATACAAAAGTAGACCTGAAGACATGTGAATGCCAGTTCTTTGGTGAAGGAATATATTCTCAAATCGACACTTGTGCTGGAACAAGTGCACAGTGTGTGGTTGAATCATCTTTGCTTTTCTGAGGATGCACCCCAAAGTTACAGGAGCAGGAAAGGTCACAGTTCTCTGCCTTTGTGACATTTTATGCATTGAAACAATACTTTCTCTGGAAAGGTCATGGCACTGAGTTGTGCAACCAGCCTTATCAACAAGTAGGCATATTTTACATGAAATGTTAGCTCTCATACGTGTGAGAATGTTTCTTAAGACAGCATCTGAATTTATGTAGTGTTGTTAATAGGTGGATACATTTTCCACTAGCAACAAGTAAAATAAAATCAGATCGCAACTGAAGCTAAATGCTAAATTGAATCATAAAATGAAAATAAAAATGAAGTGCTGGTGGGCTTCCATCTAAATTGGATTCAATTAAAGAAACTGTTGAGCTTCAAATGACTCTTGAAGCAATTGTGAAGGACAGGCCCATAATGTCATCTGAGTCACCATTTGAATGAATTACTGTCCCTCGAATTCCCTTGAATTCACACAAAGGAATGGTGTTTTCAGCTGGTGTTTCTGAATTATTCTGCCTATCTTCATGCACAGACTCAGGCCAGGGAGGGTGTGCAGCAGTGCCTGCTGAAATCCTTTGAGTCCTTCCAGCTTTGGGTGCTCTGCTCACTTCCAGGACAAAGCTCTGCACAGCAGGGTGGAAGCAGAGGGGTTTTAGTTTTTTTTTCTTAAATCCAGATAATAATGAAAAGAGACCTGAGACCAAATTATCTTTAGTCCATCTGGCACATGGGGCTTAAGGATATGGGTATCTCTGCACTGGGTGTTGTTCCCACTGAGCACATTTCTGTTGGGCTCCTACCAGTGCCTTGAGATGACTGATCTCTGACTTCCACAGGAGCTTCCACAGTGTCATAAAGAATTACTGTTTTAAAATATTAATTTTAATTTTGCCAGGATTTTTTTCCTTATGGTCTCCTATGGCATTTCCTTGCAGTAGTAATTATGCAAAACGTCTGCTCAGGAATTTTCTGACTGGGTTTTTGTAATCAGTAAATGTTAATCTAAGATAACCTGTCTGTGTTTGTATATACAAGGGGCAGTTCAGTAAATCTCCCAGTCCTGAAAACATTTCCAAGCGGTTTCAAATATGGAAAGCATGAGATCTGGATTTTTGTACAGTTTTATCTTCCTTTGCTGTTGTCTGTGGCATTAAAACCAGAATGAATATTTCAGTTGATCCACACCATTTCCCCTCCTGAGATGATCCCTTTGTAAGGATTTTGGAGGTCTGATTTTCCATTCCATCTCAGGACAGTAAAGCACTTCCCTGGCTCTGGTCTTGTGTGAGTATGAAGATTTACTGGAGCTTTCTGACCACTCAGTCTGAGTCCCAGCTAGGTGGGAGAAGGCTCAGTGTGGGGATGCCTCAGCTGACTGTGTTGCCATTTGCCACTGTAGTTTTAGTGAATTTCTGGTTGTCAGTCACAGCAGTTCTGCACGCTTTCAGACACTTCTTATTCCCAGAAGAGAGCAGGGGTCCCTGTTTGTGCTAGAAAACCTGCACTTTTCCTTTTAACCTCTTTGTCATGAAGCCTAAACCTGGTTTTCATGGACCTGATCTGGCAGGAGGCTATGGGAGCAAACCCAGGAAGAAATAAAAAAAGGCAAAATGTGATGTGCTGGAATTTTGAACAACTGTTTAGTTAAGGAAACAGATATACAGAAAATAGCAGAGCACTTACAAATAGTTGGAGTTTGGAGGGACAGGATTAGAAGGGAAGTGAAAGGAGGAGGGAGATGAAACCATCCATGGAAAAGACTTTGCTAACCTAGGTGTGTTTGAATTAAACCAGATTAAGTTTCCTTGGAGGCAGTTTTTTTCCAGAGAACCACAACTCCTCTGTGTACCTGAGTGACAGAGGCCAGTTGAAGCAATTGTTTCCTCTGGAGGAACTGGTTTGCTTTCTGTAAAGGACTGGACATATTCTCTCCTGCTCTGAGTGCCAGCACATGCTAATGATTGAAGCAGTGGACGTGCAAAGACTTAGGGAGCAGTAATTCTTCCCTGTCCCCACGAGCCCTTGTGCTGTCCTGCATGATGGCACAGCTTGCCACAAAGCAATCAACAGCTCTGCAGGCACGTTCAGGCTCAATCCAAGAGGAAAAACATCACATCTTGCAAAGGGAATTCAATGTTGTGAGCTCTCTGGGTTGCAACTGCACCCTGTCGAAGTCGGTGGCCATGAGGTCAAACACGTCTGCGTGTGCTGGTGCCTGTGCTGCGGCCCCCGAGTTCTCTGTGGAGGGGAACAACACTGCTGTGTTATCCAGCAGGGCTAATCATCTGGGTCATACGGACCATCCCAGGGAAGAAAGATGAACTTGCATTTTTCTCCAGTGATGGTGGTGATGTCATGATATGGTAAACAAAGTATTTCATCTTTTCTCCTTTTCTTTCCTCAGTTCCAGGAGCTAGTCAGGGTTTTCTGCCAGAAAGCTGACTTTTCTCCTGGCTGAGGCTTCAGGGCCCATCAGTGCTGAAACATCGTTGGAATGTTCTGTTCTGCAGACACGAGGGAACATAAACCTCTCCGGAGGAGGAAACACTAGCTCAAGAGCTATGCGCTTTGTTTCTGTACCTGTCACAGTTATTTATTATTTCAGGCAACTTCTGAATTTACATAGTGCTCCTGAAAAGTGGTGCTGAGCCCTGAATAAGTAGATGAACAGACTCTCAGCACCTCACTGTTCATTTTGGCCAGAGAATGGAAAGCACTGTGATGAAACAGAAGGTATAGCATCCGAAATTACTGGGTCATGTAGCAACTGCTAGTGAGGCTTTTCATTCCCACTCGTACAGCTTTGAAAACAGCTGGTTTGAGACATGAATATAAATGCAGTTTGTTAGCAATTGGTTGTTGTAGACTTTGCCAAAATATGCCTAGTCCAAACAAAACTGTTTGGAGTGTGTGCATGCACACACAGTGCTCATAGACACGTGCACACATGCTCACACACACATATTCTGACACGAGGCCGCTCCAAAATACAACCACAGTTCGGTACATCACTGTTGCTTCCTGAGTATCCTGCCTGGGTTTGGGTACCACTGTCCTTCTCTCTCCTGTCACTGCCTGACCCGCACTAAAACTGTGTTCTCAGAGTTCTTTTCCCACCAGCAACAAACGTCAGAAGAGCTGGGATGAGACCCAGCCTGGTGCCCTCTGCTCCTGTCACATACCCTCTTCTGGCTGTGCTCCCTTGTTTCTTTCTTCTCCTCACTCTCCACTTGCTGCTGATGCTTCAGAATAAAGTGACTCAGCAGAGAATGGCAAGGCTGATTCACATGTAGCTGTCAGCACTCAGGAAAGGGCTCAGACTTCTTGGAACCTCAATTTAGCATCCTCTAACTATGCCTAATATGGCCTTGAATGTACTTCTTGGTTTTATGGAAAATGTGAGTGGAATTAGGCTCTGTGAAACAGAAGACTCAGGACAACAGGGGAGTTAGTTGTGGGTCAGTTGTGTTTATGGAGAATGGATGTGGAACCATGGGACTTCTGCTCTGCAGGGTTGTGGAGGCCTTGAGACCCATAAATGTCCTGGGGAATATTCCAAATATTTTCCATCCCATCTACAGAACCAGTCTTCCCAGCACCTCCTTGTTATTGGGAGCATTTGTTAGTAGGGGATCAGGCACAGAAATATTGGCACCATGGTGCTTCTTGTGGGTTGCAAGGTGCAGGAGGAAGCCAGAAGTTGCTGAGGGATGAATCCCAAATATGTGCACATTTGCCCACTGTGTTTGCTGACAGCTGTGGATGTGCTGCTGTCCATCAGGGAGGTGTGAGAGTACCAGAAACCAGCTCTTCTTCTGAGTCAGGCAATTGTGAGATGGGGATTCCTGTTTTCATAAAATTCTCTGAAACCGGCCCTCAACAAGTGCAGTTTGGCCAAGAAAACTCTGTCTACTCCCATATCTTCACGTCTTCTGCTTCTGACTGTGGAACAGGCATGTTAAAGACATGAGTTTTGGTCAAAGCCTCTGTACGTTTATGCTTAGGGTGGAGAAGCTGAAGCTGTTTATACCTCATGATGTTTTTTTTCCATGCAAAGTAGCAAAAAGAAGTCTATTTCTCTGTCATGCATATATGAGAGTGTTAATTCATCCTTAGGTACTTCCTCAGTTTTGTGCTGGATGAGGGACTGGATTTTTGCTCTCAAATTCAGACCTGCTCAAAAGACATAGCTTGGACAAAAAAGGCTTATTTAACTGGGAAATACGGTTTGCCCTAATGTTTCCAGAAAGCACTGACAGCTGGCACACACTGCAACCCTCTCCCCTTGAGGATTTGTGTGTACAGCTGAGAAAGGAGACCTATTTTCTCCGAGTAATGTCGTATTAAAGTAACCCTTCCCTTTCAATGACTTTTAATTATGTAGAAGAAAACTAAACTAGAAATGTCAAGAGGAGTGAGAAAAACATCTTAAGGACATTTTGAGTGCGTTGGCCCTTTCAAATTCAAGCTGAAACATGGCCAGGGAGAGAAGTCTGAAAAACTCAGACAAAAGAAAAGCCCTGGAATTTATTAATCAAAGGTGTTTTTTTTTTTGTCTCAGGAAAAACACAGTTAAAAACATTAAGCTGTATTGAATAAGAATGTCTCAGTCAGCCAAAAGCATGAAATGAACCCTGTGATTCTATTTGAAGTATGTAGGTGGCAGGCGTAGACCTTTTATTTACCTTTCTACTCCAGTGAGTTTATAAAACAATTAAGAGGTGTGTTTGGAGTCATGAGATGAAACTTGGTCAATAGATAAAAAACTCAAAATTGTTTTTAAAAAAGAAAAAGAAAGGAAAGATATGTAAGGAAAGGAATGGGTCCCTGTTGAAAACTGATGGAAGCTCCATCACTTGGATCATTTGAAACTGGGCTGCACATTTCACTAAAATATATGCTAAGGGAAACAGCTGTAGGTTTGTTCCCTCAAGGAGGGGCAATGCGACCTAATATACTTTCTTAATTTCATTTCTAATTTCTATGTTTCAAATAATGTAGACAAATCTTGAAATATAACCTAACCCAGCCTGCTAATTCCTTCCTTTCTTCCTGCCTAGAGAGAGATGTTGAGTAGAACGCAATTGCCCAAGATTTTTTACTATTATTTTTAGCTTGGTTTCCTAAGGAAATGAAGCTTATGCGAACATAGTGTCACCATGTCTGTCTGCCAATCCCTTCTCTTTCCTCTTCCCCCAGGAAGTTCTTGGCAAAATTTCAGCAAAACTTAGGATGGGGCTGGGAACTAAAAAGATATTTCAGTTCTTCAAGATTTAATGGTAGAGGAAGCTGTAGGGAGCAGGAAGTGCATGTAGCACCACTAGTCAGCGTCTGCATTGAAGGTTAACCTGGGTTTAGCACGCGAAAGTCCACGGTGAGCTCAGCCCAGGGGCACAAGTCCCGGGAAACTGGTGGCCTTCTATCAAGGCAGATCCATGGATTAGCTGAGATGTCATCAGAGATGGGGCTGTGTTGGGACCATTTGGCTGGAGTACCTGGGGCAGCAGCTTCTCACTGGTCACACCCCTGCAGTTGCTGTGGCGTGGCCGCCTCTACTGTGCTCACACTTTCCTGCCCATTTTATTGTCTCCCTGGGAGTGCTGGGATGAACTGCTGGCAATGAGGCTCTGCCACACGGCCTCCAGGCCAGAAATAAGACCTTCTTGGATCTCACAGGAGGGCTTTTCCCCCTAACTTCTCCTTTGAAATCCCCTCACCCCACGCCTGAGGAAGCTGATGTCATCAGAGGATGGGAGGCTGTGGCTCCTCTCGGCCAGTTCCCACCTTTGGAGGAAGGAAATTCTTGGGGCAGTGCTGTTTATCTGTTGGCCCCCAGAGAGCCGGACCGAGAAACGATGTGGCTTTCTAAAAAAGCCATGGATTTTCGATTCCCCCCCTCCCTGTGCTTTCATTGTGCAGGTGGCTGCCTGGGGACCGCTCACTGGTGGCACAGTCAGAGAACTCAGGCCTGGTGCCTTAATTACTTTTACACCTTGCTTGTGGAATTCACTCTGCAGAAACACAAAGCCTCGTGCAAGCTCATTTCTGCGGATTGATTAAGGAAGAAAAGCCCAACAAACAACCTCCCTCCGGATTACTGAGGGCAATGATCCAGGAAGGCAAGAAGGAAAAGGTGGGACTTGCGGCTCCAGAGGATGCGAAGGAAGGGGCCCTGGCCCTGTTAGAGAGCTCTGAATTCACCCGTGTGTTGGAGAGGAGATCAGTGGAGATCAGAGCAGGAAGGATGGAGAGGGTTTCAGACCATCCTACCTGAGGTTGTTTACAGGTTACTGACAGAAGGCTGCAGAAGGGGGCAGGGGAGAGGAATGTATCTTGCCCAGAGAGGTGCCCATTTCCAGAGAGGGGTGTTATATACCTGGCATGGGGTTGTTCAAATTAACCTTCCCTGTGAGGTGACTTTGGCTCTGGCTCTGGCTGTTCCTCTGGCTCTGCTCTGACTATGTTGCAGTCAGCCTCATGATGACAGCAGGTGGAAGCCAGTCTGGGACTACATCAGACTGACATGAGGCAAACATTAGGCTCAGTAGCAGTGGGAGGAGGGAAAGGTGAATTTCTTGAATATGTCCGGTGTACCTTTTCTGCAGATCCAGGTAAAACCAGAGAGACTTCGTTTTTGATTCTGGGTTAAAAGAAGCACTTTCTGCCACCACGTCCCCAGAGTGTGGTGTAGCTGTGACCTTGGGTACCCATCTCACAGACCACTGAGGCCACAACAGGCTGGACCAAACTTGAGGTCCAACTATAAACCCCCACTTGAAGCAGGATCTTGCTATCAATGTGGGCAGCAGGTCATGCCAGAATCCCAGGAATGGCTGCATGTCTGGCTGTAATTTCCAACCAGAAACTCACTTTGCAGCCAACAGGATGTGTATGAGGCAGGAATGCCCCGTCTGATGGGCTCAGAGCTGCCAGAGCTTTCCCCTCACCACACTGTGCCTCAGCCTCCTTTTAGTTATTGAATAGCCTGATCCCTCTTACAGCTTTCCTCCAACCCAGGTGAAGACTTCAGAGAATTCAGTGTGAGGTCTCTCCTCTCCAGCAGGAGGAATGTGCTGACACATAGATATCACCAGCTGGCAGCCTACGCTGGAAACACAGTTATTCAAGCCAAGAGGCTTCTTTTGCTGGTGTAGTTTATCAGAGCTACCCAAACAAAATTAACTGTACTAGAAAGGAAAAAAAAATCCCTCCTTTTGTAACACTGCATCCACACCACGGGCTTTTGTTGCTGTAGCTCTCTTGCTTGTAGGGATGATGTATTTGTTTTTTCACACTTCTAGCTGGCATAATTAAGCTTACAAAACTTCCTTGTGCAGACTAGCCCTAGCAGAAAAGGGGTCATCTTGCTTCAGGAGCGCTTCCATGCACAAGTAAGACTTGCTGTTGTCTTGAGGTAGTGCATTACATGTGTTCCACCATTGTAAAAGACTTCCCACAGTGCAGAGAAAAAAGAAATCCTGTACAGTTGCTTTTGTTGATCCATTACACCTTGAGTGTGTGTGTGTGTAGAGTTTGTTCACAAATTAACACAGCACAGAGATTTGGCCATAAGTGAAACTAGTATGGAATTTACTTGCAGTTATTCAGGTGGATGAAGAAGTGTGGAAAGAATGCTATAGCCTAGTGATTCTTCTTGTTTCAATCTGTTAATTGGATATGCCATACAAAAAAAAATCAGCAGCAATTTGTTGTTCTACGGAGCGTTGAATCAATGTGTTTAAATTATACACTGCCGTTCTTCCCCAGTGGGTAGTACAAGTAGGGATTTTAAGCAATTTTGCTGAAAACACGGTGGTGGCTGTGAAGACACGTAGTGGTTCACATCAGCAAGGGAAGAATAACCATGTCTGGGACTGACTGGTGTGTTTGGGAAAGGGGTTGTCACTGTGTAAGAGACAGAACGTACCACAGGAGGATGCCATTAATGGTGACAAGCAGACACGATCCTGGGAGAAAAGCCATCTTATAAACTGGAGTGCTCTGGTCTGTGGGTATGGAGAACATCCTTTCTGTGAAAGAAATTAATTTTCCTGTAATTTGGAACCTTATGGACATCCTGTATGTGATGTCCCTTACCCAGTTGCATGACTTGAGATGAGGCTTTCTGGCAAGTAAAAGTGTTTGTTCCCAGTCAGAGCCCTCCACCCACCCCACAGGACATCCCAAGCTGTCCTTCCTATCCCTTCATTCCTTCTGTGTGAACAAGCAGTTCGATGAAGGCCACCAGTGAGGGCTCTGAGGACCACCACTGGCACTCTGTGATGAGCAGCATCAAGCCTAGAAAGTACTGCCTGGCTTTGAAGCTGAGTGGTCAGTCTTTGTGTGCTGAGACAGAGGGGTTACTTAGATAATGTGCTACTGGATGCGAAAAGTTTCTCTCCCCCTTTGCAGACATACTTGCAGACTAACTAAATTATGCTCAGGGTGGGTATTTAGGCTCAGTTCTGCAATATAGCATTGCACCCTGAGGAATGGTGCCTCCCAGTTTGTTGTGATATTAATCTTGGAACCAAAACAAAATCCTTTACAAAAGATCAATTTAGTGCATCTCCTTTGTCTTGGCAGAAGACAAATTGTAGCTGCAACATCTGTTTTTTTTGAAGGGTTAGTACTTTTCCACTCTTGGTTTTCTCTGGCAGCTGCGCGCCGCCTGAAAGGCTGAAGTCAAGTACTTGTCAGTGGTACCTCTGACACTGAGCAGGATAATGGGAGTTAGAGATGGGCTTAATATTTCAAAGCACAGGGCAGATTTTAATTATCTTTGCCATTATTGCCCTCGGCCCACCAACGAGTGTGGATAAGCCACAGGGAGAAATATCAAATCATGCAAACACTTTCATTTAGCGGAAAAAAGCATTGTTAGAAGTAGTGGCTGAAAGAAGAATCCCAAAAAATTCAAATGGGAAATGAAACTTGAATGCTCAGTAGGGATGGGAATTAATCACAGGGGGGAAAATACCAAGGGAAGTGCTGGCTTTTCTCCATCTCTTGATGTTTTAGATGAAGATAAGTTGTTCTTTTGTAAGAGATGGAGAGATATATGTTGGTCAAACATAGGCAATTGGCCTTGATTCAGGCACAACTGAGTGAAATTAAAGGGTTTTTTTATATAGGGAAGCCAGACCAGACTTCTCTTTGTAGAGCTTTAAGCTCTATAAATCCAAAATGTTAACTGTTTTCCCTACTTTATCTAAGGAAAAAACCAAACTGGCAGGTGAAACAAGTTGCCCAAGGCCATATAGAAATTAATGGCAGCATCAGGAATATAACTCAAGATTTCCTGGCTTTCTGCCTGGTTCTCTAAGTTGTGCAGCCTGGCGAGATGCTGATGCTGCAGGGGAGAGGCTGAAGCACTGTCTGCTCCTTGTTACTGCAGCTGCTGCCAGGCCCCTGCTCAGGCAGCCTGCACCCCTTCCTTGGCACTGCCACCGTGTCCCAGCACCCGAACACGAATTCTCCGCCAGCATTTGGGCACTGGGCATGTCTGTGCTGCCTTGGCTCTGAAGGCTGGAGCAGGGACCTCTTCCTCAGGCTGGGTAGCACAGACAGACCTTCTCCTCCACTGCCCCGCATCCTTGGGGCACTCCTGTCTGCCCACAGAAATTGCTGGGACAGGCAGAGGTCATGGCCAGGATGAGGGGATACTACTGGGGAAGGTGAAAGACCCCATGCAGGTTTAGATATGGCCAAACTGGAGTCATGATGCAAAAAAAAAGGAAGACTGGGCTGAGGGCAGGAGTGGTGAGAACCCTGACCCTGTGTCAGCAAATTGGCTGCATATCCTTAAAAACACATCCTGCTGCATTCCCTTAAACACACTCTTCTTGTTACTCAGGGACTAAGGTCTTAGCTGAACCAAGGCTTGTATAAACACAGGTTTGTGCATCATTGAAGATGTTCTTTTTAAAAAGTCACCTATAATAGAGAAGATAAGATCAGCTATTTCCTGAGTACATCTAGAAATAAAATACTTTTTTTTTTTTCCAAGAGAAATAAAATTCCAAACATCACAAAAAATCCACCAGGAAACAGTGTATCAGGAAATTAGACAGACAGCATATTTTTGTGCTGGTGAGCTGATTTGACCCATTAACAGCAATTTGCCAGCCCAAATGTATCTTGGTGCTGTCAGGCCAGGTGATGTTACTGCCAGAAAGGTGCATATTTGGGATGAGAGGGGAGGACTGGACCCCATCAGAGACCAGTATAAAGATAAGCTGTGCCCAAGGTTTGCCTGTGTTTGGGCTTCAGTTCAGCATGGCCACGGAATTTTGCTGCTGTTCTGGCTGGAAAGTGATTGCTGTGTTTTAATCCTGGGGTCAAAACATTTGCAGCAGTAAATGATGTAACGGCTGACTGTGGATTTTCAGGAGGATATCTCATATACAGCCAGCACCACAAACATTTAGCTCTGTTTATACCACCTACAAGCTCATGGGCACAAGCTCATGTCTTTTTATGGAAGTTATTCATGAATATACAAGGGTAGGTCTTACCTTAATGTATTACCTTTGGATTTTTTAGGTTGAAAGTAATTTAAGATGTTATCAGATGGATCTCATCTCCTGTGTTGTGCTGGGACTGTGTTCCTACAAAGAAGGCAGCTTTTCTGTCCTGCTGGGGTGAGAGCCAATCTCAAACCCAAACAGGAATTTATGTCTTTTCAAAATGGTTCTATCAAGTCCTGAACCTTTGAATAGGGTCCTTCAAAGGTTTCTTTCAAGCAGTTTCTTTGAAATGCAATTCTCCCCTTCCCATTTTCCTTGAAGTTTCTATTCCAAGTTACCTCTAATCTTCAGTGGCTGATAAGAGCAGTCACAGGGGAATTGCTGCAGGGGATCTCCTGTCACACAGGCACCTGTGAGAGCAGCAGGTGTGACAACAAGGAGTCACAACCTGGAGGTGGAAAGTCCTCATCTGGCCCCCTTGCACAAAGGGGAGCTAAAGGCATGCAGCTCTTAACTGGGTAAGGCAGGCTCCTGGTGTTCTATCCTGCTCACTCATCAGTATTGTGAACCCTAAAATGTTCAGATTCCTGGAGGAGGCTCACAGGTGATGGCATTTTAGTAAAATACATTTGAAATTTTTCTTGTTCTTTGTAGGATTCTGTAGGTGTGGAAGGAGATCTCCTTCCTGAATAATGGAGAAGGTGAAGGGAGGTGTCAGGGGTTAGTGTGTGCTGGTGAAGGGAGTCAGCATTGCGACCTGGGCAGGAGGGAGGAGAGATGGGGACTTGAGGTCTGGAAGAGCCTGCTTGAACATCATCCCAGTCCCTCACACTTTTAATGAATTATGCCTTACTCATTACCTAAATGCTGAGAGAAACTAAACCTGCGAAAGTGGAGGATTACTGATTCTCTGGGTAAATCCCACAGATCCAAGGAGATGTGTCTCCATGGCACTGCTGAGCTACAGTGTCCCAGACGGGAAGAGGGCAGCATATCCTCACAGGTCGGGAAATGCTGTCTTGAGCTGGAAGCTGCAAAATAAAATTGCACAAAGAAGCCATTGAGGGCCCCTGTTTCTCAGTCGTTTTCAGAGGAAAAGCTACAGCTTTCTGTAAGCCAGTTATTCAGCAAGAGGGTGGTCAGGCTTTTTTTTTTTTTGTCTTTTTTTTTTTTAATTTAAAAATCAGACAGAAAAAGCCAGTGAGATACTGCCTGAAACTGCTGTAAAGAAAACAGGGAGCTGGTTTCTGTGGTGTGCTGTGCTCACTCTGCAGCCTCTGTCAAGTCATTTGTCTTCTCCATCCCATCCCTACAGGTAGTCAGAAACCAGGCTCGAAGGGTAAGGTATAAAATCCTTCTATAAAATAAAAACCAGGCACAACATTGTGACATGGATATGGTGGTTTTCCAGCAGACATGGAGTGAGGAGGGCTCTATGGCTGTGAACCTACCTGGCCACATGGTGGGAATGGTACCATGGAAATCCATGGCTACCCAGGGACCAAACCATGTGGAGCCAAAAACTTAAATGCTGAGGCATCACTTTCTTGGCAGCCTCCTGCAACTGTAGCCTGTGAAAAGGAGTGACAGGGATTGTCCCCTGCAGCTGGATGGTGCCATGGTATGATGGCTGCAGCACCAGTTATGCCCATCCCTGTCTTCTGCTCTCACCAGCTCTTTGGGAGACAGCAACCACAGGAGTGATATATTCTCAGTTAAACCCCTAATCGTTCTGATGCAATTTCCCTGGCTCAAATTCCCCATATCTTGCTGATGTGAGGTGAGTGAAGCCTCCAAACGGGCCCAAAGAGAAACATCAGAAACCCTCAGAGTGGCCCCAGTGAGAGCATGACAGGGCAGAGAGCTCTGAAATGAGCCCTGCTGTCAGAGAACTCACAGCTTGGAGCTATTGCCTTTCTAAAGGGAAAATTATTCATTTGAGGAATAAATTAGTGGATCTGATAGAAGAGATTGTCTGTCAGTCCTGGCAGTGAAGCAGAAATGGAAACATAAATGGCACATGAACTGGGCAAGACCCAATTTCCAAATCTAGACCTGCAATCTCAGAATTTTTCAGGTTCAAGAAAAAGGTTTTACTCCATTTGCATTTGGAAAATAAAACAATCATTGGCTCATCTAGAAGGATGCTGTTCACTTCATCTGCAAACAAATGCTTTCCTAAGGAAAAAGTGGATTTTGCCACAACAGGAAAGGGAAAATTCTTCTGAATTCTTCTTCTGATTATGGATATTTTCAGAGAAGAGCTGTGAGCACTTGCTGGGCTTTTGCTTGTGGCCCAGACAATAGTCCTTGCAGGGGGCCACAGAACCAGGAACACTGAGGAAGAGGAGCAGGGCATTGCTTGAGCTGTGTGGTGGTAAAGGCAGTGGAGAAGGAGGTATGAGGGTACCTGTAGCCAGCCCTACCACACCCTCCTAAGGGGTGTTTTAGGGAGCAAAGTGCTGGAGTCACACCCACAGCTTTGGTGGTGAAAAGCAAAGGAAAAATGATAGAGAGGTCCTATGTCATTTTTGTGTTGATGCTGTCATTGTAAGTTCCATTTCAATTTGTTGATACATTTGTTTACAAATTAAACTAGTAATTTCCTAATTTCTATCAAATCAGAACTTGACAAACTGCTTGGAAAATGGCATGGACTTTTCTGATCATGACTGTTTCTGTGTAAATCCACTGGAGCTCTCGTTTGCTTGTTGTATATCTGGAGACAAAAGAAAAGGAGTGGCTTGGAGTGTGGGGAAGTCACATTTCCCATTCTTCTGTGCCACTGAAGCTTGAAATGAATTCCATTATTTGATGACAAAATATGTTATTATCCTTTACTCATCCCGAGCCACACTTCCATAGTTCTTGTTGGAATAACCAGACATGTCACGGGCCAAATAAGGGTCAAAGCATTACCTTTTCTTTCAAACAGCATTGCTTCGACCCTGTTGTGTTCAGTGTTTTCATTTATTGCCCTTGAAGCTGAAACACATTCCAGATGTGATTTGCAAGGGCTCCCGCAAGCTTGCAGCCAAGTGGAGGTGCTCTGGTTGGCCTGCAGTGACCCCGAGGTGTCCAGGGGTGGGGGGCCCCGCTCCCTGCTGCTGCTCTGGGCCGGGGGGCTGTCACTGTAGATAAATCCTGACTTCTCCTTCCCTGAGAGGGGCTTCTTCGTCCTTTGGGGAGAGAGGAATGTGTGGGTTTGCAGGCGCCTCTGCCATCACCTGGTTAATTTCTAGATGAGTGTGATGAAGGCTGTCCCCGGGACAGCACAGGAAGGGAAGTTTGTGCCCTGGGGAAGGGACAGCAGACAAGACAAATGAGGTCTGCTGTCCTGAAGAGAAGCATTTGCACACTGTACCATGGTTCTTGTATTCCTGTGCAGGATTTTTTTTTCTTAGATGAAGGAAAAAAAGTAAAGAAATAAGCTGCTTCCTTGATGATATCATTCACCTCCCAATCCTTTAAGCTCACCAGACCCAAGTAGTGATGCTGGTGTCTATTAAAAATAAATCGCTGTTTTTTCTGCTACTGGTCCCTCAGGACAAATTCAGGCTTAAAGCATAAAGACAACATAAATTCCTTTCTCAGTTGTGAGCATACTATTAGCCTGATTTGCAAAGGTTCAAGTGCAAAGAGGAGTGGGTATCACGGAAAACCCAGGTGCAAATTCCAGTTCCTAGAAACACGCAGATGTCATTGCAGCCAGGCTCCTGGAATGCACAGGGCTGTCACATCCCTGGCTGTTTGTGAGGCTGAGGTTTAATCCCTCCCCAGCAGCTCCAGGGGTAACACACATTTTGGCTGTGTTAAAGCTCAAGCTGCTGGGTGGATCAGCAGAGTCCTGTGCTGCAGGTTGAGGATTCAGAGACCTGCCTAAGGGGGCCCACACTCCCCAGGCAGGGCTGAGGTGCACTGAGCTGTGCCGGTTGTCAGGCTCTTCTCAGAGAACCTGCTCCAGCTCTGGTATCTAAATGAACACCAAGCACAGTGGTGTTGCTTAGGTATTTAGAATACCTTCAAGGATTTTTTTCTTCAAAAACTTGTTCACTTGCCCTTTGAACTCATGTAACCATGTTTTCTATTATGTCCTGTGACGAGGAGTCCCACTGTTTCCCTGTATGTTGTCTGCATAGGTGTCTCCTTTTGCTTGATCTGAATCTGCCACACAGGAGTCCCCTTTGATATCACTGTTTTCAAACTGGAAGATGGTCAGAAGTTTTCAAGTTTTGGGCTGGTTCACAAAATATGGGGTAAATTCTGCACACTTAAGCCATAGCTGAAGATTTTTTTTCTGATGGTTGCGCTGCAGCACCAGTTTGCTGGGATTAGTAGAGGAATCCATAAGTTACTCCTGTGACCTAGAGGTGTTCATCTCCCAGTACAGTTTTCTTTTCTTCAATCTCACACCAATTTCCAGCTGAAAAAAACCCCATACATGCCAAAAAGCAGCTCTGATTGCTCTGTGCAAACCATGTTTGGAGTCCAGGCTCAGGAGAACATCTTGCCACTGTTGATTACTGTGGGCAAATCCTATCCGAAATATCTGGCCATTCCAATCTGGGTTTTTTCTTTTACCTACGAATCAGGTCTTCATTCCCATGAAACTGCTTTTGTTTTTCTCTTTTTCCAACAGTGCTGATTCTGGTGCTTTGAAACGTGACACAGACATACAGCACTGCTGGTGCTGGGATAGCGTCCCCAGGTGATTCCCATGGCAGTCTGGCACTGATCAGTGATGTGGCTGCCAGCTCTGGGCTCCTCCTTGGGGGACTCCTGGGCTTTACTGGCAGTCAGGTTTAACCCTCCTGGGTCTCTTCCATCCCTGTCTCCCCTCTCCCCTACCCCCTCGGGATTGCTCCCTGCAGCACATTGGTGAGTTCCCTGCACACTTAAGGGTTGAACTGACCCAAGCGATGGGAAGCGGGGAATGGCTGCAGCCTCTCAGCAGTGAAATATGGCTTTGTGTCTGCAAAGAGGTTAAAGCTGCTCCCCAGCAAGAGCAGCAGAAGGAAATGCCCTGTAGCTAAGTTTCATTTTGGTGTACAGTATGAGAACATGTGCAACCCATTACAATAAAGCCCTTGCTGGAAAATGCCTAACCTATGCACTGTAAAACCTAATTAAGGGATTCCTTAAAAAACACTGTTACCAACCAGCATCAAGGAGTGGATAATGAGAGGCTGCTTTGTGTAATCCAACCCTTTATCTTTAGGCCTTCGGGGTGTCCATGGCCAAGCTCTGTCCCCTTGTTGTTGCTGAGGCCTTTATTGCAATAGCTGGTGCCTCCAGCACCCGCTAAGAAGTATTCAGCCATCTCCTGTAAAGCTGGCCGGCTCCACCTCGGTTTCCTAATGGATACAGCTGCCAGTTCCTCAGGCAGAGCAGCCTGCTGTGACCTTGGGGATGGGGTTTCTGCAAGCCCATGGAGGGATGGTGTTCAGGGATCTGTGTCCAGCCCAACCAGGCACTGAAGGACACAGGTGATGTACCCAGGCTCGGAGGGAGATGAAGGGGCGTTTCCTTCACCAGAGCGGAGAAATGGGAATGGTGGAGGTTGCCTTCCTCTGAAACCTCCCTCAAGCCCAGAGCCATCTTCCTGCTACTTTTGCCAGCTGACCTTAGCTTTTACAGCATGGTGGAAAATACGTAAGGCCTTTCCTCAATGCCTGCAAGGGAGCAGCTCTCAGGGGACATCAGCTCTCAGGACCATGCTGGAATGGTGGAGTCTAGCCTGAGAAGCTTACCAAATTAGCAGGCAATAGCAGACCCCTTCCATGACATCCAGAGCATGTAGATAATCCCTGGAATGATGCAAACCCTGTTATTTCCAGTAATTACACTTCTTCAAATGTGTAAGCCAAATTAACCACCCCCTGCTGATGCTTGGTTACTCATGTCATGAAGCCTCCATTTATTTTTGGGGGTTTTTAGGGTGAGGCCAGCCCCTGTGCAGTAACTAACAAATTCCTGTGTGCCTATATGAGGACAGACTCCAGCCAGCCAACTCCAGTCTCTTCAGCAAATCCCACTGCTCATCTGAGGGACTCCCTTCCTCCCTCACAAACCAGACAAAAACACTTAGAGGAATTTGGAGGTTTGCTGTATCCTCTAACACATCCTCAAGCCCCTTCTTAAATAGGCAGGTGAGGTCCACTGAGCTGGAACATGCTTGGGACTATGGGTGGACATAAGCAGAGACTTGTTGCAGGCAGTGAACAAGGGCAGGTTTTTTGCAGGTCAGGTAACCTGCAAACACTCTTCTTGCCATTAAGCTCACAACATTATAAAAAGTGCTTCCTGTTGTGGTCACGGCCATTTGTTTGACCCTTTATTGGGGTCAAAATGAGGAGCTCTGTGCCTGTGTGTAGGCAAATCCAACAGGAGCAGAGGCCAAGCCCTCTGTTATCACTGTCTGCATCTCTACCCTCCAGCCCAGCAGCTGGGGCTGGAAGCTAAGCTGAGTTTTACAATATCCATAATTAGTCATTTTTATGCTGTGCTCATTTGCAATATTCTAGGTAAGGATCTGTCAATGTTCTCATTATATACCTTTCTGTTTCCAGGGGTTTATAACCAGGCCATAAAAACACGCTCTGGGGCATAGCTTGACACATAAATTCTCAGCAGAGAATCTATTTTTGGTTTTGTTTTTATTTTGTTTTGCTCTGTCACATATAAATATGACTTTTAAATGTGCGGTAAACATAGAAAAATTCAGGTGGCTTCTTCAAGCCTGTGTTTTAACCAGGTTTCAGTTTAGCAGAGACACATTGCAAAGGGGATTAATTTCTGTGGCTTTTGGGTAGCCTGAAAAGGGGAAGTTGGGTGTAATTGAACTGAAAGACTATCTGTAAACTGGCGTCTGGATTTAGGGCTCTATTCACCACACGAGCCGTGCTGGATTTGCTGACTCTTTATAACTGCAAGAGGGCACATTGCTCTGCCTTCAGCTCTGATAGTGCACATCCAAAGGCTGTATCCAACACTCAATTTTTATATCTGCATGTCCAGGGAAGGGGTAAATTTTAGATGAAATAAGGATAGAAACAGAAGGCTTGGTAGATAAATAGAAGAATGGAGTTTCAAAAGGGATTTCAGGTGGATGAGGGTTTGACTGAGTTAAAGTGCCTACAGGCCTAATGATCTTCACTCCTGTTTAGTGTGATTGAAAACAAAAAATCATGTAGGTATATAAGGTTTCCTGTAAAAACCAGGATATGGCACACTGCTGTTATTCCATAAGAAATTCAATGCAAGGAGTTTTATGACATAAAAGCCTTAAATTGTACCCGTCAGGCAACACAAGCAATTTTCTCACTCAGTGGTATCACTGCTTTATAAAACGCTTTCTCTGCTTCCAGCAATTAGTGGTGGATGAGCTGCAGCATCTGCTGCTTGTCACCATGCTGGTGGTGTGCAGAAATTCACCCTGGCACATCCAGCCAAGTGACAGGAGAGAAACCTCTGTTTAGGGCAGCTGCCGTGCTCCCAGATACTCCTCACAGGGGAGACACCAAAGGACTAACTCGCTTCAAGGACTCAAGATCAGTTAAGAAGATTTTCTGTGTATCAAAGGCCAAGTTTTGCAACTCTTTCCTTACATAAAATATAAAGAACTGATTTATCTTCCTCAAGAGCAAGGGCTACAAAATCTGCTCCTCATCTTCTTTTGATGATTTTGCGGTATGTTTCTGTGATCCTCAGTCTGATCCTTTTAATTTCCAAAGCTTTAATCAAAACCTCTTAACAATACATCCACTTACTGGTTTTGCGGTTTGCATTTAATTCTGATTGATTTTTTAAAAGGATGGTTGCATTAAGATGCTTCTGTTGGAGTGATTCATTAATACATGCCTGGGATGGCACAACCCCAGTCAGGCTGAAGCCTTTGTGTTGACAGACCACTAAAATAATACCCTGTGTGGGACTTCCAGAGGAGTAAATAGAGCTTTTACCAGGGAGACCTTAAGCCCTTCTAGTATCCTGGGAGCGTGCTCAGGAAAGGCCTGAAGCCCCAGGTATAACACAGAGTGTGTGTCGAAGGGCTGTGGAACACTTGCTCAGTGTGTTTTAGCTGACAGCTCCGAGGTGGAGTTTGAGTTCAGCCTCGTCTGGGCTGAAGCGACTTGTCAGCTTGTACGGGTGTGCAATTAAAGCGGGGCGAGCTACTGGCAGGTGAATTAAAATAGTACGATCTGTTTTTCAGGTTTAGTGACGGGATTAGTGAGGGAGAACCACTTTTGTAGGAATGCTGTCTTGTCAGATGGAGGAGAGCGGCTGCATGTGATTGCGTTTAACTGAGCTTTACTGGAGGCAGTTGGCTGGTGTCTCTGAAAGCTGGTCTGCTTGCTGCCCTGAATATAAAAAATGTTGAGTAACTACTTTATTTTTATTAACTGAAACGCAAATCTGATTGCAAAAGTCCAAACAATGTAAAAGATCAACAATTTATGCAGCTTAAAATCACAGCTTCCTCCTTTTACTGGGGCTCTGCAGAGTCACAGCATCTTGACAAACATACGAGTCAATTGAAGCTGTATTATCTTTTCAAAATTGACTTTTGGCATTTGTTTCTTTAGAATCAAAAATATTATTAATTTCCTCCAAGCTCCTCTCTTCAGCATCTTTGCCAAGAATCATGTCTAGCATGGAGAATAAAATAGATTTACATAAGGGGAAAAAAAAGTCTTTGTCTTGGTTAATCTAAATGCAATGAGTCAATGACAAGGTATGGGTTATCCTGGACATAAATTAATGTCACATTTTAATGTGGAAATGGAAGAGGTGGTAAACAAGTTTTAAATGGAACAATAAAAACGGTCATGAAAATTTATTTTCTTACAGCTCAATATTGATATGAAAGGCTGTTTCAGGAACTAGGACAGAATTTAGGGAGCAGGTTTATGCAAACTAACAGAACTCCAGGAGCAGGATTCTGCTGGGACATGTCCAAAGAGACAGGTGCCTGCCTGTACCCTGATGCCTGTGCTGGACCGGTGTGGGCTCAGATGTGAGGGTCCCGCAGGAGATCACTCACGGGAACTTAAGGTGGTGCTGAGAGGAGAGACAGGGATTAAAGTATGCAGAGAGCGGGTAACCCTCCCCAAATGTGGCTACTGGGGCACGGAGGGGTCATAAGTAATAAAGTTGTGAAGGGTAGGTTTGTGCAGCTGGGATATGAACCAGCACAGGGCCGTATTTCACTGCTTGGTGCTCACAGAGTCTGGTGATAGCAGTGAGAGGCTGTGTGCTCAAAGGTAAGATGTTTGTGCCTTTCATTTTCCTGCCCATCCCAGAGAGCAGCATGTCCTACATCCCTGCGTGCCACAGATGAGACAGGGTGCACAGAAACATCTTTTCCATTTACAGAAGAAGCTTTTTGGTGTGTACTACCAATATAATGTAATACCTTTCACTCGTGGGGCAACTGTTGTCTTAAGAGAAACACTCAGCCGTGGCCTTTTATCTCAGCTGGCTGGCTCTGGGGCTCTTTGCAGCTCCCTTGCAAAGCACAGCGCTATTTAAATCTCTCTCTGGAATAATCAGGGAGGAGGAGGAGGAGTTTGTACTAGAGGTTTTCTGGTGATTTTGAAAGAGGTACCCTTGAGTTACTCAGGAAAATTTCATTTTGCATTTTCTTTCCGTCTCTTCATCCAGATACTTAGAGGTCTCTCAGCACCTTCACACCTGAGTGCCTCTGACAGTCCTACACTGGCGCTGCTTGAACACTGCTGTGAGAGGGTTCCAGCCACTGAAAACCCACAGTGTTCATGAGGAACTGTTTGTTTCTGCAAAATGTAAGGTTTTGGGTTATTTTTTAAAGAAAAAAACTAATTTCTTAAAAATATTCTTTAAAACTTTGAAGAAAGATCTGAACATTTTTTTTGAAAAAGGGTTAGAATCTTAAAGCCGAGACATTCCCATGCAGCCAGAGATGAATGACAAGCAATTTTAGAAAATGTTTCTGAATAGAGGTTTTCTTTTCCAAAGGCATTACTGCTATAAGTTCATGTGAGAACAGATTTGGCTGTCTTGGAGCGGGACAAATTTGGAAACTGTCTTCTCCAGGTAACCTCTTTGAAGTACCTTAAAAGTCCTGTAAATTAAGCCAATCTCAGGCCAAATCCCAGCATAATTTTTTCTGCATCAGAAGAAAGTGATCAAAATCAGTGCTCTTGCTGGCTGTCCCTGAAGAAAAGTCCCAGACTAAATGAGCCATGAAAATGGAGGTCTTTCTCCGTGCTTCATCCAGCCAAGCATTGAACCATATTTTTAGCAAAGCACTGGGAAAGTTTGTTCTGGGTCTATACAGAGCACTTACATCTTCATAACTGTCCAGTCAGCCCCTTATAGGGGGCCTAAACTCTCTGTATGAGAGAAAATAATTCCCTCCTGTCCTATACCTAATGCCATGGACCTGAAAGAGTGAGGGCACATTGCACACTGGAAGAAAATAAAATGGTGAAAAAGCTCTGAAAAAGCATTTCTGTAGGATCTTCTCAGGTGTTTTTGTCTTCATCACACATATATTCATGACTTCTCACTACAAAATTATTCATTGTGCCCCCGCTAAAATACTGCACTACTTGATTTGCTTTCCCCCCAAGGAGTTTCCATCTCTTTTCAGCTCAATTAGTATTCAAATAATACAGCTATTAACTAGAACGGGCCTTCTTTCTTCTCCATCAATTTTAAGGAAATTCACTCTTGATTGTTTGTTAGACCAACTTGGTGTGTTAGTGAAGTTTCAGGAAGCCTGAACTTCCTCACTAAGCTCCAACAGGGAACAAAGGACCAGCTGACCTTGTTTTGGAGCCTCTTTCTTCCTAAAACATGAAACAACTTTCAGCTGGGGCTACCCTGCTCCACGAGCTGAAGCCACCCTAGACAAAGCACCAACACACAGCTGCACCCTGGAGGAGCAGCACCTCTCCCTGGGCTCAGGTGCTCCCTGTCTGGCCACACAATTTAGCCCAATTAGCAGTCCTTGAGGCTTGGGAACTGTAGGGTGGCTGAAAAGGAAACTTCAGGTGTAATAAAAAATTAGTCTGGGGAAACGTCATGCCGGTGGTGGTTTCCATAAAAACACTCTTCCGAGGTTTTTTTGGGAGAGGCACAGGGAAGCCTCCCCGTGGCTGCTGGGTCCGGGAGGTGAGAACTGATGTCCTGTTTTCTCAGTGATAGGCTTGGGACACGCCGGGTAGCACCAGGCAGCTGGAACAGCATCGCGTGCTCCTGGTAGGAGCGAGACAATAAAACTTCCTCCCATCTCCCAGGCTCTGCAGCTTTCTGATGTCAACAACAGCAGCAGGAGGCTTCAGGCACGTTCCCGGCAGCTGATCATATTTATCAAGTTCATGTTCCTTGCTTTTTATTTTTTTAATTTTTTTTTAGATTTTCCATATATATCAAGGTCCGGGAGCCACAGGATGGCCACGTTCCAATTCCAGCCCCTTTGAGCATAGAGAAATGTGTGCTGGGGGCTGGAGCGGGGACATGCTTTCTCCATGTGAGCCAAAGAACAAACAGCAGAGCCCTCCACGGGGACTGATTGTTGACATGTTTATGATGATGAAGTGGGGTAGAACTCTCAAAGGGGGATGCTAGAAATGAAGAAGTAAAGTGTGGCACTGCTGAGGGCCTATATAATGCTAAATATTGTAGGAAACTGCAGTTTCTTCCTATTTGTGACCGCTTCACTGAGCAGTTAGAAAAGTCCCTTCCCAGCTGTACATCACACGTTCCCCATTTGGGGCTGTAGCTGTAACAACAACAACAACCACCCAGCAGGCGCCAGGACTACAGAGGGATCGGATTGGAGTTACAGGGGCTCTTGCCATAATTTATAACCCTGTTCAAAAAGTGTGAAAGATATGATGCTGTGGGCCTGGAAATCCTACCCAGGGGACAGCTTACAGACCTGGAGTGGGTGTTGGAATACCCCGGCCGACTGGGGCTTGCCATTTCGCTTGGGGTCACAGGCAAAAGCACTTCATCTTCCTCTGCATGTGCACATGTGGGTCTGCACCGTGGGACAGTCCCTGGATCTGCTGCCCAAGGTCAAACCTCCCACCTGGCATTTGAAGGATGGGGGAGTTGGGTTAAATTCTCCCTTGTGGGGATGCACATTCTTTTGTCTGCTTCATGACTGTGTGGGCCATGCTTCACAGAGCACATGGCTTTGGTGGAACCATCCGTGGCTCTCACCAGGGCTCTCAGTGCTGGTTTCTCCTTCAGAGCCCATTATCTGGCTCTGAGGACTAGTTTCAATCTCCACCTTGCACCGTGCAAGGTCTCCAGCTGAAATGCCTGTAGGGGAACAGCAGCTCTTGCAGATTTCCAGCTACACATGTTGGGACTGTGAAATAGGGGATAGCACAACTTTGGCCAGAGGATGTGTGCTTGTCTGTAGCCAGGTCTGTGCAAAGATGGTCATCTGAGATGGGGTCCAAAGTATGATGGCTATAAGAGTTCTAGATTACAGTTTGTGTTAGGTCAACTCAAAAGGTGAGAGGGAACAGCATGGGTCTATTTGCTCTTGCCTGTGTAGACAAAGAAAAAGCCTTCTCCGAGATACTCCACTTCCTTCTTTTGGGTTACCCCCAAGGTGAGCAGCTCCAACAGTGTGTAAACTCTGCCCCTCAGCCTGCTCAGCACTGCGAGAACTACTTGAAATCAAAACATGTTTGCAGGCTGTGTTCCATAGGGTCACTGGGGTTGCTATCTTCAGTGAATCCAGCTGGCTGCCTCTGAGCACACCTTGTCTGGGGGCAGAGCAGTTTTCACTCTGAAGAAAAAAAAAGAAATCATCTTTTTCAGACAGTATTTCAGTGTCTTAACCTGCTCTGGGTTTCCCTCTGGGCCTCTTGAATGTATGAGGTGGGAGTTGATGGCTCTGCCTTGGTCTGAATTCTGCTGCTACTGTATTCGGAGCTGTGTGTCTTTTGCTGAGACAATAGGCTTTGGGCAGCCACTTTTTCTCCAAAATATAGTGGGTTTTTTTGCAGAAAACATGGTTTTGGTTTTTTTGTTCCTAATAGAAAATTTATCTTCTCAACAATTGAATGGAATTGTCTCTGAGAAAAGGATTGTTGAGAGAGGTGGTAATGTCTCTCAATCATTACAGGAGGACTTGTGATTTTAATACATTACGAGGCAATGCATTTTCCCCAGAAAGCAGAACTTTGTCTTTTTATCCTTATTTTAGTGTGGTAGCACCTGTATTTTTCTGTGCCTGTCTTTTGGCCCACTGATGTGTTGTTCTTTACTGTTAAGGACATGTCAGCCTTGCTGGAAACCACTGTGTTCGCATTACCACTTCCTATCTCCCGCCTTCTGGCCCCACTGCAAGACTCCTGGTTTTCCCATGTCTGACTTCTTTTGTCTCTTGAATATTCCTGAGCTCTACTGACTTGAGGCTCCCAACCCCCACCTGATATCAACAACCACCAGACTGACATTTCAGCCCAGATCAGTTTCCAGATCTGTGCATGGCAAGGACCACCTGAGAAGACATATCAAACTGTCAGTTTTCTTTCCCTCCTATTCTGTGCTTTTCACAACATCTCCAGTTTTATAATCCTCTGAACTACAACATTTTTCCTAGACCTTTTAAGTAGATGTTAGGGGAGTTAGACCTGGATTATTTCAGTGATTCCTTCACCTTTTAAGAAACATGAGTTCTCAGAACTCTGCACCCTCTGTTTATAGTCCTGTCAAGGTGAAATCCACCCACACCTGCCTGTATGAATGATTTTTTTCGACCTCACTGAGTCGCAGACATACACAAGTATCATTTGCCACATGTCCAACATCTCACAGGAGTGAGATACAAGGGGGAATGTGAACCACCCCCTTGGCATATCCCTGCATTGGGCCTGGAGTCTGTAGATCCAGGAGAAGTGCAGCTTCTGGCTTTTTTCCCTCTGAACCCACCGGTGTTGGTAGCTCCATGTTACTCCCTACACGTTTTACTTTTCAGACCTGATTTGCAAGAAGAAAGTCACCAAACAGAAAATCTGACAAACAAACCACAGAGAACATCTGATCTGATCAGAAAATACGTAAGCCTGTCAGTGACTGTAGGCACGGCAAGGGCCAGCATTAATGGAGAACATATTTGTTATTAAATCCCATCCACATAAGCCGATCCAAAACAGATGTGAATGTTGGGGATATTAATAAGTGGGCAAGCTCCAGGGATCCCAAAGGTACTGCTGCTCGGGGGGAGACGGGGCAATGACACATCTTTGCTACCAAGTGGGTTCTATAAGGAAGGGCTATATTTTTAGACTGTGCTTTGCTTTTCATTCCCTATTGGAACCGAAAAATGCAGCATGAGGAATACAGAGAGAGGTGGCAGATTAAAATGAGGGTGGTACCTTTGGGAAGAGAGGAATGATGGCTTGCAGAAGAATTGGGATGAAAGAAAACTAGGTTCTCTGCCCCTCATCTGAGTGCAGCTGAGCTATGTTGGAGTGGTCCAAACAGTCCTGCCATGGCCAGGAGGACGAAAGGTGAAAGTGTGCCCAGGAAAGATGGAGTCACAGATGTAAGAGGCTTTACTTGGGTATAAAAAGGCTGTTCAGAGCAATTTTTCTCTGTCAAACTTGGCAAGGTTTTTCACTACTTGAAGATTTCCAGTCCTTTCTCTACCACAGGAAGACTCTAGAACTTTGCAAGACAAGTTCGCTAGGATTTTTTTTGTGTTGCAAGCCCCTGTATTTTCTCTAGCCATCTTTGCTGAAACAGCTGAACCTTTTTATTGGCTGACAGCTAAAAAAAAGAAGGGATAACAAAAAATTCAGCCCAAGGCAGACACTTGGCATGGAAAATTGAAGCCCAAGTGGTTTAAGTTTAACAAAGTTATTAGCAATTGAAAACAGGGCTTTATAATTGGAAATGTTTGGCAAGCTAAATAGGAGGTTGTGCTACCAGCCCCGTCTCTTAGATGTGTGCATGTACAGGGATGTGCAAACACCCGACAAAAAGACATGCTCTTGTGTAAAGATGCTCACAACTGGAAACAAGCACAAATGCCACGACACCACTTTTTATTCACCTCTTTCTTCTCAAGCTTAATTCTTCAAGTTTTGGTTGTCTTTCCACCTCCAATTATAATTAAAACCAGAGTGCAAATGCTTCTTGTGCTCACTGGAACAAAACACTGACTCTTCTCATATTCTGAGAATTATTAAGAGGAGAATTCAGACTGGCTTTGGGGTGACACAAAGCCAGCTTCCAGGGCACTGGGACAGCAGCACAGATGCTTTGTACCTCTACTTTCTTCTTGCCCATTGCAGTGAGAGTGAAGTTGGTGTATTTTCAGTCTCTGTACATGTACTTGTGGCCCTTTGCGTGTTTGAATCTCATAGGGTGGAGATGCAAGATTTTTGGGTGGCTCACCCAACCAAGGGGGCAGGTACCTGGGGTAGGAAGTGTCCTTGCTGGGCAGAGGTGGCCAGCCTGTCCAGTGTTTGCTTTCATTGGCTCTCTGTGGTGTTTGCTGCTTCTCCATCACACGTCCCAATAAACTCTCGAGTACCACGAGCCCCACTGTAGCCAAGAAACGACGTCAAGTTGAGTCATCATATTGTCTGAATTACACCAATATGAAAATCCATGAAAGCCACAGGGAGCCAGCATTTCCCCTTCTATATAAAATGAGGTTATGACCATATTAAAAAACACAAAAAACTGGGTAGCTTTTAACAGGAGATGGTGGAACAGAGGCCTTGAGTGATGCCAAAAAAGCTGAGCACGAAAACAATTACATTTGAAACAAGGCCCTGCTCTTTCTTCTGCGCAACTTCATGATGACCTGTGCTCCTGTCACTTCTGCATCTCCGACACTGCCTTCCATTTTGGAGAGGGGAGAAGAGCAGCTTTGCGCTGGAGTTGCTGAGTGGCAACCCAAGGCTGTTGGGAGTGACAGGCAGGGGAGAGAGGCACAGGTCTTGGCACTGCAAGACACAAGAAATGCAAGCCCTGGTGGCTGGACAGATCAGAGATCGCCTTTATTTATTGTCATTGTGCATTTGTCTTCAGTTGGTGTTGGTTGTAATGATCTGGCTAAAGGCTGCATAAAATCAAGTCTGAACAGTACCAGTTTTGGGGATCTTTGTACCTGGTTTTCAACCCAAATATGATGGGCTCTGGGTGTGGGTGGGGTGCTTGGTGTCTCCCCAGGGTGCAATGAATAGCCCTGCTCTGTTAAGAAAAGCTCTTTGCCTTGACCGAGAAAGTTGTGATCATGTGCAGAAGGAAAGCAAAGCTGGGGATCAGGTAGGAAATAAAAAGTGGCTGGAAAGGAGACTATCCTCCAGCCCCTTAACTGCTTACATGACCATTTTACCAAGCTCTCTTGCAAGCTGCAGAGCCAGTTCTCTGACAAAAACGAACGGGAACCTTTTCAAACCAGCACAGAGCAGATCCCTGGAACTTTACACCTTGGCAGCACAAATCCTATTTTTTTCCCCTGATAGCAATAAAAAACAATGGGATTAAAGAGAAACCTTCATATTGTCAGACCCCGGGCCATGCTGTAGAAGACCATCCCTGCCCCAGTGAACTACCAGCTGATGCCAAGGGGAAGAAGGCTTAATTGTCTTCCTATTTTACAGGCAAAAAGGAACCTGAGATATTCTGATGTTCATGTTTCCTCTCAGGGCCACAAAAAGTGCCACTGCAAGGCTGGGTTTTACCACCACCCTCAACATGTCAGTGAGTAAAGTTCACTGGAAGACAAGTGTGTTCTTCTCAAACACTTTGCTAGTTCTCTGTTGACTGCCACTGTTAAATCTCACTATTGCTAAATCTGAACCAACTCATGCTTTCAGATGCTGCCAATATCCCCTGAGAGTCTTCCCACTTCTTCTTTGTAATCAGGGCCCCTTGTGCACTGAGGCTCATTCTGGATATTAATAATTTGGTTTTTTGCTTTGTCTCCATGGCTCTGATATTCTCAGAACTCCAGATCCAAGGCAAACCATCCCTACTGAAATCCAGAGTAAAGGCTTCATCCCTTTCAGGCTTCTTGTTTGTTTTGGTGTTATGAATGGTGTTTGCACATTTTTTTATCACCTCAGCTCAAGGAGTTTGAGCCCTTTGCTGTTAGTAATTTTGATATATTGCTACCATGCTACGCACCAAAAGTATTTCTACTTTCCTACCTCCACATATGTATGCAGTCAGGAACAATTACCAATGTCAATCTTGTCTGCCTGCTAACTTGCTTTTTTTTCCCTGTTGGTCATGCTGTAAATCATTTTCACATTTACAACATTAGTAAGGTGCTCTGAGCAATCATTCTTGTGGTCAACAAACTGTTACTGCTTCTCAAGTGTCATGGGTCACTACTTAATTACTGGGTTTCACTCCCAGTTAAAACCATTAATCTTGTCTCCACCACCTTTCTCAGGGCCTCTCAGTCCAGGATGTTTTATGTTAGGCACATATGACTCAAAGTGATGGGCTTTTTTCATGCCAGCAGAAGTTCTGTAGCTGGAGTTTCTGGGCTTGCTAAGATCACCCAACAGATGCTGTCTTTGTACTGGGTCACTCTAAGCTGAGCTTTCTGCAGAGAACTGGAGTTTTCTAACAGATCCAGAAATACTGAATACAGCTAAAAAGAGTAATAGGGTAGCTCTGTGGAAGTGATATAACATCAACCATGGGAATTTTCCAAGCTACATCCCACTGGAGGATTATCACTGCCCCAGCTGCTGCCTGAAACCAGAATGGGTATGAGCACAGCAAGGAAATGCAGGGTAACCTGGGAATGCAGACATTTATTTGTGAGTCCTGAAAGTTCATCAGGAGTTGAACTCGCCTGTGAAAGATCACACATGCCTTTATGGGGCTTGGCTTCTGCTCTCATTTACTCTGCCCTCGAGCAGGGTGGAAGCAAACAGACCATGTGGATGGCAGGGCAGCATCCGACTCCTCCCATCTGTTATTGCATTGATGGGAATTCATAGGTGTTATATTTGACAGAGAAAGGCTCCGCCGTTGTTCCTGATATGAAATTGCAGCAAAAACATATTTAGAATTATAAGCACAAAAATGGAACATAAGGGGCTACAGACTTCTAACAAAGCTTGTTTCATAGGCCACATCCACAGTGTGTTCATGCAAAATGCCATGTGAATCACACTTAATTTACTACAGAATGCATTTTGCTATTTCAGAAAAAGAAAAAGAAAAAGAAGAAAAAAAAAAAGAGCCTGTGAAGGGCAAGAGCTTTGCTGCATGTTATTTGTAAAACTCCACAAGTATGGAATCTATTAAAACCATTATTTGTTTATGATGTGAAAGTGATTAGTCTGTTCCAAAAACAAAACCATGAAAACTCTTAAGTGCTGGGACTTTTCAGGGGAAGAGCCACTGGTTCCTGATTATAATAATTTATATAATATGGCTCTATTTCTATGATATTTATAATTACTGCAGCACTTAGCTGCATTAGCCAAAGTCAGGGGCCTCTCACACATTCATATAGCAAACCCATTCCCTGCCCTGATGGGCTTGGTAACAGGTGAGAGCTGGATGGGTCACCCCAGGTTTGCAGGTGGGAAACTGAGAAGGAGACAGCATTTTTCCCCGGGGTCAGTGAAGGGGTGGTGTGGCAGCTCAGGTACCTCGGCTCAGCTACTCACCTGGAGCTGCGTGTCTGGGCTGGACGAGTCAGAACATTCCAGTGCGAGCACCAGGGACGTCCATGTGGCCCCAATTACAGACGCAGGGCCTTGGTTTCACTTCTTGGACTGGATACAACAACAGGATGCTGGGATATTTAGGCTGTGTTCACTGCAGGGAATGTTTATACTTTAAGCGGAAAAAGGAGTCTGTTTGCCTCTAAGATGTCAAATCATGGAAAGATGGGGATTTGGTCTTGTTCTGTAGAAACCTCATCCAATCTTGGCTTTACCACTTCCTTTTATGATGCTGCTCACTTTTGATTTTTACATCCTGCTAGTGTTAAAGTACTCCATGGCTTTGGGGGGAGCCTTATGTTAGCTGTCACCCTCCCTTGCTGGTGTTCACCTGGATGTTTGGATGCTCCATGACCTGCCTGCCTGCAGACACACAGCCTCAGTGTGTTCCCTGCTGCTGGCACCTCTCACAATCCATTTGCAGGGCCTTTTAGAAACCAGGTCTGCAACACGTCCCGCTTCCCATCCTGTCCACGTGCTGCATGTCCTATCCCAGAGCTGCCTCTCACCTTGAAGCCTGGGGCATTTCTGACAGACAGGGCATGTGCAGCAAACACCTGGGTTGAGGTGACCATGAAAATGCCATTTGAAAGCTGGTGTCAGAGGGAGAAAACTCAGGTCCTTCACTGATGGGCTGATAATCAAAACAAGAGTTTTAAGGTTTAGCAGCCTGTTAGAGCTTTTGCTTTATTATTCCCAGGCAGAACATGAGGCTCCTCAAGGTTTTCTGGCCCATGTACTTTAAGCCCATTAAATTTAAATGTTTCATTTGAACTGGGCTACAATTTAGGCCATCCTATTTTGGTTTCTGCTCCTGAAAGTGCTTCCCTCTCTGCTAATCCCACAGTCCCTTCTTTCAAATGTTGCCCTGAGACTTTGCCTTCCTTATTTACAACTGGCCACAACACTCCAGTCCAACAGTGTTATCACTACTGGAAGTGCTATCCAGTGCTCCCAGGTCTTTCCACCTCCCTGAGGTTGCAGAGATATGATGCCTCACACCACAAATTTCTGTGCATTTTCTGTGACATCTTATCTCAAGATCCAGTTGGTGTTAAAATGCCTGTTTTCCTCTCTGTTTGAAGCATTTCTGAAATTGAGGTCATCAGTAAGTTTCATTAGCACTTTTCTTACAATACCTTCCATGGCCATTAATGAGAATACCCGGCAACATTCCCAAGAGCCAGCACTGAAGAGCTTCATGAGTAATTCCCTTTAGTCAAAGAATTTCCTTTTCACATAATATGCTTCCTTTCATACAAATCAACACTTCATGTACTTTCCAGAACTTGCACAAATTCCTATTTTTTCCTGTAAAGAGCCATTTTCCATGTGGCCCAGCATGACATACTTTGCTGAAGTCCGGATCAATTGGATTCACTGTATGTCCTCTAGGAAATCTCTAGCAAAGAAGCCAGATGAAATGAATATCTGCCTTTGGCAAATCCCAAAGTTGTACTCTATCCCAGTTCCCATATATACTTAGATCTTTAATTACTTGTCCCTTTGACTGCTGTTTTAAAGCCTTGTGTGCTATTGAAAATGATTAATGGCAACTGATTTACCTGCTGCTGTTTGTAATCTTTGACCAAAAAGGAATCTTGGTGTCCAGGATGCGGCTGACACTTTTCTGGAGAGGGGTTTGTAAGCTCACTGGATCCTGTCCACGGCAAGGAGAACCAGCAGGTATCCAAAGGCATCTGGACATTGCAAGGTCAGGTCCTAGCATTCCAAGCAAGATCTTGGGCCACAGGATGAACTGGAAGAGCTGTCATTCCCCTCAGTGGTTCTCAGGCAAAGCATAGTGTGTGGGTTGTGTTTCTCCATGGCTTTTTGTGCCCAGACAGGGAAAGGGGGAATTTTATTTCTGCTCTTCCCCTCTTGCCCATCAATATGAGAAGAAACTGAAGTTGATTCATGCATTCATTCCCTAAATTATTGATCTTTAAGTGGAGTTAGTATTAAGTGGATGTGAAAAGGGGAAATTTATTGTCATGCTTTTCCTCCCGCTTGGAAATGCAAGTTTTGGCTTGTATCTACATCTATATCCATAGAAACTCAGGCACACAGATGCACAGAGATTTATCTAAAACATGAGAAACACCTGCCTGTACTCGAAATAAAAGAGGGGATAAAGAATACAAAGAGTCTAAATAAACTTGGCAAAAATGGGAACCCAGTAGGTGGAAACCTGAATGCAACAGAAGGGAAATGGGAATTTACACAGATTGTGGCAACAGGACAGTAATTATTAGGTCCAACAGGAAGGAGTGGATTTGAACTGGGAAAGTGAGCAAGGAGAAAAGTAGAGAGAAGTTCAACTCTTTACTAAGAAAAGAAAATTCGTCCCAAAGAGTCTGGCATGGAAAGAGGCCTGGAACGGATAAGAATCTGGATTTCCAAGTGCAGGAATGTATGAGATAAGTCAAGAGGGAGATAGAGATTTAAGGAAGGGAAAGATTTACTTCTGTATCACAGATGGGAGAAGAGAGAGCAAAATAAATTCTTCATACCTTGGAAATTTCTAGTCAAAAAGAAAACAGATTGACTTCCACCACCGCTCCCCCCCCTCCCCCTCCCATCCTGTTAAAAATCAATACCTTAAACTGAAAAGGGTGGTGGATCTCTTAGGTGGCGCTAGAGATATGTCTTGTTTGGCAGGGAAACATCCTTTAGCACATCTGAGCTACCCCAATCTTTATTTTGGATGTGCCACACATCTCCAAGTAGGAATAACGAGTGGCACTGAGTCCTCCAAGGGGTTCCAGTCTCCCAGCCATGGAGAGGGAGCTTGGCTGCCGTGTCCTCCCTTCACAGGGGCACAAAATGCAGGGTTTAGGGCCACTGCAAAGGGCAGCTCTGCACCGTCAAACTGAATGAATGATGTGCATCCACGTCTGTGGTGCAGTTGTGGGATTGAAGCAGATTCCCTGGGGTGTGTCCCATTTTGTTCCAAACACTTCATAAATCTAGTAATTACTAACAAAGGATATTCTGTAAAATGTAAATAATATCTGAAATATAATCTCTGTAAATGTGGTTCATTTAGCCATTAATTTTATACATTGTTGAAGTAATTAACAGTGCATAAAGAGGTCGTCCTCCCATGCAAGTGTGATCTTTGACTGAATTAACCTTTGTAGTGGTCTCTAAGGCAATATCATAAAGTGGAACTGGAATTTCATCTTGCCTTTCCCCCCCTATTTTGGTATTTTTAACTGTTTCTGAAATGAATTTTGTTTTTAATGTGCTTTTCTCCTTTTGTGGGTCAGTATAAATAATTTTGAATTTAATAAATTAGTATCCTTTAAGCAAATTATTTAAATTCTCAGATATATGAACAAGTTCTGTTTTACACAGAAAGGCTGGCATGTTATCTATAGCTGGGCAGAATCTGCTGCATGAACAGGGTGTGTTTGGGGGGGAGTTCCATTTCATTTGATTTATTCCCTTTCCTCAAACACAATTTTTTCGTTTCTTTTTTTTTTTTTTGTTCTCTGCATGCCCAGTTAGTAGTTAAAAGCAATTTGGTACTACAGCAGAAATTAAGATCTCCATTTATTTTTGCTGTCTAAAAGTTATATTCTCCCAGTGGGAAATTATCCAAAGAACAAAACATCCTCTCATACATTGCTGTTGCTGCTGCTGCTTGGTCTCTCTCTTTCACTTGTAGGCTCTTCTATAATTTGTATTTACACAGATATTTTGCAATTTCATATCTGTCTGTAGATGAAAACCCTCTGCCTTTCTTCTTGGAGATTTTGGTCCTTCTCCTGCCATAAAAAGGTTTACTTTGAGAGTGTGGGAAGGATGACAACTACAGAAAAGGCAGCACAAGCACAAAAGGTTAATGTAGCCTCATTGGGGCATAACCTCACTTACCTGATGTTTCAGGGAGATGCTCCAGACAGGCCAGAGACGGCCAGAACTGGTCACTTTACTGTATTTCCCTTCTGTTAGAGGAATAGGACAAAGGACAAAGCTGGACTCGTATCCTTGCTCTCTCAGAACAGCATGAACCCCCCTCAAAAGACAGTTGTGGATTTCACATGGTCATGACTGGATTTCCTTGCCGTGGAGATGTTGCTGCTCTCAGGTGTCCATTCATGAAGCACAACTTAACACCAGTCAGTGAGACAAGGAGTTGTGTGGGCAAATCTCCGTATCAGAGCTGCCACTTGGTTTTGCTGGGAGATTCAGAGAAGAGTAAAAATCCCAGCTCCCCCCTGCCATTAATGGTCAGTTGTCTGTAAGGATGAGATCTTCTCATCTGCTCTATTTGGATTCCTTTTGTGAAGAGTTCTTCAGAAACACAACAATTTTTCAGACATGCATTCTGCCTGTTAACCTTATTCAAATAAATGTGCATCCTTTAGTTCCCAAGATGTCCTTACAGTGTCCACAACTGTTTTGATAAAGATTTGTTTAGTAGGTAGCTACAGCTCAGAGTCTTTGCTGTCATAATATCCTTGCCCTTAAAGCAATTGAGGGATGCCCATTTGGCATTTATTACAACAACTCTTCCTTCCTCATGTGAAGGAAAAGATATCTTATTTCTCTCATTAGAGTAAAATATAACCCTCTTAATATGTTGATGTATCACTGCATAAATTATGAGGACTTCTCTGTGTTGATATGGAATGCAGATTTTTTCAAAACTGGAGCACAGAGATGCTGGGCTGTGAAAATAAAAAGCAGATGTCTTTCTCCCTCTCATTCAGGAGGCTAAAGCTTATCAGGGTATTTTAACCCATGAAGTCCTGTGACAGGTAACTTCTATCGAACAGGGGGAACTGGCACTTACAGGTACAAGATGGGACATCCAGTTAACCCTGGTTTGCTCTTGGGACTTGTCACGGGGTGAAACAGAGTGTGACAAATATGGAAGGGAAGTTTTGCCAGTGTTGTGGGGTTTTAAAAATATAAATAAAGGGTAAAAGTTGGCCTGTAAATACCTATCTGGCTGGGTCATTGTCCCTTTCTGAAGTCCCCATGGCAGACATTCTCATGGAGTTGCTTGCTTGGTTTGCCTATCAATGTGAATTATATTTCCCACTCTGCAACGATCACCATGGGGCTTTTGTAGACCACCCATGTCATCTAAACTAATAGTGGGAATCTGCGTGTGATGACTGAGACACTTGGGCTGCACAGGGAGGCTGAACGTGGAAAGAAAGACAGAAAACAAAATAATCTACATCTTATCCAGAACCTCTGTGCAGAGCAGCAGGTGATACAAAGTCATCTGTGCCATGTTTGGGGATCTCTTGGGCAGGGGGAATCCTAACATGCTCCTGTAGGTACCATTTCCAGACAGCTGGAATTGCACCTGCTGCCTGAGCGGGAGGATGTGGTGGCTTAAAAGGGTGATGATTTCACCATGAGAAAATGAACTTAGGGCATGGATATGCCTCCTCAAGGGCTGTGGGATGTGTGTGGAAGAAGAGCTGCATTGAAAAAAAAAAAGATCCACAGAAAACAGATATTTGTCATGAAACGTTGATTTAAACAAACTGTGAGAGCCAGGCAGATGACTCTAAAATGTGTGGCTGGCCTGTACTTCATGGTGTTGCCACAGGGGTTTATAGTGTTTGGAGGAAGAGTTATGACGCAGAACAAATCAGATAAAAAGCTTGTTTAAATGTGATTAAATGGGTCTAAAAGCTGCCCATTTTATGGGAAGGAGCCGCAGGCATGATGCCAAGCTGTAGCATGATGTATGTTTCACCAGCTCGTCATATCCATATGGGCTGATTCTGAGAAATCTGTTTTAAAGTAATCCAAACTACTAATTTATGGGTGTTCTCATCGCTGGGCCTAAGTGCGTGAAGGGAAGATACACCCAACGAGGTCATAAAGTGGTACCAGGATCTTCTGCTTTTAAAAGCAGCAGTTTAGATGTCTGAAATTGTCATCCTCTGACATCATCCCAGTAACCATTAGCACTGGTGGAGTGGTCATGGTCCTGTCATTTCCATATGGAGCAGTATTTTTTGGCAGCCAGCTTAAGTGGGAAGGGGTCACTGGGACTGGACACTCCTGCAAGGGAAGTTGTGTTGCAGATGGATCAGATATCCTTGCAATGAAAACGCTCCTTCAGCCAACAAGTTCCTTCTTTGATGGTTTAACCCAGAGAATTAAGCTGGTCAGAAACGTTCCCATGAAACATCATTTCTTAAGCCTGGCTTATTTTGCTGGAACTGCACTGAGCACAGTTGACTTTCCCCATGCCTGAGGAAGAGAGCTTGAGGAAACCCACCTGTACTCCTGGCAGATCTCTTCCAAGACAGGAGAAACATACTGTATATAAGTCCCTGGCTCCCGAGCGGATGCACCTGGTGGATTTGCCCCAAGGCCAGGGATGTTGGGAGCTCTGCAGCTGCCCACTGAAGCTGACAAGCTTTGACGTGCATTTCACTGGGAGGCTGCAGCAGGGTCTGGGGAGCTTCTGGCTTCCTGGAAATTGCTCTCCTTTCAAAAAAAAAAACAAAAAAAAAAACAAAACAAAAAAACCTGAAAAAAGTTTCTGTTCAGTTTGGACAAAACCCAAATTTTACATATATATATTTAAATCCTTACATTTTCAAGGCACTGGAAACACTGCTTTTCGGCCAGTTCTACTTGATAGTTTTATAGGGCTTTGCCACAATAAAAGCGAAGTGAGACGAAACAGAAAAGCCCTGCTTAGTAACAACAGGGGGTGGGGGAGTGGGAAGGGAGGCCTTAACCAGAGACAGGCTCCCTGAGACTGCTCTGCCAGCAGAGGACAAAGCACATGTGCCAGAAGTGGGATTGAAATCACATTGGTGCAAGGCTTTGCATCTCAGTGGCCCCTGCATCCAGAACAAACCAAGGTGCCCCTTTGGGAAGTGGGGTGCTCTGTCCTGAGTGGTCACTGCTCTCTCTGCCCAGGTGAGCACTGGGTTATTTCTCAGGCGTATCTGAGCAGATGCTTTTAGCCTCTTATGGCTGTCTTCCCACATATGGAGCTTTGCTTTGTCACCAGGCCCTGCCAAAGACCCAGTCCTCCTTTTGACAACAAAGGACTGTTTTTATTTACTACTAAAGCTGCTCTGGCCTTGGTTCTCTGTTTTGTATATTATTCATCTTGTGTCAGTAGTAGTGGAGCTTCTCTCACATGCTTCTTTCCAGTAAGCTATGAAGTCCAGGTTTGGGGGGGACAAGGAAGTCAAGGTGGGGAATAGTAAGTCAGAAGGGACTTAATAGCTCACTGTCTTCATTAACATTAACCAGAGTGGGGATCATCTGCCTCTTGGATAACATCCCATCCTCCCCTTGTGCTGGGAGTAGCTATGGCCTGTCCTGTTTCTGCACAGGGTTCTGAGCTATAGAATAGCAGTTAGAGCCAGAATCTATTCTGACAAGCTTTTGCCTTCTTGCTTCCTAACTCGGTTCCCTCCTCAGTGGAGGTACCTCTCTGAATCACACAGTCATAGGAAAATTGGTTGCTGGGAATCTCAGTTGGATCAGGACTATCGCCAAAACTACATAATATGAGCCATGGCTTGAAAAAAAACATGGAAGCAGATGCAAGATCACCTCTAGATAACCTTTTCCATAGCAGAATTACCTAGTTATATGAACAATTTTTGTAACATTCAAGCTCAGTTTCCCATATTGCAATTTTGTTGCACCTTTTATTAACTTTATCTCCTTACCTAAGTGTGTTTTGACTCCATGACCATTGGAACCTTCCCTCCCATAGTTTTGGGTGCCTGTTGCACACGTAAACCCTCCCTTTGACTCCTCTTCACCAGGCTGTACAAGCCCAGCTCTTGTACCCTGGTTTTTTTACCCCAGCTGAATCATCAATTGCCACGCTCTGAGTCCAGCTGTCCAGCCCATTCTCAACCCACACAATGATCCATTTGTCCAGTCCGTACTTCCTCAGCTTACAAAAGAAACTACCCTGGGAAACTGGGTCAGAAGCCTCCCTAAAAGCAAACTTACAGAACTGATCTCATCTTGTCTTTGTAACCTTCATTTCATCACATGAGGCAATCAGATTGGTAAAGTGTGATCTGCCCTAAGTGTTTCATCATCAGGTACATCATCTGTGTTGACTGTTCATCTTCTAGATCTTTCCGTGTGTAGAAATGGACTCCAGAAGATGTGTTCTGTGGTTCTTCCAGTGGTGGAGGGAACCCAGCTGTCTGAAATCCTTTCTCCTCCGCTCTCTGATAGGTAGGTAGATGTTTGCTCAGCCTTTTCCTGGTCATTAAGGACTTCTTCTGATCACTGTGACCTTTTTCAGGTAATAAATGCTGATCTAACAGTCACATCATCCAGCTCCTTCAGTGCCCTGAGGTGAAACCCATCCATCTCCATGGGTCTGAATATTTGCACCTCCCCTGTGTTGTCTCTAATGTATTGCTCCTCCACTGTTGGCTGTACCTTTGTTTCCCAAGAAATTCTGGTTTGTGCAGAGGTCTAAGAGGAAGATTTACTGGTGAAGATAGAGGGAAAAAGGGGTATTTAGTACTTGGGGCTTTTTCAAGCTGTAAGTGGTTGCTGTCAGAGGGCTGTCTTCCACAGAAATGGCCACCTTTTCAGTGACCTTATCCCATTTGAACTGGGTAATGGGGCTGCAGGGCAACATGTTGTAATCATCCAGAGCTCAGCATGAGACAGGGATTAGCTTTGCTCAATATCTGAGTTCCAGCAGATCAGTCTCATATAATGTGAATTCAAGGGAGGATGAATTCTCTATGCAACTTTGATATGCTTGTATCTCCTCTTATTTTCATGCATATTTGGGGTAATAAGCCCCTTATCTTCAGCTATGTGAACAGTTTTCTAAACATCTGTCAGTAGCACCCATGCCCATCTTGCTAATTTGGAATGCCAAGATGCCTCCAAACCCTGAAGAATCTGTATCTCAGTACTAAAAATGCAATGCAATTTAATTTGTGATGTGCCTTGTTTTGTTCTGCAAACTTTATTTGCAAGGCAATCTTTACCCATAGGAAGAAACCCATTTCCAGAAGGAAAACATTAGTGATGGGTGCATTTGTGAAGGGTGGGAGTCAGGGTTGCGACTGAACTGGCCCTTGGAGGTCAGATGGTTATCAGAACCAGCTGAGCTTGAAAAGCCAAATGAACAAATAGGTCTCTAGCATTTAGGCACTGTATTAAATAGGATTTGTGGTACTTTCTGCTTCAAGCTGTGCCAAGAATAGCATGCGTAGCCTTTCTTGTTGAAAACTGGCACATCTGGTCCCAGTCCGAGATGGAACTAGTGGGACATGAAAAAATACGCTGCATTGCTAGTATTTGTTTTGAAACCTTTACTGGGAGATTCAACCCAGGCTGGACATTCATAGCGTTATGTGATCTTGGCTTTCTTTCTGGAGCTCTGCACTCAGCAGCAGAGCAGCTCATGTGTCAGAAAGTACTGATCATCAGGGAAAAATGGGATCTGCTCTGCTCCTGTGCTCCATTTCCCCAGAGTCTCCTGGACACCAAGCTCTCTCCAGAACCATCTTTCGAAAGTAGCATAACATTCTTGCATAGAGGAAGAGTTAATTCAGTCAACCTACTGAAGGAGAAAGAGAGGAAAAATGAATTTATTTGGTGGGGCAGATGATGACAGGAATGGGAGGGAAGGTTGGGCCTGTACTGGCCCTTTTAGGGTCCTTATTCCCAGGCCAGTTCCCCATTACTGGCTCATACCACCCACCACACTGGGAGGGAAGGCAGAAACGAGAAGTGGGTGGATTTATTTCACTGTTTCAAAGATGTTGCTGCTGCGTTTGCAGATGGTGGCAGCAGATGACAGAAATGAGCTCATTTTCTCTCTGAACATTTCTTTCATCTCTAATTTAAAAAAAAAAAAAACCTTAAAAAAAGAGCTCCCAGCAGAAATGTGGAGTTTTCTCCCTCTCCATTTCTTTTTCTTCTAGAAGAAGGTAACCACAGCAAAAGAAAATAAATTCTTGCAATAATTTCTGGACTGTATTTTCCAGATATCTCAGTGATGGCCCATTTTACGTAACTCCCTTATGGGCCCAAAACTCAGATAACCTGTGTGCTTCTTAGCCCAGCTCATCCCTCCCTGATCCCTCATCCCTTGACACTGACTATTTTTCATTCTCAAAGTCCCTCTGGTAAATTCTTCTTGTTTTTCTGTGTCAGGGAATTTCTACATAAAAATCTGTCTGTTGGATTCCTGTTGCCACAGGCAGGACAGGGAGTGATCTTCTCATCCCCGGCTGCAGCTATTCTCCTCTTGGTAGCTGTTTCTGAGCTTGAGTTTGCCAGTGGCTCTTGTTCCTTTGTTCCATGAGGACAGAAGATGAAAGATAGTTGGTTTCCTCAGCCAAGAGTCAGCTGGTTGATCTGGACAACATCCAGAGAGGCGAAATGTGACAGTATGGACAACTGAGCTGTGTTGGACCTAAATGTGATTTCCAGCATGGACTGAGCTCACGGTGTCAAGTGAACTGTACACTGTCTTGGAAAACTTCCTCATTTTTCAATCCATTCCTGTTCAGCCAGACATCCTTGGAGCTCAGAGAAGGGACTTCAGGACCTGCTTCCATGTGTTTCTTCACGACATTGATTTCCCCTAGTGCTGCACAAAGAACCAAATGGCAAAGGGAAATTTAGCCATCAGGTACAATCCTGTCTTAATGCTCTCATGATCTCAGTTTGCTTTCAGACTCTGCATACTTTAATTAGACAGTTGTACTGCCAGTAAGACAGAACCACCACCTTTTCCTTTTTTTATGTTTTTGTTTTCTTTTAGGAAGGATACAACAGGTTGTTTCCCAGAGGGAGTTCTCCTTGCATGATTCACGCTCTTCAGCAACACCTCTTCCTCCTGCATTCTCAGTTTTCCACTGCGTGTTCCCGGTGGGATGATTTGTGCTGATCTTAGCTCAACAGGCTTTACAGGTCCCCTGGTTACAGCCTAATAAGTGGGGTGTAATTATTAAAGGAAAAAACAAAACCATACCAAACCCATCATGACATTTCTTAAAATAATATGAATTGCCCATTCAGCTGTTCACACACTGAGAAGTAGAACCCAGACCCCTTCTTGAGCTGAAATCCTTCTTGAAGCCTGCGTCCCACTGAGGATTTAGGACTGGATTCTCATTTATACTAAGGTCTCTCGAGCCAGCAAGCACAGGATGTAAATTATTTTTACTCTCACTTTCACATGAGAATTAGGCCTTTAGAGTCAACTTGAGTTACCTTGTGTTGGCTGCAACAGTCACATATGGCCACCTGTTGTATCTTGGTTAAGCTTAGCAGTATTTAGGTTTTTTGGCAGGAATGTTTCCTTTTTTTGTGTGTTTTCATAGCCCTGGCCACTAGGTGCTACTGCAACACAGACGCAGTGGTGGTGAAGTGGAGCCGGCCAAAATCGTGGCTCTGGTAGCCCTTCCAGGGATGGGGCATTCCCTGGTGAGGCACTGGAACTCTGAGCTGCAGTGCCTCACACCTCATTCCTCTCAAATGGTTCATTTATAGATCGGAATCATAGAGTTTAGGACTAAAAAGAGAGGTTGGATCTTCCAGGCTGATATCCTCCATGTAATAGATACTAGATTTTAGTGGTTAATCTGATATGGAGACCAGGTGATCGTGTGTTGCCAAACTGATCACTTCCATAACAGCATCTTCTCAACCTGAAGACATCAGGAGAGGAACACCACCTACTTTCCATGGGTATTCATACTCCATGTCTAACCCTGTTTGTGCCTTCCCACTTGTTTGATTTCACCTGCCTTGGAATAGGGAAGTGGTTTTCCTCAAATGTGTACAACCAGGAATGAAACAGGGAACAAAAATATATGCAAGAGATCTCCTCTGTATTCTTCCACTGAAGTTTCTTTCTGGTTTATGTTTTGGGCTTTTTTTTTTTCCCTCCTGGAAGAAAATAAATCCTTAGTAAAATGGAATTTTTAATTAAAACAACAAAACAAAATTTGCTTTTAAACCTCAAAACTGAAAAATCTGGTTTTAAGAAAATCCTGCTTCTTGGGCTGGCTTCATTTGATATCTTCTATCCTCAGCATGACGCTGTCTTTCATAAGACTTAATTTGTGTAATAGAAGCCAGCAATAAGGGCAACAAATGTTCCCTTTGCCCTGTTGCTAGCTTTAATTTATCTGGGCTGGCTTCAGCACCTCTGAGGAGGCAGCAGAGGGACAGTTTGTACAGCTCAGCCTTAGAACAAATATATTAAATGGAGACAGAGAGTCCTCATTCTCATGGGCTCTGATTTGTTCCTCTGAGCAGTTTTCTTGCTGCAACATGGCCCAAGGACCCACAGGTCTCACGGGTTCCTGCCCCGGCTCAGTCCCCGGCGCTTCTCCGGTTCACACCATCGCAGTCTGGGCTCTGTACACTGAGATCTTTGTGTGATTTTTTCCATGGTGAATGGGCCATCTGCCAAGAAGGCCAGGCAGAGCTCTGTGCATTTGGTAGTTCTGAATAATTCTGCTGCTGTCTTCTGTAAAATAAGTGAGAACGCTGAGAATTTTGTTGGTGTCCTCTAATGCTCTGATAGTTTTACTCGTAGCTTCTAGGAACAAAACAAACAATCTTTATCTATTGAGCTTGTAAATTTTGATTACTTTTGACATGGTCTACTGTTCTATGCTGTTTTAATTACTCCCCTGCCTTGTATCCAGTTGGAGCAGGAATTCAGAGCTGATTTGGTTTATCATGCATGCAATGCAACTTAAAGAAAAGCATTTCACTAGAGAGTTTTGACATTGTTCACTTTTGTTTGGTCCTTGTTTTACTGCTAAGCTTTTCTTTACTTTAGTTGAATGCAGGATACAGACTAGAGCAGACATTTGTGAATAATCTTAGTATTTGTTACTATTTTTCATCTGCTGCCTAAGAAACTTGACCATTCCATGTTGAGTCCATGTGGGGTGGGAGTGTGTTTGCCCCAGCCTGTGCCCTCCTCTAATGCCGTGTATTCCAGGAAAGGTGACGTGACCAGTCAGGGGCCACAGCAGAGCTACACAGTGTGATCTGTCCTGTGGTGCCACTGGGGTTTGACCTGTAAGATAAACCCAGGAATAAATTCACACCTCTTCCCAAAAAGGGTGTGCTGGGTAGTGCCTGCTGCATGCAGGTAGTGCTGAGCCATGAGGGGACCTGTGTGTGGCTGGCACTTAGTTGCACTTCTAGTAAGGTTGCTACTACTTGATTTGATCTGTTTTAAAGCAGAGGAGTATTTTTCCTCCCTTTGTGCTCTATTTCAAGGGCTTGCAAAGTTTCCAGGTCACTGGATGACCATTGGTGCTTGTAGTCACTCAAGGACAGAAACCACTATAGTTTTTAGGCATATATTGAAAGTTTCAACTCAGCAGCATATGTTCACAGGAGAGTTTGCTAAGGAATGAAGTCTCTATCCAAGCAATAAATACCTGAAATGCTGCTATGTTTGCATCTTTGTCAAATGCTGAGCCTCAAACCTCATCCCAACCTGAAGGCCTTTAAAACAGCTCCCCAAACCTGGCATTTTCTTACTGGTGGGGAAGAGCTATTAAGAGGGCTCAAAGAAACAAGTCTTTGGAAACTCTTTTAACGGAGGTTGAGGGAGGAGAGAAGTTTGGCAATGCAAGATAAAGCAGTAATATTACACAATTTTAATGCTGCCTCCCACTGAAGCCATGGTAAATGATTTGTAACATTCTGAGACAAGAAATGTGCACCATCAGCATTAATAAACTTGAGAGAAAGAGAGTTTGGCCAACACCAAAAATTTTGGATTTAAATCGAGACTAATTTGCCTTCTAATTTTGCGTGTTTTCCTTGTACTCAAATTGTGCTTCTTTTTGAAGGCACTAAAGCAGACCAGTTAATTCCTGTTGCACCAGTAAACCTCTGCTTGGACACTTTCCTACCCATAGCAAAATGCACTGCTTGTTGTTCAGTGTCACCTCTCAGCCACACAGAACGATTCTGCTGTAAATAATAACATCAGGGTATAATTTGACAGAGTGCCACATTGCTGTTGTTGTTTAAATAGTGTTTTGGGAGGAAATAGTTTAGAAGAACCATTCACTTAATGCTCTTTCAGGCTTGGATACTTGAAAAAGAGCAAGACTTAAAATACTTTGTCAGACTGTTTGGTATATTGCTGTAGACTGGCTGGTGAGTGTGTGTGTCACCATCTTCTCCAAGACAGGATATGTGTCATGAATCTTGTAGTGCCAAACCTTACAAGATATTTTTCTTCAACTCAAGTGATGGATCATGCTTTTAGAACATGACTGGAGGGCTTAGTGTAGTGACAACATGACATTTATCATGGTCATAAAGTGGCTACAATAGATCTGAAGCATTGTGAACCGCAAATAGTTAGGAACAAATTTTATCTGCTACTCAAAGTTTCATGTAGATTGCTACATCTTTCCTTTAAACAATTGTTATTGTGCTTTTTGTGCAAACATTTGCTTACGAGCTGAGCCTGGAGGTTACAAGTGCAGAGTTTTCCCTGTGCAAGAAAACGGTCTTTATTGCTGAGAGTCAGTGGAGCCATTGGGTCTTCCAAATGGGGTTTTATTTTGGGAATGCTGGTCTCCAACAGCTCTTGCTTTAGATGATCGTGTTCTTTCCGTCTCCTTGTCTTTAGTCTGTGTCAGAGCACCCCATTTTTTTTCTGTAGAGGTCATGTAGAGGCTCCTGCTCTAGGCCAAACTAGCCCCTCACATTGTCTTTGTTTTCAGTACAGGCCTGCAGCTGTGAGACCTTCTGTAATGAAGGTGGCACAAGCACTATTGGCACCCCATCAAGAGATGCCAAACCTGAGCAAATATATCAACAGGAATTATATTTACTGTCATTTCAGATAGGCACTGAACACAGACCTCTGCAAAGAATTATTACTGAGGTAACAGTTGAAAATATATTTAGTCTCAGACATCTAGTGTCTCACAGAGACAGTAACTTTATTTCTAGAGAACTTACCACCCAGCAGCAGCGTTGCCCACCTGCAACCCCACTGCTTCCAGAGGTGTCTAGAAGTACCCAGGAGCATCTCCATGTGTGTGCAGTATGTAGTCTTACGGCAAAGTTAATAAACCTTCCTGGAACCACAAGAGCTGCAAGCTTCACAGAATTGATTGGCTCTGTGGGATGGACCAGAAATAGTAGGTATCATGTATGTTTTTAATTTGTTTGGATAATCCTTGCTGCCTCGAGTAATGGAGGCTGAATGTATCCTGAAAGCATGTGAAGGACTGTGCTGCAAACTAACCTCTGCAACAGCTGGTACTTGTGTTTGGCTCTTGATATTTATCAGTAGGAGTAACAGCATCAACATATATGAACTCTTTTGGCATCCACCGCTTCGAGGTAGGGCTGGCTTTGCTTTGGCCACACTGTGCTCTTTTGTTTTCTTTGGTTCTTTCTGACACCTGGATTTTTGTCTGCTAATTTGTTATATTTCTGGCGCTGGATACCTCTTGGGGCCCATACCTTTTAAGAGCCTCTAGAGCAGGACACAGTAAAAGAGCCAAAGCTGGAGAAAGACTTGGAAGGCACATGGAGCAGAGCACACAGGTGGAGCAATGGGCTGGTCCAAAGGAACAGGAAGTCAGCTTTCATCCTGAAGGCCAACCATCTGTCTACACTCACTTCCTCTGCTGCTGACTGAGTAATTCCAGTTTCAGGGTGGGAAGGCTGGGGTCAGCTGGCCTGCAGGAGCTGTGCTGGGCAGTGACTGCAGTCTGCTCCCCTCCACCACCAAAATTCTAACTATGGACTTCTAACTAGGACTACTATGGAAGCAGTCCAAACTGTGCTTGGACTCAGTGGACTTAGAGGGTTTTTTCCAACTTAAATGTCTTTATGGTTCTGAATGTTGATGGCATAGCAGGTATTCCTCTTTATCATCTGTGTAGGTTGATTAGGAAGTTGCTTGTGTTCAATCCCCTTCCCTTCCTCAGATCTCTGAAATATGGAAATATGTGGTATTAAAAACCTTATTCACTATGACTTAATAAGCTTAGGTGGTCCCTTTCCCCCCTTAGGTCCACAGGGATTGTTCCACACCAAACTACTTGGCCTTGTTGGGAGGACAGGAGACAGGCATGGCCATTCCTTGCTTCATTGCCCCGTGTAGAAACATCTCATTAACAGAAAGGGTTAAGGATGTTCCACGTGCAACGCTATTAGGTGTACACTGGCAGTGTTCAAATTCACACATCCTCCTGGTTCAATGAGGACAGCTCTGAAGTGACCTCATGGAAAACTCTCAGGAGTTTCTCTATGATTTCATGTGGGCATATCCTCATCGTAGACACAGAGGGCCGAAAAGCTGCCTTGTGGCCAGCCTGCTCGTGCCTTTTATGAGTCCTCAGCAGATGAATGAATCGGTGCTTATGCAAGAGAAGGGATTATTTGTTCTGCCCCCACGTTTCAGAGATTTGGATCATGCTTCACATAATTTTGATGATGTCTTGTTCCCCGTCCAAAGTATTCTGTAAAGCTCGACATTACTCATCTGGGAGAAGGAAAGAAACCTGAGTAAGGCTTTTATAGGGCAGGACAGAGTGATGAAAAACTATAATGTGACAATGTTGTATCAGCTCAATTTGAAATGATTCAGAGCTCCTTCTCTCTTTAGGAACTCACAGAGGGCTTTGGCAGGCCACCACTACTGCATGGCTCTTCCTAAATCCTAACTGTGCACCCAGGAGGCCTCTGGATGTTGCCAGCCAAATTTATGGGCATGTCTCTGAATCCCAAAGTGGTGACATGTCCATTCAAAGCAGCAAGAGCAGGAAGTCACTGTATTTGTCCTGCTCATGGGTTTTATATAAAATCTCCTTGAAATTCATGGGCATATGGCCTATGCATCAGAGTGATAGTAGAAATGAAGTTTGTGCTTGAATAAAAAAATTGTTTTGAAACTTCTATGCTAATTGAAGGCCCAATCCAGCAATATTCTCAACCATTTGCATTGTGCAAACCCATGCACTGAGAAAAGCGAACAAATTAGAAGACAGAAAAAACCTCAGTGCATTTTAGGAGCTGAACGTTCTTACCCTGCACCCAGCAAATTACGTGAGAAATATCTTCCCGCCATGTATTTCCCAATCACAATAACTTTATCTTCCAAGCTGTAAATATTCCAGGTTTTACTCATTGAGAGTTGAGAAAAACTCAGCTATGCAGTCTCTTCAGTGGAAATGTGAACATCACTGCTTGTTCTTTTCAGCTGTGGCACAATATAAATGATATAAATACTATAAAATTGCTGTTCCTTCTCCTTCCTTCTCTCCCTCATCTACCCACACCTTGGCATGTGCAAAGTTTCCTCTGCACACCCATAGCCAGCTGGTTTGAACTCCAATAGCAGGCAGTGGGGTAACAAGGCAAACCCTCCAAAATAAAGGATTCTTGGGCATTGTGCAGCCAACTGAAATGAGCAGTTATCTTCAATCTGCCTGAAAAAGCCCAGGGTGTAGCAGGAGTGGGGTGAAGTGCCCTTTATTGTTGATAAAAGTAATGAGTCTTCATTTTTCCTTTTTGCAGAGAAGGCAGTGACTGCAGCAGCATTTCTTCTACTTCTGACAAGTAGTGAAAATACAAATGTGATGGGGAAGCAAATTAATTGTGAGGGTCCTAATTAAAATCACTGGGAGAGGTATTGGATTACAGTGCAGGGAAGCAGATGAATATGACCTTTCTGTGAACTTCTCAACCCTACTAGAAGCATAAATTTGAAGTCTCCTAGCGGAAAAGTGTTCTGGCACTGAACTGATGTCTACAATCAGGATTTTGTCTGCAGGTATCAATGCACAAAATCTCTGCCTCGTGGAGCTCTGAGTCCCCTGAGGCTTCTTATGTTTTGCCTTTGCTTGTTATGGTCCATGTCAGGGGGTTTCAGTGGCCTGGTCTGGCTCTGGCTCTGGCTGCTCCCCTCTCCTCCCAACCTCCAACAATTCCTTGATACACAAGTTAAAACTCTGCAAGAAGGTGGTGAGAAAGACCACAGTACCCGGAGCAGATCAGAAAGCTGTGTACTGCAGAAACATTTGCCAGAGATGTATAACTTTTTTCTGCTACCAATTGTCACGGAGAGTTAAGGCAAGCAATTTATGGCTACATGGGTCACACTTACCCTGTTGGGTTTCCATCTCTGACTCCTACCTGGCAAGTTGCACTGATTCCTCCTGATTTTTAACTTGGGGCAGGACAAAATGAGCATTATGAAACAGATACACTCCCTTTCTTTAAAGAAGTGGTATTTTTGTTTTTTGGCTCCCTTGTCATCAGGCAAACGCTTTTACTGAGTGACAGCTGTTTCTGCTCAGAAACGGGACACAAAGTTTGGCTTTGTTTTAATCCTGGGATGTTTATCACAGCACTTTGAAGCATACACCCTTAATTTCCCCCTTCTCTATCTCTCCAAAGCTTTGGGGTTGAGAAGGAGCAGGAAGAGGAAGGGTTTTCAAAGGGATGTTTCGCTGTTAAAAGTTCAGCATTGCTCTCATATGTGATTTTCCTGGTTGGCAGCTTTATGGCCAAAACCTCTGTTTTAAAACTGGTGCACACTGGTGATATCATGAACATGCCACATGGTGTCTGATGGCCTTTAGTGACAGCAGATTTATAGAATTTTCCCTCATAAAAATCCTCTCCCTTGCCAAAAGAGGTCCAGCTGGAGTTATGAAATCACTAAACGGACGCTGCTGCAGTGAGGACGTTTGGCCTTTCCAGTCCCCTCCATCTGTTGCTCACAGTGCACATCATAGCCTGGTACGCTGGAAGCCACACAGTGTCCATTGGGTGCCCTTGGAAAGGCTCCCTTTTTCCCATGGAGACATGGGATCTGATAGCATTTGAGGTTCTTATGTACTGCTTTGCAATTAGTAGGAAGTTCATCTTATTCAATTGTTATCATTAAAGTCTGTGCATAAGATGTAGGTAGAAGAGCCAGAAATCCACCCCCCACAGCTGTGAAATATTGCACCCCTGAAGTTCCAGTGCCTCCAAAAAGACATAATCCCTTTCTGAGTACTGGGGAAGCAGTTACTGGAGCTTTGGTGTCACCATGAAGAGATCTTAGTTAATAATTCTTTTAATAGGAAATGTGTTCTGAATCTGTGACTCTCTGACCACTAATGGCTTTCATGTTGCTCACTGTGAAATTCATAGGCAATTAGGGGAATGGAGACAGATCTGATAGCTAATTGCTGAAGAAATCATCCTCAAAATGGTTGAAAACCAGAATTCCTCAGTTGAAATCCACAAATGTCTTCATGCAAACTAGAGAGGTCTCCCAGTGGCGCCTGTGTGGTGAGGATTTGGGGTTGTTAGAGCAGTGTGGCAGAACTAGCGGAGACAGCATGGCTTTCCCATCACTCCAGAGACCCTCAGCTACCTCTCCAAAGGCACAACTGGCTCTCCTGGCCATGGGGAACTTGCAGAGTTTCTTGGAGGGCTGCTCTCAGTCCTACTGTCTTTAGGGAACAACTGTGCCATGAACAGAGTGCAAGGGCCACATTTGCACAGGAGTAGAGAATAACTTCAGCTCGAACTCCCCTTCCCATTTGTGCACCAATTTTCTACCCTAGACTCAGGTGTGAGCCATATTTCACATCTCTTGGGTGGCTGGGAATCAATCCTAGGGGTGTGTTGCTTCCCTGCTTATAGCACACTGGTGATGTGTGACACTGCAGGGCAATGAGGGGATGGCTGAGGCTGTGGCTACCAGACCTGTGTGCCAAATCCTCAGCTGAGAAAACTGAGTACAGAGTCTGGACAGCCCAGGAACAGCTTGGTCCAACTCGCTATCAAAAAACATCTCAAGGCTCTGCTCATCTGCACTGAACAAAGAGGCCGGAACTGAAGATGCCTTCAGAGTTAGATCTGGGTACAGTGGTATCAGATTAGGGAGGAGTTCCATGTGGTCTAGTTCCTCACTTGTTTTAGTTTTTGGGAGGACAGTTATTTTGGAAAGACATTACCGAAAGGATAGATCTTTCTATATATATATATTCATGTTATATACATGACATTTAAATTAAAAAAAACGCCAATGTAGCTGACACCTTGGCTGGACTCAAAGGAGTGAAAAGAATAATGAAAAAGAAAATGAGAAAAGAACAGTGAAGAAATCAATATCTCTGTGAATATGGGATAAGAAACCCAGAGAAATCACTGTGTGTTTTATAGTCTGGAAAAGAAATCAGGGAGAGAGAGTCAGCATTTTTCGTTATGATTTTACCAACACCTTGGACTAATGAAATGAGAGGACTGTCCTAGTTGGCTTCACTTCTGCAAAAATGCATCACACCTGGATCTGCAGTATTTGTGCTGACCTCTGTCAGCCACGTAAAGCGAGAATTTAAGGACCAGATCTGAGAAAAAGGGGATAAAAGAGCATGTTGGCATTTCAGCTTTGATTGCAGTAGCCTGGCTTGGAGCTGAGACGGGGCTCCTGCATGGAGACCCCTCCAGAGGGAGGACACAGAGAGGGCTGTGTTTGGTTCCACACCACTTAACATTTGTATTTATTTATGCACTGCATTTAATTCTTTATTTATTCTGCATGTGAGCACAGATTTAATGTTTGGCTCCAGGCAGTCCTGTGTTTATCCACAGGGCTGCAAACGCTCAGACTGACAATAGGTTTTAACCCCAAGTGACAAGGCCACCCCTAAGTCTGCTGCTGTAGTGCCTGTCTACCCATTTAGCTGCTGAGGAGCTGCTGGTGGCTTGACTGATGGTCTGTTTACTCCCAAAAACAACGCTGAGGTCACTAAGTCCATGCCCAAGATCAGTCTTGGTCAGTTGTGGCTCCTGGAAAAGGAGGTGCAGAGACTGAGATGCTGCAGGAGCAGCACTGAGCTGCTGTATGTCAGCAGAAAGGAGTTGGTCATGGGGGATGGAGTTAATGGGACATGTGCACATCACTCTCTTCCTTGGTCTCTGCTTAATGCTCCTTCTATTCTCAGTGACAAAACAGCCCCTGAGGGGCAGATGCCACCAAGTGCAGCAAGGGAATACCCCTGTGAATGCTCTGGCTTCTGCTCTGCGCAGGACAAAAAAGGCAGGAAACCAAAATACCCTGTCCCCGAGCCTCGTCCATGCCCTTGGCCCCATTCACACACCACACGGAGCACAAAAGCAACGGGGAGCCAGTGTGTCACCATTGTTCATTGTTAGCAGCTTCAGATCTGAAGCAGTGGATGGGGAGCCAACATCCCACTCCAGCTTGCAGGAGCTATCCAGTTCCCCTCTTTGTTTGCCGGCAAACAGGGGGATAACAAAGGGCGCTGCTGAAATCCAGCAGTGTTGCACAATCTGCACATAATAGTTGTAGAGCCAGTTGAAAAGGAGGAAAACAGGGTTTTATGAAGAAAAATTGCAGATCTTCAAGTTGCTTCTGTTTCCCAGAGTGGTACCACGGCCAAAGGTGGGTCCTGCAGGGGTTCTCACAGCTGCTCTGAGTATTGCAGAAGTCGAAGAAATACTGTGAAGATGTCAAAGGAAAAGAAAAAAACACAATCCCACAAGACAAACAGCCTGTCAGTGCATTCAGTGGTGAAAGGAAGGTGGGACAGGGATGAAAGAGGAACAGCCATCAATTAAGGAAATGGGGAAAAAGCTTGTAACACTTCCATTTTCCAAAAGCCAAAGCTTATGTAGACTTTAGTTTGTTTTTGTTTTAAAATCCTTTTCTGTGAAAGAAAAGATCTAATGATTGAAAATGATGCTTTTGGTTTTGGGAAAACTGCTTTTTCAGTAACAAAATCTTTCACGTAAAATATTCCAAAAGGCTGGAGGTGTTTGTGTGCAGAGCTGTAACTGGTGAAGGTGATTCTCACATTAGACAGACATTTCTGCATGCTTTCACCTGCTCTGGGGACAGGCTGATGCCTCCTTTCCTTACAGACTCAATCACATGAACAGCTGGCCTATTTTGCTGTGTCGGTCACCAAATCCAAGCCCTTTCACACTAACCAGGTGGTCAGCAGTAGATGACAGCTGAAATAACTTGTGCTCATACAGTACCACATCTTTGAGTGTTAGAAGGCAGGAACTCCAGACATGGCTGGAGGACACACCACACACATGGCAGTGCCCATCCCCTCTCCACAGAGAGCCACAATGTGAGACCCTGGATGTCACGTTTCCATCTGCAGGATTGATTGGCAGGATGCAGACACTACCTGTGGGGGGAGGACATCCACCAAGACATGCAGAAATACCACATTGCCTTCATTTCACTCAACTCCTGTCCACCCTCATGGTTTCGATCCAGATGCTACTCTTCATGCTGCTGTGAGAGGTTCATGTGGCTGACAGGAATCGATAATGTTGGATGTGGAGCTCATTTCTTGGCAAATGAGTGCAAAGAAAGTAAACAGTGCTGTTTGTTTTGACTTTCTTCCCTCGTTAAATCTGGCTTATTTTAGTAGATGGTCTTTTGATTTCATTAATTAAAATATGGCTGGATAGGGAATGAGAAGGAATACAAAGGACTTACAATTGATATATACAAGAGGGGAGGAAGAGCTTTTGGATTCACTAAGGAAATTGTGAGAAGTAATGTAGATCATCTCTTGGCTCTATAGCTGAAGGGAGGAAAGGCTGGTAATTTTAGATCTCCGTGGTGCTTTGCTGGAATTCAGGGCTGAGATTCAAGGTCTTTGACAAAACTGGGTTAATTAATGATAAATAAAACATGGTGAAGATAAGATACAGCAAACTAAAACAAAAATAAGTATTCCAAAACAATTATTACAAAAGCATCCAGTGTTTTAGTGTGTCTCCTTTTTAGTTAGCAAAACATTTGGGAATAGGGGGGTTTGCCTTTTTGTGTTTCAGCAAATATTAATAAGCAATTGGACTATCAAAATGTGGACTCTTTTCAAATTGGTTGCACAGATGTTTCTAAATGCTTGCACCAAATTTCTCCACTGCGCTCTTGCACTCTCAAGACAATTTGCTCATCTCGTACCCCACTTGCTATGCTGAAATGAGAAACAAGTACCTGTGACCCTTGCAGTTGGAATAGTAAATGTAATAAAAATTACATCTTGAGAAAGACAAATTCTACTTCAAAATCAAGTTTTGGACTTCAAAACGGTGGACGGTGGCCATTGGAGGGAATGTAAAAGGCAAGTTACAGTATTCCAGAATTTTTGAAAATGAAACACTTTGGAAATGTCAAAATATTTATTCAGAAGTTTGATAGAAGTTATTTTAACTTCCATGGTTTTGTTTCATTTCACAATTCACATATATTTCAAAATAGATGCTAAATAGCACTATCTTTCAACATTTTCTTTTGGGCTGAAAAACGTACCTCATTCAATCTGAATCTGCTCCCTCTTGGTCCAAATGCTTTTAGTCGACTTGGAATTGTTGCTGGGCTGCTGGTGATGAGCCTGGGAGGTGCACATGGAAAAAGCAAAGCGGTCTTCATTTTGGTTTCCCTTGAACCAATCTTTTTCTTAAGATTATTTCTTGTGTTGCTGATGACAGGAAAACACCATTCGCCCTGGGCCGAGGCGTGTGATCAAAGCAGCGGGTCAGCCACTTCCAGTCACTGGATTATGAAGGAGTTGGGTTGGTGGGTGCCAGGATACCGTGTTTCCCTGCCTGAGCCTCTGCACAGGCAGCCCAGTGAGGGCACGGCCCTCGCAAGTCAGGGATTTCCCCAGGTAGGGTGGGTTGAAGACCAAACCCATTGGTTTTGGCTTCAGCGTTGGAAACGTTCAGTTTTCTTCCCGTGTTCTCTGTCTTGCACTATCTGGAGGAAAGTTTTACTTTTGGAAAGGAAACTGTTTCCTGCCCTCCCCAAATTTCCTGCAAAATACTTATTTGGCTTTGTACTGGCTTTCCTCGAGCGTCGTTCTGAACAGGATTGGTCTTGGGCTTTCCTGAACTTGAGAAGAAACATTGCCAAGGGCTTCTGTGCAGCATGGAGCTCCCTACAGCCAGCTCACCGTGAGCTTCCATGGCAAGAAAGAGTTTTTATGACCTCCACTAGCCTGGGAGTCATCTGAATTTGCAAATCTCATTTTTTCCTCGCTACATGAAGAGATTGTTAGGCCATTTGGAGGGTTTTTCCAGCTCAAGGTTTCCTGCTGGGTACCATTAAGTGGCAGGTAAAATGTGATGATGGTTGGGCAATGCATAGTGTGACGTTTTGTTTGATACCTCACTGAGATAATTCAAGCTTTGCTGGGATGTTCTGTGTAACTGAAGGTCTTAAACATGTGTTATAAATTGCTTGAAAATGAGAGGAAACTTAACTTTCCTTATAAAAAGACTAAGGACTGTAATTTATTACTGTAAACGAGAATGAGAAGACAAAAAAATCAATTAAAAAAAGAAAATGTCAAGCTCTTTTTATTCCAAATTTGAAAGGACCTGAAGTCGATAGTTTCCTCCCGTGGAAGGTCTGGTTTCTATCAGCCAGGGAGAAAGGCTTTTGTTTCTAGCAGTCAAATCAACAGACCAGCAAGAGTAGCTTTGAACTGCAATTTGTCTTTACGTATTTTGAAAATGTTCTTTCGGTGTGTTTACACGTTGGCTGGGGCACTTTCGCTGTGGTCAGCTCTTTCTGGGACAATTAATCAAACGATCAAGTCTCTGATTAATCAAAGTCCCTCCTGACAACTCCTTTCTTTCAATCACCTGCTGAGTCTCTACTAAACCCAAACAAGCAAATGATTAATTTTTTTTTTTTTTCCAAAGGGGAAAGAATGAAAGAAAGAAATTACAAAAAAAAAAAAAAAAAAAAAAAAAAAAAAGGCAGCATGTCTTGCAGATTTGGCACTTTCTGAGGTACATACCTCAAAGAGAGAGAGATCTTGGACTACATTTGTGATGCAAACTGGAACCTTTGGCTACCAAATGCAGGATGTGGTGTATCCTGTTCAAAGACGCACATATTTTGCATGTTTGTGTTGGCTCCTCTCAATCAAAGCATGCTGTGATTCAGCTACACTAAAAATTAACAATCTATGTTATAGCCATGTATTACATTACTCCCCATTTTTAAAAGGAATCTTTTCCAGAAAGACATCTTCTAAAGAGAGGGGAAGGTAGGTAACAAAAACCTTGCAAATGTTTTCATAATAATTATTCCATGACAATCAAATCATGCAACTTTAAAAGATCAGCTGAACTATCTGTAAATATTTTCTCATCTCTACAGAGCGGTACAAACTCCTAATAAAATGCATCTGTTTCCATTTCTGCGGTAAATTGGGGGTGGATTTTATGCCAATGGCTCTTCAGTGTCACTGCAAATAGGACAGAAGGGGAAAGAGACTGCATTAGATAAACTAATTGTAAATAGTGATGTCAAAAATCAAAGACTGAAGTCTCCTGAGTGATGGGCAGCATCATCTGAGTCTGCTGACAGCCTTACTAAGGCTCTGAGTATTGTCCTCTTTTTGTCTTCCATGGGTTCAGATTCTTTGTTAGTGAGGTATTTTAACTACTAGTGAGGTGCTACAGACACATAAATACCATTCACTTCCTTTACAGGTAGAACCAAACTGAGCTATTAAGGAACTAAATATCTAACCATGTCCAAGATCCCAGGAGGAAGAGTCTGGGCTCTGCCAAGATGGGTCACATCCCAGACTGCTCCTCTGGCCAGGGAATCAGGGAGTTTCCTTCAAGCCAATCTCACCTGCCTCTGAAAATTGGATTAGAGGTCTGCCTGTGGTGTGTACACATAAAACACCTCTGGGTTAACTGGCAGAGCAGGAACACAACTATTTTTGCACGCTCTGTTTCAAAATCATTGGTAAACCTCCAGATTTCCTCCAAGTTATCTATATTCCTGATGTACAAATCCTTCTGTCAGCCCACTGTTCTGTTCCCCTGACACACCTACTTCTAACTCACTAATTACTCTTGTTAAATGTTGGTGAGACAAATACGTTTTTTCCTTTCCCCAGGATGGCAATTAAAATCCATGGTTGCCTTTATTAGCTGATGTGGCCTTAGGAAAAGAGCCTGCCCAACACATCTAATGACATCTTCTTAGCATTTAATTTTCAGCAGGCAGTGCCAAATAAACCCTGTTTTGTTTCATGCAGAACTTTTTATTTCAGATAATGTGGCTTGCAGGCTCCATTAAAAAAATCAGCGTCATGTTTCTTTCTTTGTGGCCTTTAGAACAAAGTCAACCAATGCTCATTCTTCCAGTTGCAGAACCCCCCTCAAAAACAACCCCAAGCAAACATATTTTTCTCCTTCCTTGTATTTATCTTGTTCTGTTTTCAATAACCTGTGCCTGGCATTTTGGACTGGAGAGGACTGGAGATGAAAAAACACAACACATCAAGAAAACAACAACAAAAAAAGGAAGCTAAAATACAGATTTTAGAGAAATTGTATTCCAAGGAGGGAAATTGCATAAAGGATTCTCCTGGTTGTCCTGGTGAAAGAAGCAATTGCCTTTTGAGTTGAAGATGACAGAAGTATACAATACCTAATGTCTTAAAAATAACAAATCTCTTCTGAACTTGAACATGGAGAAGACTTCTGATGGTTGACAGAGTCATGAAAACAGTTAAGATTGTCTTTTACATGGATGTTTCTGGTTGTGTACCTACACATTAATTTTAACAGGAGATGAAATCTCAGTTGACTCTTCTGAAATCAGAAAGAAAAATTATGGAGAAAGAGATAGAGACGTAAAAACTAACACCACTACCAACCAGTCACATTTAAAAATATTGAGCAGCCCTTTCTCATTCTATACAGTTTAAATATTTAAACAAATGGCAAAAATTCATCTTATTCTTGGCACAGGTCTTATCCATTTTATTATTCAGTATCTCCAAATATGCTGAGATGCCAAGTAATTTCCAGTTTTTATCAAATTTTAACTCTGGAGCATGACTTTGGGATATTATGTTCAGAAGTGTGTGGAGCTTTTGAAGCAGAGTTTCCTTGGATTTAATATATCCCTTTCAGAACTTTGCCTTTAGATGGAAATTCATTCCGAGCCAGTAATATTATATGTTATTTCTAAAACTCTGAAGTTTATAAAGCACATAATGAAATTTAAGTCTTCAGCCCAGGTGGAATCACGAATCAGCATTGAGTTCTCTGTGAGCAGCAGGGCTGGTTGCCTTTTGTGTGCCTGTGCATCATTCTGGATAGACCATGGGCTGTGGCATAAAACATCTGCAGAGTCATGACGGTCACCGAGGAAGTCATCCTTTTCCTAGGAAAACAATCCTGCCTTGGCAGGGAGAAGACGCTTGTGCTGGAAATCTGGGAGAAAACTGACCATGACTCAGAGATGTTTTCTCAGAAGCTTCATGGGTCATGTCAATCTGTAAATGAATAAAGGATTTCCTTCTGATGTGGTTATTGTCTGGACCACAGCAATGGCACAATATTAATCCCAGCAATAAGTGAAAAAGATAAATTATAAAAGTATATTGGATGTTTTCATAAACCATTAAGATCACCATTCTTTATTTAGGAAATTTGCCATCTCAGATCCTCAGGCCAGTTCCATATTCACCCAGATTTATCTGATTCCAAAGTACCAAATAGTTTAAATTAAACTCAGAGTGCGCTAAAACTGCATTGCTCCTGTTGTTTTCCTGGACTCAGGACAACATGATGTTTCCCATAGTTTCTTTTGCAACACATTTATTCTTCAGAATATTTTTCTTTCCCTCACCAAGGCTGTTGAACATATGAACCTTAATTGAACTAACTCCATCCTGGGTAATAAGGAGAGTGAGAGAAAAAAAGTGGGAAGAATTAAGCTGTTAATACTTCCTTGTTGCATCCATATTAGACCTAAGAAGCAGTGCTGAGGAACAGCATCTGAAGGCCCACAAATTAGAGTAGATGCATGGTCACAGCTTGGGCCAGTCCCTGCCTGTCCACACAGACTTTTCTGGTTGTTAAAGCAGATGAGGGAGTCACTGGAGTGCAGGCATTGCCTACTGGGCAGCCCTCAGTAGCTCCATCACACTTGTTAAGTGTGTTTGCTCAGTGCTGCTCCTCTGGATTTCAGGTGGGTCTTGCTTGCCAGAAGGAAAATTCTGTTTATGTAGCATGTTATGGAGGTGACACGCTCTTTGCCCCTGTTAGGAAAAGTTTGCTTTTCCCCCTGAATCTAAACCGAAAGTCACACCGGTTGAAAGAATATAAACGCTCTTTTTATGTGGGAAAATACCTAACAGGAGTCAGTCCCTTACCCAGGCCAGTTGCAGGTAAAACTGAGTTCCAAACTGGCACAGCAGGAAGGCAAGCAGGAATTTCACCTCAACTGTGACCAATGGACACTGGGCCACAGGATATCTTGGTTGCTGAGCCCAGGAGTGTATTTTGATCAAGGAGATGAATTTCAGCAAAGCAAAGTTTCAGCTGTGACTGCTCAGGAGCAGAAGGCTTTTCAATAGTCAGTGCTTTATGACTTAGCTGACGGGCAGACATTTGGCCTTAGTGCTTATTGGTATAAGAAAAGTGTGTTTCATACCTATTAGCCACTTTTTCTTCCAGGAATTGACTTGTCCTGGAAGCTCTGCCAAGGGGTTTAGATGCAAGCCTATCACTGATGGGCAGCTCACGCTGCCTGTTAAGCCACTGCTGAGTCCAACCTGCTTTATATTCAGTTTTCACACTCAAGAGAGGGAGCACCAGGATTTTGTGAGCCCAGAGCAAAAAAATTTAGACAATGGAACTGTTCAGTGCTGTTTCCTTTGGAGATGTTCAGCTCTGATTAGACCTCTCTGCACAGCAGGTAGCCACCTAGCAGAGTGCTTAGCAAGAGCTGCCTCATAGCGCCAGGGCGTCCGTGCGACGTGAAGGGATTTTTAATTCCATCTGTCACACACAAGTTTCTGCAAGGCTTCCAAAAATCACATAACCCCATGCCCAGTCCCGGCTCTGTGAGCAAAGTCCTTTTGTTTATTGTCTTTGGGCCTGGTGTGTCTGCAGCTGTGCTGGTGGCAGCATCAGTCCCTCTGACAGACCCCCTTGGTGGGGTGAGTGGAGAGTGGGATCTTCCCAGTGGTGATGGCCACTCCTTGTGAAATGTCCCCCCAGGTGTAGGGCGTGATGGGTTTTCCCCACACTGCCATCACCAAAGGGACCACTTGCCCTTCATTCCTGGACTGTCAACTGTGATGACATTTCTCATGGTCAAGGTCTTTTGTAAGTCCCGCAAACTGGTGGTTTCTGGGCATCAGAGAAGATTCCATACCAATTATGAGATGTTTCTTTTAATGACTCAGACTGGTACCATCTCTTTTTTTTGCTGCTGCACATCTGTTGCTCCTCATGCCATAATATCTGCATTGCAGCAATGCAAGGGCTTTTGGATGTTAGGAGGTGCAAGAGGGAGGTAGAAAGGACCTTACTGAAGTAGCCGAACAAATTAAACATACACTACAAAAAAGCATAGCATAAATCCATTTGGGGTCACATCTTTCCTTCAGTCATGATTGAAAATCTGGAGCTGAGAGTACCTCTGAAGTCCATAAGTGTTATTAGAGATGTGAAAACAGCCAAGGGAAAAAGATTCTCCTTCCTCCTGATGCAACAGGCTCAGTTTGCTGGCCCTGCAGCGCAGGCACCCGCAGCGAGCAGCTGGCCGGCGGCAGTGGCACACACACACTGGAATGTCTCTGGCACAGGGGCCTTTTTGAGCTTATATTTTCCTAGGCGGCCATGCCAGGAGACATATTTGTGTTTATTGCCAGAGCTGGGAGTTGCCTACAGGTGCTAATTATTGACTGTTCCTCCTCCACAAGGGAGCCAGTGTATGAGCCACCCTCCACCCCGCCTGGGAGTCACTATCATGTTCCCAGCCCTTCCCTGCAGCTGGGAATGAGCTGTTTGGGTTGGACCTGGTGGCACAGATGGTGCCACCTGTGGTGTGCTCTGCCAGCAGGAGCGGATCCCGGGCAGCTGGCGCATCTCAGGAGGTCATTCATGGCAGGGGGAAACCAAAGTGCATTTACACTTTGCACCAGACTCCCCAGGCTGACAAATACCTTTGGCTGCTCCAACACCCTCAGGTGTCCTCAGGGCTGATGGGCTTGTAGACCGCTGAGGAGACCTTCTTGGCCCTGAACATGGCCCAGTCTTTCAAGTTTGGGAGAAAAAAATTGTTTGGCATCCTCCCAAAGAAGAGGGCAGCCTGATTTTCAAGGTTTCACAGTGCCTGCAGAGCAGCTTGCCTTATGTATAATAGTATCTCCTGTCCCATAAGAGGGTCAGCAGAGAGGCTGAGCCCTCCTCAGATGAACATTTGTTTTCTGCAGGGCATTTCCCTGCCAGGCTTGGTGATGGCAGGTTGGGTTTATGCAGAGGTGATGAAAGCCAGAATACAAACCAGGATTTTTCAGTTCTGATAGCTATCGGGTAAAGAAAAACAACTTTCTGGCTTTTCTTTGCCCTCTCTGTTCCCAAACAAGAAATATTTATTATACCTTTTTAATTAAGATTTAGGCTGATAAAGCAAAATTACTGCCTCTCCCTGTACTGCCTTTGTTGAAAAGACAGCTGAACACAATTACTAAAGGAAAACTTCTGCCTAGATGATCTACTCTTCCTTTTTAAACTGTGGTCTTTTCTGATGTCCAGTGAAATAACAGAATGTAAATCATACCAGCCTAAAGGCTCAGGGTGAGATTCTCTGAGAGGTGGCCTTGGAGCAGGCAGAGATTTGAGAAGATTCCTGCAGTGTGACTAAAATTGTCACATCCTAACTTTGTCAAATTTATGTGAAAAAGAGAGGCACGGAGTCTTTGCACCTGAAGCTATAAAGTAGCTCGTGCTCCCTTGAAGCACGGCCAGGACTTGTTTGAAATTTGGTCCACCTCAGGGACCGTCATTTGAACTGAATAATAAAAGCCAAATTGAGGCAAATTCACCATGTGCCAGGGGTGGATGGGGGAAGTTCATGTTGAGTCTTTTCATACATATGGTGGGGTTTTTTCTGTCCTTTGCAAGGGCTATATTGGTATGACCCTGACCCCTGCCAGGAGATCCACCGTCCTATGTTTGTGTTTAAAAAAGGGCAAACCCAAGCATTTTCCAAGAAAATTCTCTAATTTGCAGGATTTTTTTTTCTAGGTTCCTTTGGGAAGAGTAGTTGAGTTTAGTAGGAAACCTAAATTTGAAAGTTTGTTGAAAGAATATCTAAGTGCTTTTTATTTTTAAGCAGTAAAGTTCCCAAGAAATATTAAAAAGGAATACACATCTTTCTTTCTTGTTTATTGTTCATAATTTTTAGATCAACACCAATCATTTTCATTAGTGCTCTATGACCCAGTTCATCACTGACATGCTGAAAATTAAACATACTCTGAAGTGCTTCATTAAATCAGGGGCTGGAGCTCCTTAATGACATGTACATGCATACTCTACCAGCCAACCGTAAGATTTTTTTGCATCTATTTATGTCCTTTTCCCCCCAATGCCGAAAATGATGCCAAGATGCATTTTGCACTGGTCTACCGCACACTGAGATTTCCCCTGCTCCCAGCCCCCTGACAGAGAGCACTTTTACTTTCATTTATTACTTTAATAGAACTTTTTCCTTCTGTGTTTCACAACGTTGAGCAACTTCCCCCCGGCTGCGATTGCCAGGGCATCACAGCAGAGGAATCCCAGGCATGTTCCACCAGCACACAGCCCCCTCCTCACCCGTGGGCAGGTTTCAGGCAGCCAGGCTCACCTCTACCCTTAATTTTTTTGGAGCAGAGCTGGGTAAAACCCAGTTTTTCCATCTCACAACAGCACTTTGTGACTGCAGGGTTGTTTTCCCCTCTCGATCTTGCTGTGAACCAATAGGTCTCATTTGAAATGAATGAGTGGGAGAGAGAAAGGAGGAGAACAAATACCTTACAGTCCCCTGGTGAGGGAAATACTCAGGCTGCCAGCTCTCTAGGCTCAGTTCCCAGCTCTTAAGTCTGTGCCTTTCACATCCCAGCTGGCCTCCCCACCCCAGGCCGCAGGATGCTCTGGATCTGGGGGGAGAGCATATTCCCTTTCTGTACACAACGAAAAATTGCTCTTTGCAAAGGAAGTGGGACCAAACCCACCATGTTCCTCCAGTTTCCATCTCAATTCATTGCGATTTTTCCACCTCCAAAAACATTTCATAGGAGCTTTCCAGCCCATTCCCTTCTGTGGCCTTTAAAATCATGTCAGTCACCATAGTTGTTTCAGTAGCTGGTCCCATCGGAGTGGGTTCCACTCTGCTGATTCCAGTGGCACCTAATTTGTATGAATGAGAGTTTTCATGTGTACAGATATGTGTAATGGTTTGGAAGACATTTATGTGCCTGATATAATTAAATCCAGTGGTCTTGTATTCCCTCAGATTTGGATAGTGGAGATGTTATGAGCATACCAGCTCTTTCCTTATGGAAAAGTCTTACAGAATTTAATAAGAAAACAATGGCCATTCTTAGGCTTTGGAACTTTCTGAATAGGATTTAAAACCAAATTACATCACTGCAATTCTACAGAATGTCTTAAAAAGTCTTTGCAAGAGGGGATCATTCTCTATCAAATTTTAAAGATTACATAGCCATTTCCATAGATTATTTCATTTCTCTCTAATTTTACTGGTTGAACTCCTATTAATTTCTGTGGGGTTTTCCCATATGGCACGTATTATTTTGACCATAAAAATAGTCCCTGAGGCAAAACAGCCTATGAAAGACACACGGCCTCAGTTCAGCCCAATGAAATGGCATTAACTTCCATCAAGGTTGTGAGTCAGGTTTGCAAAACCATTCATGTCCCTGTTCCGTACGTGTACTCAAGGGCTCCTTGCAGGATGTGCAGCAATGGAAGGGCAGTTCCCTGCCCTGTAGGGAATGGTCTTCAGTTCCATATGGGAGGTGTTCGAGTTCCTGTGTGTGCTTTAGCAAGCGTGCTGGAGCTCATCACACCTAGTTGCATATTGAAGAGATTAATTCTGTGATCAATTAAAGCATTTTAAATTGTAATCAGCTTTTTCTTCCAAGCTTCCCCTCCTTTGTATCGTTTCCCTGTCCTCTCCCTCCCTTTGAGCTGCAGCCAGCGATGTATGTGGTGTGTTATAAACCACCACATGCTCCTCTTCTTCTGCCACCACGGCTGGCCAGGGTTGGTCTCGCTGTCGTTTCACCTCCTTGGGCTTTCAGCCGTGCTCGCCCTGGCTCAGGGACCCTCGGTGGCAGCCCTCCATCCTCTCCAGTGCCCCGTGGAAGCACATGAAGTTAAATAACATCCCTTGACCATTAGCCTGGCCAGGAGCAGCCTGACCTATTCCCTTATCGGAAGCTGATCTCCAAAGAGCTGTAATCAGCACTAATCAGGACTAAATCTTACTGGCTCATATGTCTTCCCTGTCCTTCAGGATACCAGGAATGCACTTTCTTGCTTGCTGCTGATGGCTGTGGTGGGTGGGTGGGATGCCTTTCAGCTTTCACCTTACCATTGACCTTATGATTTATTTTGATTAACCTAAGCCTACTGAATTCCAACCCTTCTTGTACAGCCCAGTCCAACCTGTAATGTAACCTCACGCCTAATTCAGTAAGCACACCGTAAGGCTTTGCTTACGTTCATTTTGCAGTGATTTATTTTTCTTCTCATACCCTTATGAAAGTGGACACCACCCGTGGATGGTGGGGTCAGACTTCACCTTCTCTTGCATGAACTTAAGTAAGCAAATGTCTTTGAGGGAACTTCAAAGTTGAGAATAGAGAGAGGGGCAGCTTTTTAGCCCTGTAATGAACAGCTTGGCATGTTGAGATTGAACCCCAGCATGATGCTGAATGTGTGGGCTTCATGGCTATACCAGTGTGTAATACAAGCTCAGAAGAAAGCATGAGTTGGGCGTGCACTGGTACAGCTGCACTTCTGCCAGTGGACTGATCTTGATTTCCAGAGAGGGAGATGTAGTCTGTAATTTGTCATTTGAGATTATTTAAAGTTATCCAGAATGGAGAATAGTATGTCTCACCCTGATTACATTGCACACAGAGTGACCAGGCCCTGGATTTCAAGAAAACTATACCATTTTCTCTGAGAAGAGCATCTGATCCCTAGTACAGACCTTTTGAAGCCTGACTAGAAATCACTTAACAGTGAGAACTTAGTTCTGTAACAGCACAAATAATTTACAGCAAGGCCTTTGCCATTTTCTGCTGCATTTCTTTGACATATAAAATTATTTTAAACTGCATATTTTCCCATGCCCTTTCTCTGCTTACACTGTCTGCCTCAGCTCGTTGCTAATGACTCAATGCTTTTGCTAATGCAAAAGCTCAGCGCATTTTGATAAGTCTTCTGCCAAAGTGTCTCTAATAAAAATAAGAAGAATGACAAGTGAAACAGCACAAAAAGGATTCCAACAGCAACAACTGAAGGTTAAAGCAGCATAAAACAGGGGGAAAACATAACAAAAACAGAACACAGTGAACCCAGATTGCCTTTGTTAAAAATATTTAATGGTTAATTTTTTTTTATAGCCCTGACTCTCAAGCTAGCCATGCAACTTAGATTCTCTTGTTTTGCAGTTGTAGAAATCTGCCTTCAGTTCCTGCTGGAGCAGGGAGAGCTCTGTGTATGTCTTTTGCACCTTCAGTCTTTGGCTTTGTTGGGTTTTGGTCTTCTAAGAGTCGGAGCAAAGACATGTCGTACTTCCATGGAAATGTGACCAGAGAAAGCTAATGGTTCACAGTCCTGCAGCACAACTTGTTTCTCTGCTGCCAAAGATGCCACAGTGGTGAGGTGAGGCAAACCTAATGGAGAGGGTGTAGCCAGGCATTTGGGACATTTCCTGGTTTGGCACGTAGCTCTGCACCAGCCGGGAGTCTTGTGTGGACCTCTGCACAGCTGGGGAGGAGGGGTGAGAAGCTGATCCAACAGTGAAATTCCCAAGCATGGCACCAGCTGCTCCCAGCACGGTGCTGAAGCAGGGAGCGGGAACAACACTCAGACCTTGCTCCTCAGTCCATGTAACCCTTCCCTGCCTCCTCCACCATCACTGCTTGTTTTTGGAAGACACAGATTTCTCAACTCTGTGCTTCTGCCTCTTCTAAATGAAAGAAGAGTCGATCCTGAACGAGTGGTTTTGCTTCCGTTTAGGCTTCACCAAAAGATGACGTCATAGTTTTTAAAGGATGACCTCATAAGGCACCTGGGCAATCAGGATGGCTGGCTGGGGTTTGTGGTTTAGGCTTGCAGTCCAGGGGGAATAGATGTACCACTGAACTGGCAATGGATGTCCTGAAGGATGATTTCAGTGGAGCCAGTAAATACATCTCCTCATGTTAGACCTCATGTTAGTCAGCTGGGATTGAGTGCAGGGGAAATCAGTGACAGAACCATTTCATACACACAAAATAGCCTGTTTGAAATTCTGGAGCTTTCTGCAGAATTTAATAAATCTTTTCAGCTGTTTTACAGAATGCCTTGACAACCTTTTCAAAGATGCAGGAAGGCCAAAGTATCTAAACAGCTTTAAAGCCCTTGGCCCAAGATCTGGTCTGAGCACAGCTGTGTCTAACCCCACCGTGAGAACCAGAAGGCGGCTGAATTGTCCATTTGTTAGAGCTGTGAAGGCCTTGGTTTGGCACTTCTCCACTGTGAAAAGTCCCTTTTTGAAGCAAGCCCCATTTCATCATTGAGAGCTGAAGTTACAGGTGTCCCGAGAACAGAGAGCAGGCGGCCCAGATCAGGGGACAGCAGCAGCTGCAGGGAGGGGTGGCCCCACTGTTATGTCCCTGGTGTTAGCTATGGACCCTTGGTAATGTTGTTCTGCAAGAAAATTTTAGAACCTCAAGGGGGAACCACCATTTGGATACATAAAGCAATGCCATTTAGTCAGGAGTGAAGAATTAGGGGACAATCCTATCTGGATTCCTCTCCTCTTGCCACAAAAGACATTTTTAGTGCCCTTGAAGTCAGACGAGATTTCTGCAGAAGGGAGGACCCTGCCCTCTTCTGTAGGGTTTCTCCAGCACGGCCCGTATCAGAACTCCTGCTTGTTCAATAGTGATCCAATGGGACTTTTTGAACTTTTTCAAGAAAATGCAGTTTTTAAAGGGAATTTAGGTACCATTATTCCTTTTAATTCAGCTCTAAAACTCTTTAGCTGTCTGACACCAAGTTACCAGCTCCCACAGCATCTGTGTGTGAAGGTCCCTCAGGTCACAGGGAGTCTTAGCCCTACAATACAGTACAGGTCAGTGGGTCTGAGGCACATGGGCATCATCTTGGAGGGTGTTGTAAAAGACCTCCAGAGTGAAATGTTATGGGGATGGTGAACCCTTTGCTGTGCTTCCAGACTTTCTATGGGGCTATGGGAGTACAGGCAAATGCAAAGCTGAGTTCCCAAGGGGCAAGACCATCAAGGACTCAGACTGTGAGTCCTTCTTGACTGGATCCTATGTGCACTAGTTGATTACAACTAGTCTAGATTAAACACCTTGGGCTGATTGTAGCAGTGGGGCTCTGCTGTGATGCTCTGGGGCTCAGACTCCTCCACCCACTTTGAGTGTGATACCGTGTTTTCTCCTTCCTTCCCTTCAAGAGGTTGATTTGGTTGTTTTACAAATCTATGCCAGCTGCCTTCGTCTTTAACCTGTGAAAATAGAATTGCCAAAGATTTAAAAAAAAGCAGCTGAATTTCAACAAGTTTGAATCAGAAAGCTTTCTCTTTTTCCATTTTATTTGAAACAGCTTTTTAAAAAGTCCTCTGAAAAATTCTGCTTTTCAATCCAAAGCTATTGGGGTTTTTTTTTCCTGGAATATCCTTCAATTTTCCTAATACAGCCAAGCGAATCTTTTCTGCCTCCCCTCTAAAGACAGTCTGTAATGAAAATAATCTGATTTTGGGTTGATCAGAGCCATCAACTAATCTCAACAGAACGTGCTGCACACTTCTCAGTTCTCCGAAGAAAATCCTTTTTTTATTTCTTCTTCTTTCCCCTCCTTTTCTTTTTGTCCCACAGTTTTTCCCCTTTGTTTCATGAGGTCGACTTGGGACAATTCCTTCCCTCCCCAGTTTTCAGTATTACACAAGTGGACCAGAAAAAACAGCCATTCAGCTGCTCCAACCACAATATAAATGAAAATGAGAAGATATTTCAGCTGTTTCTCTGGGTTTCCATTTTTCTCAGTTTCTGGCTCAGTAGCTCCCAGACCCTATTACACTAATTGTTCTTTTCCAAAATCTGACTGTCAACAAAAGGCAGGGAACCAGTCTAACATTTTCAACTGGAATTTCCACTACTTTGGTTCATTTCTGGCTCTGATTTTCACAAACTTTTTTGCCCTCTGAGAAATTCGACATTTTGAGGTATTTCCCAAACTTTAATTTCGTCGCATAAACTCCTAATCTGACAAACATGAAATTCATTATTACAAGTGACATTTCATGGTGGGGCACATACAAATGTCTCCCTTGTTAGGCAGTTTCCACTCCATGATGAGATAATTAAAGTGTTTGTGCGGAGCTATATGGAATCAGTATGAGGTCAAACCAACAGTGTGAGCTCCTCAGTGCAAGCCCAATTCCATGGGTTTCCAGAGGAACTTTTCTTTCACAAATGTACTTAATTCCTGGCCAAAATGCCCCCTTTCCAGCCAAAATTTATCTTACAAATGCAGTGCACATTGTCAAAGGGAATGCTTGGGCTTTGTTCAAGACAATTGTCTGTCAATATGTTTTTCCAGGGTTCTCCTAATGGGAAAGGCCTATCCCAGCAGCACTGGTTGGTTGTGTCCAGGATGCCGAAACATGTGGCAGAAACAATAAACTAGTACAGTGACATCTTTATATTATGGGCACTGAATTGTTTGAGAATTACTGAGTAAAGTCAAGTCAGTATTTATCTACATTTTGCATCACCCGCTGGCAGACTCAGCTTGTAGTGAATAGAATAAATCAGGTGCTTAGAATTAGGCACTTGCTTAAGGGCTCTGTTAAAATACAGCCTAAATGCTACTGTAGATTGAGGAGGGACTTAATTTTCCCTAGCACAGAGATCTGGAAGTGGGATATGGAAACCCCTTCTTGGATTTAACCCAGTGAGACCAAACTAACCCCGAGCAAAGCCCTTTGTAACTATTTTATTCCTTTTTCCCCTCAAATTTCTCTTTTCCTCTCTTTTCTCTCCTCCAGCCTAGTGGCTTTGTTAAAATGGAACAAATAATTGTTTGCAGTTCTGGGGAACTTTTCTGTGACGTGTCCCAGAGTCTGTGCCGCGAGGCAGGGGGAGCCAGATGTTGGCAGCTGGTTTCACTTTAGAGCCATGTACGGGGCTCGCAGCTAATGCAGTTGTTATACATTTACAAACCTCTACCACTCTGAGGTTCTGTCTTGACACCCGCCTGATTTTGCTCCCAGTTTGTTGAGTTCTGCCTTTTTTGTTCCTTTGTTTTGTGTTGGGGGGGGGGGGGGGGGGGGGGGGGGGGGGGGGGGGGGGGGGGGGGGGGGGGGGGGGGGGGGGGGGGGGGG
>JAWWEU010000005.1:4369910-4500282 GCA_035583155.1 Acropternis orthonyx | reverse complement strand
ACAAAGCTGTCAGAGGAGTATTTTTTGGTTTTATTGACCAAGAGGAACAAAAGCTTGGACTTTTTGCTGTGTGGATTTCTTGGGATTTTTTTTTTTTTTTAGTTTTTGGTGGTTGGTTTGGTTTGAGTTGGTGTGGTTTTTTTTTTTTTTTTTTTCCTTCATGGGAGAGTAGATAAATGCCACCTAAACCTCAAGTTGGCCTCTTGTACCTGAGGTACGTAATGCTGCTATTTTCGGAGATGCTTCACAGGGGCTCAAGCCCAGTTCAGAGCTGAGGCAGTGCAGCAGTTGCTTGGCTGATGAAGCCACATGCATCGCCTAACCTGTGCTTGGGGCTGAGCCTGCAGCCAGAAATAGGTTGGGGGGAGGCACCACCCTGCACTGAGATGTGGGCCATGAAGCAAGAGGGTCTTTTCAGTTTGTAGGTGCTGCTCTGAAGCCTCCCAAACCCTGCTTATACCAGAAGGGGATTTTTTGGCTCTGATTTTTTGGCCCATGTTAGGCTGGGCAGGGCACAGTGCTCACTTATTTCTCTTACCGCGCTCAGTGTCTCAGCCTGTTGTACTGGGGCTTACAGGTTCAACCAAAGAGGATTTTTTTGCTCTTTAGTTTGAGTATTCCCAAAATTTTACCCACTGATAAGTAATAAAACTGTAAAACCATAAAATAAATCTTATTCTTCATCCTTGTTTCCTGCATGTTGTCATCTCTGCACTAGAGGTTTCTGCAGACAGCTCCCTTCTAAGGATAAGGGTGAAGAAGGGCAGAATTTGAGCTTGTAGTATGAGCACAGACAGTCTTGGTTTGAAATTAGTGCATGAAAACTAAACTGTTTCTCAAGAAGAGTAAACACAGTAAGTTTTCCAACTGTGTCAATAACCTCGGGACAAAATGGATTTTGAGGCAGCAATGGATCATATAGGAAAACAAGGTTTAGCTGTTGATAATTAAAAGTCAATATTAGAAGCAAAAGGCCAACCAGCCCTGAAAGCCACCTGCCTCCTCTTAGAGTGTGTTTTGAAGATCCTTCCCCCAAACTGTGTTAGGAGCTGCTGCCTCTGAGTGTATCACCTGGTTGGAATTTTTCACGGAGCTTGAATTTATTAGAAAACAGCCCCAGTCAAGCAGAACTGTGCAAATTAAATTGGATTTACATGACAAGGTGGAGCCCAAGCACAGCAGCTAGGAAATGCCTGAGAAGCAAAAGACAAACCAGAGGGGATCAGGGAGGAAGGCTGCTCTGTGTAAACAGTGTTTGGAAAAAAAATCTTTGACAAATAGTGCAATAAAATTAAAATTCCCGCTTTGGCTGCCCTGGGGGTTCAAAAGGAGACACTGAGAGAGAGTTGGATATTAGAGGAAATAAACAGATTTCAGCATATAATAAGTGGGAGGCTGGAATATTATTGTAGGATAAAGTGTTCTGGGATGGAGTGAGCTGACCCAGAACATGTTCCTGTTGTGAGGAGGGTGAAGACTTGATCTTCAACCCCAGCAAAGCCTGGAGGACTCGGTCTATTGGCCTCAGTAAGCTCTGGGAGTAGCCTGACTTCCTAGTAGACACTAGGAGCTTCATATTTTCTTCCCTTTAAGAAATATGTCTGTAGGCTCACACCACTGCCTACTATCTTATCAAAACATGGTTTCTTCATCAGTAATACGTAGGTTTCATCTGAATCTGTAAATAGTGAATTGCTTTCATATGCCAGATATTCCGCTGGAGAGACCCTCCACTTTGGGAATGTCATTACTGCCCAAAATAATCTTCTGCAAGTCATAATGTAAACTCAAAGTTATTGCAATTTATTAGCCATCACAATTTGCCAGGAAAATAGAATCAGGAGTGTACCAGGGAAAGTACCTCAACTGCAAAATGAACATGCTCTCTACTGCAGTCTGAACCCATTAATATTGACTTTCTAAATCCAAAGAGTGATTTCCTCTTGTGCCTGTACAATAACCCTGTGCAGCATGTTTTCTCCTGAAGGCAGCAACAGGATTTTGTTGAATATAGGGAATGGAATTGGTTTTCTGGTGTGTTACTTAAAGTTGATCCTTACTGTCAACATTTGTGATGAGTAAACCTCTTGAAATAACATGGCCAAAGGCTTAATCTGGTGCCACTGTGATTTGTGGGGCTAAGTTGGAGAGACACAACTGCAGCCATGCAGCCAGGGACTGTCTTGGTTTCTTTGGCAGGAGTGCACAGTGCTGCTCTTAAAAATGAAGGGTTCTGCTCACAAAGATAGTGTGCTGCCACTGACAGAGCTTGGGAGAGGTTATGGAGGAAATGTGGTGGAAAGAAAGTCACAAAAGAAGTGCTAAATGTGCCATTTCCTGCTGGAGTCGTCCAGCTTATGAGAAATCCCCCCTCTTGCATCCTACTGTTTGGAGTGTGGATTTGGGAGGGTGAGAAATGGCTCTTTATTAGTAACACTTTGATTCCCCTGATCCCGGTGGGCTCATGACTGGGATTTCCTCCAGCTAAATGCCGATGTGAGCAGCTTCCAAGTCTATTTGTGTGGAAATATCAATGTGTAGCAGATCCAACAACAGGCTGTGTAGGGGCAACTTATCTCAGAGCCCTGATCCTCATGTGACTCCTCACACAGATGGTGATGGTGCATCCCTTCAGATGGAGGTAATCTATTTGAAGATGCTGAGGTCCTTCAGCATTGGCCAGATGTGTCCCCAGGATTGTCTCCATGTAATGGACAGTGTGGCTTGGCCTTGCTCTGGTGCACAGTAAAGATGAGCAATGCCATGAGCCTTAGACATTAGTTGGTCTCAGATGACACCATGGGAAACTTTACAAGTCCCATGGGATCACGTCAGATGTCTGCAAGTGGTTGTGTAGCTGACCTGAGAGGTGCCAGCAGAGCTGTTAGGCTGGCTTTGTCTAAAATTCACCAATCCATCCTGGTGCAAAGAACAACCCCTTCAGCTGATGTAAAGATATCTTGCTCTGAGGAGAGCCCTAAAGCACTTGGCCCTTCATGGCACTCCTTTACCTGACAAGGACAGCCCGTCTCATATTGCATTGGTATTTCTGAGTCACTTGTCTGGTGCAAACTTGCAGTTATGGGTGAGAGGATCAGAGAGGGAGGACAGACAAAGCAGGTCTCAAATGGGGTTGCTTTTGGAGAAGCTCAAGGGTTGTCATTCCCTGAGAACCTGGAGCATCCTCTGGACCGGTCATAATGGATGCAAACTGGGTGTGGAATAGCGTCTTCCCTGATCATCATCATCATCGTACCAGATGGAAACATAGCACAGCCTCACCCTATAAAGCCCACTCTGAGATATCAGTGGCTGAGCTATTTTGGTAGGAGAATAAAAGTCTAAAGACACTCCACCCCTTTAGAATTTGCTGGGTAGATGTTGTGCCCACCTGCCCTGTGCTTTCTTTAGCATTGAAATTGTATACTGGTGTCCAGGCCATCTTGGACACAGGAGGAACAGGTTGGAGGCATAGCCTAGAGCAGACTGCATCCTTACTGATCCTACATTGTGGTGGAGCAGCAGCTCACTTCTGTAGGGCTTACACATCATCCATGGGGGATAGGACAGCCATCAAACTTTCCTTCAGTGTGGACTAAAGCTGGGTTTCAACAGATCTTTTCCTTTTTTCTTCCCTGCTCCCCCCTTGCCCCCTTCCTGGAAAAAAGAGCATAAAATTTTGTTCCCTTCTCCTTGAATTTAATGGCAGGGTTTTTTTTTTTTTCCCATTAATTTCTGTGAAGTTGCAGGTATTTGTGTTTCCACCACCTAGTGCCCAAGTGTAACAGCTGAGCTAGTTTGAAATAAAGGGTTTCTTACAGAGAAAAGAAAAATGGAGTTCTGCTGGAAAAGCTTTTGTCTAGCAGTGGCTGAAAAAGGTTGCTCTGGGACTGATTTAAAGAGCACTGGGTAATCTTATGCACATACCCTCAGGGCAGCCGTAAGTTTAGTGATGAAAATGTCTGTATGTTTTACACAGCTCCGCTCAGGGGCTGGGGGAGAGGCAGCAGTGCTGGAACAGCACACAGAGCCCCGTGTGGATGGTGCCACAGCAGAGGGGACAGGATAGTCTCCAGTGGGAGTAAAGACGAGCTGTGCGGGTACTTCAGGCAGGCAGGACGAAGCACCAGTGCAAAGTTCAGCACTAAGTCCATCCCAGTGCTCCAGAGAACTTCCTCATGGGAGATGCAGTCCTTCCCCAGCCAGTGCTAGGGAGAACAACTTCCCCTCTGCACGTGCTTCTAATTTACATAATTTTGGTACTAATTTATAGCACAGAAGTAATGAGGGCTTGGAAGAGCTGGTGGCTGCTTTTTGTGATGTTGGCGCTTGATGCGGCTGCCTTCTCGTGCTGGAGTTTTGCGTGTGTGTGTGACATAAGTAGCCTTAAAAATACAAGGGATTGGGTGGGAGGCAAAAAAGAATGGAAACTGTAAGTCTTTTACTAAGCTAGATACCATAACAATCCTGGCAGCTAACTATGGGAGAGCTCCAGAGATGGGGTGGTTTTTTTCTGCCATACATTTGTTTTCAGTATAACAGAGGAGAGACCTTCCCACTTGCTGTGCAGCAGCCATGCCCAAGGGGACTTGGTTATAAGTAATTCCAGAACAGGGTATCCCTTCTGGGGTCTCTGTGTGCTTTGTCCATAAAACTTGCACCCCCTGCCTCTAAGATTGACATTAAAAACCAGCAAATGAACTCCAAAGGCCTATCTGGTGAATGGGGCTCTTTGTTCTGGAACACTGTCACCCAAGAGTGAGCCCTATGGGGAGATTTATAGCAAGATTCCAAGCTGCTAATGATGGAAGGCTTCTTTGACTAGTCAGATGGCCAAGCACTCCAGCAGTAGCAGCCCAAATTCAAGGAAGAGGAAGCTGAGGATGGCTGTACAAGTGAGCCCATGGATACATGCATGAGAATGTGGGTATTGCTGTGTTGTTCATGTTGCTTAGAGCTGCTGCAGCTGAGGGAAGATGCTTTGCCAAAACTACAGGGCTTGGCCATCAGATCCTGGGGTTTGGCCATTTCTGAAGCCATTTCTCCTGGTTTTCTGGAGGCAGCTCAAATTTGCACTGGCTTGTTGAGGGCCCAGAAGACCCCTTGTGTCATTGAGGGCTGATGGACTGCAGCACCGCATAGCTCTGCTCTCTTTGCTCTCATGGTCACAATCTACACAATCTCTGCTTTTGTTCCTAAACTCTCTGGATGTTTTGCTATGTCCAAAACTGTCTGAATCAAAGAAGGTGCATTCTGTGGTGCCAGATTATGGTGTGAAGAGGGACCACTGATTCTGCAGAGTCTCCTGGATGGAGTCAGAGCCTGGAAGAAGTTAAAGCAGTAAAGGGCAGTGTTGGAGTGGAGATAAAGAGACACCACAGGCAGGAAAGATAAAGCCAAAGGATTTGGTCAGGGTTCTCTGTATAGTGCAACCATCTAGTCATCCTTTGCAAGTAGGTCAGTCTGGGATCTCTGCTTGCTCTTTTGCTCTGTCTGTAAACAGCTACACTGGAGTAAGAATGGTTATTATTTGTTGTAGAGATTGGGAGTTGAGGCAAAGACATACTGGTTGATTTCTCAATGGAGATAAAGCTTTGTCTTGCTTGAGCCCAAGCAGGAGGGCTATAAAGCTGCTGGGATACGAGACTACATTCTTGTTTCAGTCTAGTTCCAAACAGGCTTCACCCTCTGGAGGAGTTTTCTTACGTTTTGTTAATTCTCTATCACGCAGGAAGGCAGGTTTATGGCATGTGTTCACCCTACAGTGCTTACAGTGCTAATGAATTTGAGCAGTTAATCAATTTAGTATGAGTTCTTCTAACTTAAAAAATATATCAAACCATCCAATTTCTGCTTACTCCTTGCAGAATGTTTTCTATCCTGTCCGTCTAAACGCTGGGAAGTATTTTAAACAGATGTAGGCCATCAGTTTCTATAAACATCGTAATTGCTTGGCACCACTGATGCTTAGACTGAAAGATGCAGATTTCCAGGATCTGCACAGACACCAGCCGCACTTTCTGAAACACAATTTACATCCCGTTAGAGGCCTGTAACCTTCCTCCTGTAAAACTCGCTATAGCTCAGAGCCTGGCACCAAAAAAGGGCTGTTACCCCTGCAGCTTTATATAACTCTGGGCTGCAGGCTCAGCCGGTTTAGCATCCTGGCTCGGCAGGGTTTGATAGGAGGATGTGGTTTGGATTCCACCCCAAAAGTTCTTTGTTCTTGTTCACCCTGCTGCAAACTAGCTGCAACACTACTGGCACCTCGAGTTGCTCAGGGGTTTTCAGGAGACAATAATGCAATGGGCCTCCCTGTGCTTGGTTCATTCACTTACCCACAACTTTCTATGAAATCATCCTCTTCGATCTGTGGGTTGATGGTGAGGCTGATGTCCACAGAGCTGTCCCTGGGAAGCAGAGGAGGTGTGGTCCTCAACTTGCCCTCTCATAAAAGTGATGGATTGAGCTGAAAGGGGGAGAGGAGGGTGAAAGCAAAGGATGGATAATATGCACGCTAATAAATCTAGTGCGGCAATTAGCATCGCCTTTAAAAATGTGTATTATCAGCACAAATGGAAATACAGACAAGAGCAGCAGCCAAGTGCTGCACTGTGTTTATAAGCAAACAGGATGGACTCGGCATTAGCTGAAGACTGGTGGTCAAGCCCATGGCTCTCCTGGACTGGAGTGAACATCTCTCCTCAATCCATCTTTCATCTTGAGGTCATCTGCAGCTTAGTTGTTCTTACTCCCTATTTGCCTGCAACATGGTGGTGGGTGATTGCCAGTATCTTAGGTCCTTGTTGTAGTGTTTTTGTTGTCGATGTGTCCTTCCATTAGCCTGAACTGGGAAGGTTAAAATTGGACACCTTTGCACTGCAGACTAGTGACAGGGAGAGGCTTGGAGGTGTTAAGCAATTCAGGGCTTTGCCCTGCATCATTCCTGTCTCAAGACAGCCCCATGTGCAGTCTCCTCCTGTTAAGAAATAGTAAGTGGCAACAAAAAAATGAGACTTTGATGATAGCATATGTTCAACTCACAGGCTCATTTCTTAATATACTTTGGCTCCAGCCTCTAGCTGAGAAGCCAGATTGCTGAAGCACCCGAAGTGTGGATAAATGTACAGTCAGGGCATTGCATTATTTTTGCCTCAGTGTGACACACAGAGAAAACTGTGAATATCACCACAGACAAAGGAAAGCAACTGCTGCTCTCCTCTCTGACCTCTTGGAACAAGAATTTCAGGTCACCCTTCTATCCAGTATTAATTCGTTATCTGTTTGGTGTTGGGAAAGGTGTGGTCCAGATTTTGAAGCACAAATGAAGCATCTCCCACTTGATGGAGGCATGGAGGGTAGAATACCAAATAAGTATTCATCTCCAGAAGGTGATGAAGGTGATGACGTGTCCTGGTGTCTACCTAAGGTGTCTAAATTGGCTGCCTGGCTTAAACTGCTCAACAACTCCTCTATACAGGGGAGAGAGAAAGGTTACTCTGTAAGGTTCTTCCCTGCACATGAGGTTAATTCCAGCTCTAATATGCTCACAGAGAAAAAAGATGTCTACAGAGATTATAAAGAGACCGAAGGCAGCTCAGCCACCTAATTTAGCTGCTTATATGATTAAACTTGTCTGGGGCAAATGTTCATTTTCCTTTGCTCCCAGTGAACAAACATTTCTAGGCATCTAGTGAGCACCTCCATGGTGCAAGGAACAGGTCTCCGTAACAATGAAAAAGGGGCCCTTTTTTTTCCCCCTAGAGCACTGAACTTTGCCCAGAAGGCTTCCAAGACTCTACGAGGAAACTTAAAGCTGGAGCAAAAATCTGGAGTTTATGGAAGTGGTTTGTGGTTGTGGTCTGAAGAGTTTGCTCTTCCATCTGTGTACAAGGGTCTTATTCTAGGAATTTTTGCTCGTGTCACTAGGAATTCAGCCCAAAACAGTCTCCCTGGGTCAGAGAAGAAGAAAGAACATAGCTCAGGAGTCAGAAATAGACAAAACTTGGCCTGAGACAGCCTTGCACTCTGAGCAGGGCATAATCTGATGTCAAACTTTCCCCAAGTCATACTCCTAAGTGGGAAGGAGCCCAGAATGATCACATGTTGAGTGCTTGTTCAAAGACAACTGGCTCTTACTGCAGAACTAACTGCTTGGGGAGGTCTGCTCTTGAAAAATTCCCTGCTGCCCACATGCTGACCTTCCTCCAGAGAACAGGCATTTCTCAATCCTGGTTGTGCCAATTGCTTTTTCCACACTCAGTGTTTGAGGAAGTGTCATCTCTACCCTTACATCTGTCAGGACCTCAGAAGCTGGTGCTCTGCTGCTCACCTGTCCCTTCCCTTTCAACCAAGGTGTGTATCAGTAAACCTTTCTGAAGGGAATTTCCTTATGGAGGCTTCTGGCAAGGGGTCAACAGAGAAAAAGTCAGCCTTGAGTAGGTCTGCTTTGACCTGAGCACGCTTCTGGGTTTGGGGTAACATAACAGACATGAACAGTAGTGCATCCCTCCTGTTCTTTTACTGCACTTGATGGATTTTAAAATATATAGAATTTCCTCTCTCCAAATGAAATATACCAGGGAATTTCTTACTCCAGAAGTTAAACTGAATTCTCGGTCAAACAAGTCCTCTAAAGAAAATGCTGTAGGGTTTCAGGCTTCTACATGTTACCATAATTTCAAATTTTCTTAACTATATCTTCTCTCTGTTTCTCAAGTGATGTTCACATTTCTAAAGATATGTAGGTTATGTCCTTTAGGCAGCAGGCAAGGATAACTTCTGTAAGCTGTAATTATTTGGTTCACACAACCACACTGACATGCAGTGACTCCGTCAGAGTAGATCTGAATTTCTTGGATTAGCCAGATTTAGCTACGAAACTCTTCAGTGGTCCAGCAGAAGTTAGTGATCAGATCTTCTACTGGTATGTGAGAACCATCCGACCCAGTATCTCAACAGCCTCATAAACATTTTAAAATTGAGAAAACTTGTTAATTTATCCATTATGGCCACTCTAGAAGGTTGGGTTTATGGTTTCGTGAGCATAATTTGCCTATTTATCCTAGTGAGAGTGCCCCACCAGCCAGAACAGTGGTGATCCCTTGTTCTGGCATTGCCAGAATGCAAGACTGTCCACATCAAGATCTGAATGCCAAGACTGGCATCTGCCAAACTGTAGGCTGGAGTTCAAACAGCAGCAGCAGTTATTTAGGAAAAGCTTATTCCAAGATACAGTTTAGTAATGCCTGCAATGTTTCCACCCTGGTAGACAGGGACCAGAGCACCCTCCCAGCTGCTGCTCCTCAGCACATTCCCAGATCCTTGGAAGCCAACTGCTGAGCCCTTTGCAGCCTGGCTGGGTTGGGTTTGAAGAGTTTCTCAAATCATCTGCAGATGCCGCTTCCCACCCTTGTACAGCAAACCGATGACTTTGCACTGCTGCCAAAAATTTCTCCAGTGGTGATGCAGAAGAGTCAAGTTCTGGCAACAAACCCCTTTGGACCTTAATATTTCCACCTGCAAGAAAAGCAGCAGAAGTCACTATTTATGGGGTTTTCAGGGTTGCAAAGTCACTTTCCTGATGCTGCAAGGCCCACATCTTGGGAAGAATAGCCTCTTTTGAGCCACTGGCATTTTGTTGTAAAGTGGATGGAGCAGTGGCAAAGCTTTTCTGTTTGGTGCAGACTCTTGATCCATGACTCTTTCACCATTCCCAGTAACCCAAGATCCAACAAGGATTCCTTTGACACCTTTTGAGACTGAGCTGGAGCAGGGCTGGGCAAAGTCTTCCTGTTCAAATAGTAGGAGAAAAGGTGTTTATGGGAGCGCCTGGGTGCTCGTGGGCATCTCCAGTCTGCGGGGAAGTCACTGAGCAGTTAAGTCAATTATTTTTAATGAACTGGGCCAAAGCTGATTGTGTTATTTTGTAACATATTAGTTTGGAAAGCAGTGAAGTTATTTGGCATCCTTCCCTGGCCATCACAGGGACCCCTTTGTGCTTTCCTTTTCCCCACTTTTCTCTTGTGTGTGTAGCTGGCTCCCACATCTCCACTTGCTGATGCTGATTGATTGCATTAATATCACTGTAAATATTACATAATCTCCTCTTACAATGCTAGAAGAAACTGATGAGCTTTGCTTTGCCAAAAGTTTTCAGGCTAGAAAATAATTATAATAAAAAAATAACTTTGAAAAAATAAAATCCCCGTATTTTTTGCCATGTGGATTTGCCACTGGCCTTGTTGGCTGCAGACCAAGACAAGACTGTATCCACTGATTGTGGCCATCGCTTCAATGTGAAAAAGAGGTGGGAAAATGCAGTTGCAGCATGGCAGCAAAATGCCTGGCCACAGGAGAGGTGATGGGAAGAGGGGATATTGAAGGATGTCAGATATGGGGATACTGAAGGATATGTTTCTTACAGAGAAAAGTAGGTTTCAGAAAACAGGGTTCAAGTGAGCTAATGAGGATGTGGATGTGCAGGGAAATCTATACCCTATCCTAGCACTGTGGGTCAGTGGAAATATGGTTATTGGAGTGTGGTACCCGGTTCTCTCCATTGATTTTTAAGTCAATGTACTGGGTATTTTGAGCTCACTCCGTTTAGAATTTAAAGACCATGGTTTCAGTTTACTGCAGAAGTGACAGCTCTCCCGGGGTCTTTCTGAAACACGGGCTGAGGAGGCTGCACTGCTCTGGGGAGGGAATGAGGGAAGGCTCCCCTGTCCCCCAAGGAGCCCTGTGGGATGGTCCTTCTCACCCTGCTTTTAGGGAAGGTGGGAGGGAAGATGTGACTCTTCTCTCTCCAGCACCAGTCCAGGGTCACTTGACCTCATACATGTAACACATCCTCCATCCCGACCCTCATTCAGGCCAGTTCTGTTTCTTTTCTCTGTCTCCCTGCCGCAGACAAATCCATATCAGGTTGCATTTTGAAGCAGACACACTCTTCTCAGACTCCGTAGAAAATCCATTTATCATATCAGCCTTACGTTAGCCAAAGTATCAGAGATAATTTTTATCTTGGAAATCTAAACATAGATTCTAATCTAAGGTACAGCAGCATCTGTTTCCCATTACTTTTTATTACTTGCAAGATTCGAGCGGCATTACTCCTGCGGTGAGATAATTCTGCAAGCGGAGGGCTGCGCTTCCCAGAACTGCGAGTCCCGGTGCTGATTGCTGCGCATCTCCCGGGGCTCATCTGCATGGCAAGCGCTGATTACTCAGCGTGCAGCACCGGGAAGCGTGTCCTGCGCCTGGGCAGGCTCCCCGGGCAGCGGAGCCGGCTGAGATGAGATCAGGGTTATGCTGACTTCAGCAGTATCGGCGCCGTGGTTGGACTTCTTTCATAGGGCTGCTCAGGGACAGTTTTCAGAGGTATTTGCAATACTAGTCTGTCAGGCTTCACTGGTCCAAGCAGTGATGTGGATACACGGACACAAAGTCATGAGTTCAGGTTCCTTTTCTAGCAGAGCTCTTTCTAAGCTGTGCTTTGGGGACAATAAGCCAGAAGTGACTCAAACCCACCAGTACTTCTCATTTTATGAGGCCAAATCCTGCACAGCGTGGTGGGTAGTGGAGCTTTTGGCTTAGCCATGGGGATGGCCACTCGAACAGCATAATGCAGCCAGCCTTGCCTGTACCCGAGGGAATGGCTCCAAGGCAGCCACATCTCATGGACATCCATGAACCATCTGGGGGCCCTGAGGGCACTAACAGACCTTGATCTTACCAATGTCTATCAGTATCTGAAGGGAGGGTGTCATGAGGATGGAGCCAGGCTCTTCTCAGTGGTGCCAAGCAATAGCACAAGAGGCAGTGGGCAGAACCTGATGCACAGGGAGTTCCACCTGAACACAAGGAAGAACTTCTTCACTGTGCAGGTGACCGAGCACCAGAACAGATTGCCCAGAGAAGGTGTGGAGTCGCTCTCGCTGGAGATATCCCAGAACCAGCTGGACAGGATCCTCTGGGACAACACTGCTTGAGCAAGGAGGCTGGACCAGGTTGACCCGCTGTGGTCCCTTCCAACCTGACCTATTCTGTGATTTCCCTGACCTCCCTCACTCAGGGCTTTGAACGAGCTTGAGCTCAGCCCAGCCTGAACTGCATCACAGGATTGCCTGCCCTTTGCCCTCTTCCTGAGCTGCTGCTTGGTTTTCCTGGCTTTTCCTTTAGGGAGCAGCCCTGCTCTTGTGCTTCTCCCTGACGCCAGCAAGCTTGCCGCTGTATGCAGTGCCTTGGGCACAGTGGAGGGGGTGTGCCATGAACTTGCCTGCCCCGCCACTCAGAGACAAGTATGCAGCTCTGCAAACTACTGTTTGCCTCTTGAGACAAATTATGGCATACTGCAATAGTTGAGGAATAGCATAAGACGAGTATGCAATGAATCATGATGCATATGCACACGAGGGGAAAAGTTCAACCTTCTGTTTGCCATTATCTGACTCTTGAAAGCTGAACTGCTCAATTCTTGCATTTTCTTAGTGGAGTTTATTTCTGTGGCATTTCCTAAGTCTTTCTGTCTGTCTCAAGGCAGGGGAAAGAGAGTGTGTTTCATTCTCAGAACTTTTGCGTTTGTGCTGGCTTGCAAATAAAAATCAAATCAAAATAAAATATGATAAGAAACATGTAGTGCGTAACTCTAGATCTCTGTATTTGCAGAGTTGAACTCCTTTCCTTAGTTTACCCAGCTGGGTCAGCTGTGGTGTGCCTGAAGCCTCATGTGCTGCTGCACATTCTGTCTGGGGTGGAGGTGGGTACAGTCATGGGGACTTTGGAAACTGTCTTGGCTGCAAGAGGACATGTACCCTGCTGTGCCAGTGCAGTGGTGTTAAAAAAGAGTCATGTGTTTTGATTAGAGACACAGATGTCAAATAATGTTTTCTCACTGCAACAGCTGAAAGAAACAGGTTTTCTCTGATAGAGACGGAGAGAGTTGAAGAGAGGAGATAGTTCTTCCCCACCAACTAACTAAAAGTTGACTTCACCTCTCCAGGCACCTATTTTTCCCCAGTAATGATAATGAGAGCATGTACTGACCAATCTCCTAAATTAGCTCCCTCAGGGTGTATAATTGAGATTTCCAGGGTTGTTTGAAACCTCCAAAAACTACTATTGTCAATACAGGAAAATTATTCTTTAATTCAATTCATGCTCACTGTGCCTAAGTAGTCCCAAAGAACTGTGGTACCCAGGACGAGATACAAGTCAGGGATTTGTTAGTCTCTGCTCAATGCGTCAGATTTTGTCAAACTTCCAAACTGTATAGTGGATATTTGTCCTTCCTCAGGCAAATGTTTAACATGCAAAGAGCAGGCCAAGAGGTTTCCAATCATCTCTTAATCATCTATGAACACCCACATGGGAGAGGGGTTTTTTGGGGAGGAAAACAAAAGTATCTCCTTAGTCTAGCGGAAAAATGAGATCCCAAAATAATGAGGAAACAGAAGCTAAACGCATTTAGAGTGGTGACAAGACATGGGTTTTCAAGAATGACACTAATTACACATTGAAACCCATTAACTTGGTGACTGGAGGAGTCTACATTCCTTCCTTCCTCCCCTTCGCTGCCAAAACTAAACTCATGTGGAGAGCCCGGGCTGAGCCATGCGGGAGGTCAGGGCTGGGAGTGCTGTGACTCCTCCTCTCCGAGCTGGGAGGAGGAAGTGTGGCTCTGCCAAACACCATCACAACCAGCTCATGACTACAAACTCTCTCCAGCTCAACGCTCTGGATTGCTAACCCTGATGCTTAAGGGCACCCATTTCTACTTGAGAAGTACTTCAGGCCACTTTCTTGGGCAGCAACATCTGCTTTTGCTGGAATTAGGACCAGCAGAAGTCACCTCATTTCACCCCAGGCCCCCTTCCTGAACCACCTTACTCTGGTCCATGCAGCTTGTGTGAGTTCCTTTGTTGCAGTTCTGTAGAGAAGCACATGTGGTTCATGTATCTAAAACTACAACTTGGATTATGTAGCAATGAAAGTAACTAAATGGACCATTTCAGTTGAACCTGACCTGCCAAAATAATTTGAACAAAATAAAATGACATTTGCAGTGTTTAGACCACTCTGATTTTTCTGGATGTTCTCCCAGGGAAAAAAAAAAATCTCCCTCCTCTCTTAATTTCACTGTGATATTTTCCTTCTTGTTGTGTGCTCAGACTGGCAGTGCAGTTGCCAAACTTAGAAAACTGTGCCACGTCTTATCTTTTTAGTTAAGAAAACAACTTTGACTTTCTGAACTGGTTGCACACAGCAGGGAAAGGTCCTTCTGGAGAATGGGGACTGAGGCTGAGCACTGCTTGGATATTAAGGGAACACAGGCAGTTTGGAATCAGAGGTGCCAGATGGGATTTTCCACAGTATCTGATACAACAGAGCCTAGACCTCAAAATGCTCCCAAAACAGAGGGATGAGGACTGGCTGTATGGGTTAATCCTGCCTGTCTGTGCACTGGAGGAAATACTGCGGGTTCCCCCTGTGTCCACCCCCTCGGGAGCTGGAGGAGAATTTGGGTCAAAGTACAGGGCACTGTATTACCGGTATTAGCACTTATTAACCAGTTTGATTCTATTAAGGGAAACCTGCAGTGAAGAATGAGAATGAAGTTGGCCCTTTCCACAAGTGCTTTAACAGCTGGTGACCTGAGAGCTGTTTTGATGAAATAAATCACCCTCATGGAAAAGTCTCAAAAGCCGCAGACTGTGGAAAGTTGACCAGATCTTTACTGGCAATATTTAGGGATGTTCTAAACAATGAGACAGTTGTTTTCCTATTACTTTCAGTACCGTCCCTGGAAAAACATGATATCCCTGAAGCTTGCCTGCCCTGAAAGGTCTGGGATGCGTGGCACTACTAAACCTGACTGCAGGATTCATGGAGGGGCTTGTAAAGACTTCAGTGTAACCAGTAATTAGCAGGATTGCCTTGACCTCAGCTGGAGATGGCAAGACAGGCAAGGGTTGGAGGGTTTTTTCCCTGGAGTCTGCCTTTTTCCAGCAAGCATCCTCCACAATCCTGCACCTGCTGTGAATTCCTGGGGCAAAAAAAAAAAAAAAAAAAAAAGGAGTTGTTGCAATGCACAGCCTCTGCCGTAAAACCTGTGAAAAGTAAATACAGAGACAGGGCTGAATGAGCCCCTCAGATTCCAGTGGAGCAGCTGCAAGGCATCACCTCTCTTTGTGCCCTGTGGCAGGATCACCCCTTGGAGCTCTCTGGCCTCTGGATGGCATCACAGGGAGGCAAATCCATCTGCTAAATCTGTTTTGGATTATATCTTGAAGGAGATGCGCTGGGAAAATCATCTCCTGGGGCAGGCAGAGTCTGTGTCTGCACAGGCTGGGGAGAAGAGCTGGGCAGAGGCACCACACACACAGGTCAGCAGCCGCCCCCATGGCTGCCCTGGACCTCCCTTGACCTTTTCTGCTCTGCAAATGCAGCAAGTGAGGCTGTTCTTCAAGCCTCTGGCCCATGGAGGCGAGGGGAAGGCATTGGAAGTATCATTTCTGATCAAGCTGAGCTGGCTGAGAGGGTTTGGTTAAGTTTGTTTCTCCTGTTTTGGAGCTCTTGCAGCAAAGTGCTGTGGAGACTTTGCTGGGTTTTACAGCTGAAATTAAGAGCTGAGGTGACTGGATTGAGTACAAGTCACTGCAGATAATTTAGCAGATAGCAGGAATTTCTTCTCACATCTTCACCTTGACTTCCTCCTTTTCACCTCTAGCTTAAAACTGCTTCCTCTGCAGCCTGTCTTTGGGAAAACAAAACATATGGAGAAAACATTAGGACATAAGGGTAAATCAAAGTTTGTCTTGACAAGAAGACAGCTAATTTTCACTTACTGTTCTTGGGAAGGTCTTCAATCCAGCCTACACGACTAGTTATCCTTTTGGAGGCTGGGAGTAAGGATAGGCGAAAAAAGTAATCTGGTCTAAGCTGCTGAGTTTGGAAATCCTCCTGCAGCTGTGAAAGGAGGTTAAGGGCATACAAGAAAGGAGACCCTTCCTGTCTGGCTGTTGGTGGTGGCCACTTCTGAGCTAGGCTTGACCTTTTCACAAATGCTTGTGTGCTGCAGAGGAGCTTAATGCTAGCATTAAGTGATGAGGAAGTGAAACAGAAGTAATCTGCCAAATTCTATCTAATGAGGTCTTTCTTTTGAATTGAGTGTTTGTGGAGGTATAAACAGTAGTTTAAATACTGCAGAAGACATCAAACCAAGGAGAAGGTGCGTGGGTGGCTGGTTGGGCTCCTCTTTTCCAGGCAGGCTCTCACACAGCTTTTTGGGTTATCCTGGATGAAGCACCCTCTGTGGCACCTCATTGCTGACGTTCCTATCAATGCTTTTCCTAAAGCTCTGATGAGTGAGAGCCACCAGTCTCCTCGCTCAACTACTTGCTTGTTCTCCTAAAAGGAAAGCCTAATGACCTCCCAGGCACTCACCGGCACCTCTTTATAATCAGCAGAACACCGAATTTCGCATACATTTCCCCCCCCCCCTACCCTGTTGTTTCTCCTATTTACACTGCTGTCCCATTTACACCTTTTAATGACACAAAGGATCAATCCGTCCTGTTTATACAACAGCTTTTGGCCATGGCCCCTTTGTTGTGGGCAAAGCAGAGAGCCTTTACTGAGGTTCGTTCCACCTTATGGAGCAGAAGGATAAAAATAAGTTAAAAAGTCCTGTTTACTGTATTGCAATAACTGTGGGCTGTGGGAGAAAAGATGTAATTGTTGTCTGTGCTAAACACAAATCTAAACAGGATCACAAGTAATTAGCTATTTAATAGGTGACTAAAGTAAATACTGCAATTAAAAAGCCTATTAAAAGTAATATTAAAAAAAGAAACCTCACAAGAAATGCAGCTTTGTCCCGGACTGCCAGTCAACAAAATCAACAAACCATTAAGAAAAAAATGTCAGTGCATGCCCAAATCAGTAAAACACGCAGTAATTACTTGGCACATACTATCTTCAAAGTCCTCTGCGTGTGCTAAGTAATTAATCCTCCCAACACCTCGGTGCGGTATGTGCAGCAGGCACTGGTAAAAAGCAAGTTTGTTTGCAGCCAGGTACAAATACCTTGTTGTGGTGCTGATTCTTGATAGAGGAAATGCCACTCTAAAGTCAATAACAGGGAGTGGAGGTGGTTATCTCCTCAATGGCACTCATTGTAACCTGTGGCTGCTTTTGTTTATGGTGTGTGGGGGAAACTGAGGCACGAAGGAGTTGTTAGAGGCTGCAGGAATCTGCCCGTGCTTTCCCCACCACGTTCTGTGATGACCAGAGTGGCTTCAGAGAAAGTCTGCGAGCCTCTTGCCTTCATACCTGTCTGAACACCAGGTGTAACCCCTGGTCAAGTTAATCTGCCAGACCTGAAAACACTTTCCAGTGCAAGATTTGGGTCAACTGATTTGAAGTCAATGACTTTCAGTTTAATTAGTTGTTTCAGGGCAGAGGGGAAAAGGGAGCTCCCCTTTCCCCACTGTGGTGTATGTGCTCCACCAGCAGCTGGAGAAGGACTGGTAGGACATAGATGATGTGATTTTGTGTGCCTGTGATGTCTAGAGCCCCTTTTTGTGGTCTCTGCCAAACAGAAGACAGTTGTCTTCTCTGATCATTCTGTCTTGTTGCTCTGTGTGATTACTTTTTGCCATAAAACCAAAAGGTGGGGAAAGTATAAATACAAGTGGTAGATCAGAGTGGAGTAACACATGGGGAGAGGGGAAGTGAGAACACAATGGTGGAGCACAGAAGACTCACATTAACATCAAGCCGTGTCATAAACACATCGAAGCCTGAGCTCTGGAAGTGCCAGCAGAAATTAAATACCTTACAGAGAGAAATCAAAGATGGTACCATCACATCCATCCATCTCCTGTTAAATGCTGTGTGGAGCTTGGCAGGTGCTGCATGGGGCAAACTCTCCCACCTGGGAATGACTAATCCCACCCTGGCTCCTGTTAAGAGCACCTTTTGCAGCAGTGGCTAATTGGACTGAGCAAAATAAACTTTCCCACAAAGAAGGCTGAGCTACAAATGAAAAACTACCTGTGCTGAGATTAATACTGGTGTGGGAAGGAAGGTGCTTCTGCCAAATGAAAGGGAGTATTGAATGAAGGACTTGCTTCCCTTTGATCAGAGGGACACCTGTTCAACAAGGAGGAAAATGGGCATTTATGAATGGAGGAAAACAGGTTTATGGATGTGCAGCTGGCACAGAAGAGCATTTTCGCTAAAACTGAGCTTTTTGTAGTTCTAGTTGCAGATGTGCTGGTGTGTATGTGGAAGATGAATGTTGCTGTGCATCAGGTGCAGGACAGCAAGGTTTGAACATCACCAAAACGTGACTCCTCTCTTTGGGAAGATGTTGAGCTTTATGAGCTGGACCCCAGTGCTGCAGCAAGGTGCTGCTGAGTGAGTGGCCCTGGGTCACCCCTCTGCCACCCCTGGGCACAGCCTGTGGGTTACCTCCTCCTACAGCCACAAATTCCCACAACATAACTGCCTAAAACAGCTCTAGCTCTTCCTTGCCCCAGACTCTTCCATAATCCTAATTCCTCAGTGTGGGATTTGGGACGATGTTGTTTACATTCATTTTGCTTTGGTTCTCAAGTGACATCTTGTATGGGCCATGGTGTTTCTTCCTCATCACCTCTTCCCTAGGTATTCAAGGAAGGTGCTTTTTTCCTTTTTCCCTTTTTTCCACCTTTTTTCTTTTTTCCCCTTTTCCCTTCTTTCATTCCCTGATCCCCCCACCCCCCCCTTTCCCCCTTTTTCTATGTCCTTTTTCCTTTCCTATAGATTTCCTTGCTTCTCAGCTCTCAGATGAGCCCTGTTCCTGTCTGAGTCCTCCAGCCTGCCTTTGGTCAGCCTGCAGGCCAGTTGGTCAGGGAAAATGATGTTCTTTAGGATGAATCCCCATGAATAGGAACTCATCAGTGTTATTAGCCTGGTCATTTCTCCATGGATTTTCCATGTTTCTAGGAATTAAAATGAAAACAAGGAAGGCAGAGTTTAGAATCTCCAATGGGTTTAATAACACGTGAAACATTTCCCAAACCCTCACATCTTGCAGGCATAAGTCATGCAGTGTTTTTCATGTGCGCACAAGTCCTATCTTAAATCCAAAGTAAACTGCCAAGTTATTTCCCCATAGGACATCCTCCATGACGTACATCAGCTGGGTCAGCAGGACAGTCCATCCCTGCAAAACAGCACCTAAACACATGCTGTGGCTTAAACAAGGGACTGAAGCACGTGCTTTTAGCTTATTTGCTACCCTGATTTATAAATAATTCCCACAACTCTGATTAGAACCATGGAATGAGGCCGATCTCCATCCTAAGATATATTGACCTGTCTATTTGGGGGTTACCAGGGACTGTCACCTTCCAAATACTCTCCTTTGTGCAGTTAGGATTTCAGGCTTGGATCCAAGTTGATGTATGTGTTTTTGCCATAGGTGACTCTTCTTTGAAGGTTTATTCAACAGCATCATGTGGAGAAACTCCTATTAACACTGAAAAAAGTCTAAACTGTTACTCCAGCAAATATTTAACTAACATCAAATACCTGCTTGTTTTTGTTCTTCCCAAATAGTTCAGTTTGGAGGGGATTTCATTATGTTATTTTTCAGTGTCTCTTTTTCATGACAATATGTGCTTTGCCACACCAGTTACTTCTGAAAGGATACAGAGAACAAAAACTGCAGAATAGGGGCACTTGGGATCCATCCTTTCCAGAAGGTGATGGATTGCTCATCGTTCATCCAGGAGCTGCTGGAAGCCCCCTGGCAGCCAAGACCCCAGGATGCCATTCAGAAAAGGGCACCCAAAATCAGTCATGGATATGAGCAATTAACTTGTGTTTCTTAGCAATTTTCAGGGCAAATGTCCCAAGCACAGGACTTTCTCTTCTGCCTTGAAGGCAATGGGAATCAGCATTCCGAGCCTCCACACGTGACTTTCCCGTTTATCCCACAGTGTCTCTCAGATTAGACCCTCTGCCATCCATCATCCATTCAGAGATACAGATTTCACTAATGGCCACAGTGTAAATATTTACGGTAAACAGTTTTAACAGCTGACTTTTAGTAGCCACTGTGCATGTGGAATTGCATAAACAGGAAGGACAATTATAGGGATGGAAAAACTGGCGCAGGAAGGAAGGGAAAGTAAGAAACTAAAATGCTGAATTCCTACAGTATTAATTAACATAATAATTTATTAGCGGTGACCCCTCTTGTCTGAAGAGCCACAATACAGGCAAATACATAGAATTGTTTGGCCCTATGAAATAATATATAGTGCTGAAATTCACATGATGTTACCTCTGTGACCCAAATGATTAGTCAGGATGTGGGGTCTCGTGCTTTGTTTCCGCTAGAAGTAGAAATTAATGACGGTCTCAAGTATTTCTTTAACACAATCCTGTTTATTTCAAAGCCTGGGCAAAATCCTTGTTCCCTGAACTCATTAGGAATTAAATAGCAGGAGGCAGTTTCCTTGGGCAGTGGTCCAAGCCCCCTTTTCCAGCCAGCACTCAACCCAAAAAAGCTCACTTCATCAGTCTCATTTCAAGGTCATGCTTCATATGCTTCTTCAGTTATCCTTGACTTTTTCAGTTGCCTTCTCTCTTTGCTACTGTGATATTTCTCGTGATGTTTTTACTACCTATTTCTACCCTTTTCCTCTACTTCCTTTCCTTTCCAACCTTACTCCCCCACCCTGAAAAAAACCCTGCATTAATTTCTTTGCTCCTCTGAAAGAAATTCAAATCCTTAGTTACCCCTTTTCACCTGGCTAACTAATGCTATGTGCTTCAGGCAGTGAATCCTACTGGTTTAGGCACTAATTCTCCCACCACCACCAGAAAAAAAGCTATTTATTCCATTTATTATTATCAATAAGTGACTATTTGACATCCCCCTTCCACCTGACAGCGACTTTGTATCTTCAGCCATTGTCTCTTGACCTTGCCAGATTCCTGTGATTTTCTTTCTTTTTTTATTGTTGTTTTATTCTTGTATTCCCAAGAATCTTCCCAAGGGAAAACCAGAATTTGTTCTGGTCTCTTAGCCAGGCTTTGCCCCTGAATGGGGTTTTGTTTTTACTTTCCACTCGAGCTGCTAAATCCCTGTCACCATGTACCACACAAAACGATGACAAATTCCTGTGTGCTCTTTGTACATACACAGGCACACACTTTGGACCTTGGCAAGAAGATATATTGGCTCCCATTCCCCCCCTCTGCCAGGCTAACTCTTCCTTTCCATGTGTTTGTTTAACTAATCGGCACTAAGGCCACCTGCTCTTCAAAAGGCAGCAGCAGCATAAGGCAGTAACAAAATAATTCAATATTTCAGTGGAAATCTAGGTTCTGTAGGGTTCTTTGGGGCATAGCAGCAGAGTATTTACAGCACTAATTTCAGCTATTCAAAGCATTTCAACAGGTTTTTAAAGGGGCGGCCTACGAAGTAGAACCAAGTGAGGCTTAATCTTGGGTTTATCCGCCCTGAGTGCCAAGAGTGCTCAGATACACACTCTGTATTCCCATGCTTGGATCTGTTTTATCCTGCAGAAAGAGGAAGGTTATTTGACTTGGAGCTGGGCAGATGTCTGACAAAATAATGTGAGCAAATGAAGACAGATGAAAAGTGGGGACATGGAGAGAGAGAAAAGTGAATTTCTTTTCCTCTGGTGGAAAATCCAAACAGTCCAATACCTGCTGCAGTCCAGGTGGCATTCATTTCCCTCGTTTAACTAATTGGAGAGACTGGGATTTTTATTTTATTTCATTTATTTTCTTTTTATGATTTTCTTGAAGCTTCTCTTTTCATCTGTATTTTTATTTTCTTTGGAACCCACATGTCTTCCTGCTATATGGAAAAGAACCAGTAAGCCATCACCTCCACTTCCTAAAACACTTTTATTACTGATTTTTTTTTTATTATTATTAAGTAGATTTTTGAAAATATACTGTTGCCTTAAAAAAAAATGCAAAACCAACAAAAAAAAAGTAGTAAAAATATTAAGAATTCATCTAATGACTCTGTGGGAAAGATGTAGCCTGTGGTGACTGACTGGAGAAAAGTCCTGTTGGGTCTCTCTGGGTCTTTCCAAGTGAGCCTTGAGTACGTGATTTCCTTGGAAAAATGTTTATACAATAGATGCAAGGTGAAATCTGTACAAAGCAGCACCACAATAACTCCAGCCTGATGGACTTCACTATTTCCTATGAAGAGTAATTTGACTCTTTGTCCCAAGAAATGGTGGGTGTCTTTGGATCTGTTCAGTTCATATTCAATAGGAGACCCAAGACACTCAACCACAAACCTTAATCTTCAATTAATGATCAGATCATTAAATAGCTTCAGTCTGTGCTGCCCAGGGAAAACACCACAAAGATTGTGTTGTCATAAACTGATTAACAAACTGTGAAAGAGAGACTTTTCTTAACAAAGAGGAGAGATGTGAATATCTGAAGAGAGCAGGAGGGGAAATGTAATGATGAAGAATTTGAAGCTAAACCATAAATACAGGAATACACTCTCTGAATCAGCAGTGCTCTTAAATATATGTAATTTTAAACTCATAAAATGCACCCATTAAATCACACATGCTAATTGTGTACTTCAAATTAGGCCTATGTGTGAGTCCCTCACTGAGTTTGAGGCCAGGTGAGGCACAGGTGTAAATGCTGTTGACATTTTATTCTCAACAAATTAGGTCCCACATTGTTTTAACTTGCTTTTAACAAGCCTAACATGTATTCAGTTATTCTTGTCGTTGTTGGTGTTTCCCTTCTCTGTTATTATTATTATTCACAATAATAATAATGCATTTCTGAGTCACATCTTGAGGCTTTAAGAAAGATAAAAAGTACTGGTAGAGACTGGTAGAGCTCTCATGTTGTCATTACCCACATTTGATATTAAAATAGACCCTTGATACAAAAGAATAGCCAAATCCCAAGGCTCACACAAACATTCACACCTCCCCAAAGATCATGGCTCAGTCACAGAGTTTTCCAGAGATTCCCCAGCACATACTTATTCACATGTATGTAACCTTCCTGGTATGCATCCAAAGAGAAATTTAACAAGCTACTCATTTAGCTGGTTAATGATGTTAATTGTGCTGCACCTGCTCACTCAGAGGGTATATTTAAATCAATTGACCAAATCCATGCAAACAAATGGAAGGGCTGGGTCTGCAGCTGAAGTTAGTCCACTGATGCTGGCTGAGCATCCCCTGGGGAGCCTCTCTGCCCCCAGGGAGCAACATCCTGCACTTTTGCATTGACATTCCATAGACTCAGGATTTGGGGAAAACAACTTGAAGAAAAGGTACTGTTACACCTCACAGGTATTAAGAGCAAAACTGAGTGCTCTCACAGCACTCTCTGCCTCTGTGCTTCTCAGACAGGCAACCCTCCATCCATCCTTCACGCTCCATTGGCTCTGGAAGCAATGCTCCTACGTGCTGGACTGGGACTGGCTGCTCCCAGCAGCTCCCCAGGGCACTGCTGGCTTAAATAACCTCCTCCCCAAAGTGTTACTCATCTTGTCCCCAACACCAGCCCTTGAAATGTCCAAAAGGGTGGTCAGGCATTGGAATAAGCTGCCCTGGGAAGTGGTGGAATCACCATCCCTGGAAGTGTTCAAAAGGCGTTTAGATGTGGCACCTGGGAACATGATTAGTGATGAGGTTAATGGTTGAACTCAATGGTCTTAGAAATTTTTCCCAACCTTCATGATTGTATGATTCTATAGGGTGGGAATGTGACCCAACTGCTCTCCCCCAGCCCCTTATGCAAGTGGTAGCGAGCAGAAGGCAGGTGGCATGAGTTTGGGTGGGTTTGGGTTTCTTTTAATTGATCTTTATAATTTTTCCATGTTTTATTGTTGCCTGAGAAATGGATACACACACACAAAAAATAAATCCATGGCTAAATCCCGTAAAACAAGCAGAGCTGACCTTTCACCACAGTATATCTTGTACAGTGGAAAAAAAAACTAAAAGAAAAAATAGTGAAATGTGTATCGTGGAAGCAAATTCCTGCCTTGACAACTAATATACAAGGATGAGGCTGGAAATATCACATCAGAAGATGGAAGAGGGATACCCTTGGAACAGAATTGAACCAGATAACCTGTTGCTGCCTCAGTGAAAGGAAACTTGCTATTCCCAAAAGGCACTTTTTGGTTTGAGACAGTCTTTTTCCTTTTCATAGCTGAGTTCCCTTAATTTCTTCCTTTCCTAAAAAGAAAAAAGAAGGATATTTTCTGCCTTTTCTTAGGAGAACTTCCTGGTGTCCCAGCTCTGCTGCTCTATTGCAGTCCCCACCTCAAGTGACAGCTTCGAGGTCTGTAGAGGGTAACCAGAATACATCACATCATCTGGTTGGAAAACCACTAGCAGTTTAATAAATACATTGCCTTCTTGTGATCTTATCAAGATTTTTGTTCACAAAGACCAACTGGCAATAGAAAAATGCTTTTCTGGTTCTGGTCCAAAGTTCAGATAAAGTCAATGACAATATTCCTGTTTATTTTAATGGGGATTGGCTCAGACGCCATCCATGTGGATATTTCATCCTGTCTTTGTAAAGTTTGCAGGAAAAGAAAACCCTTCAATTTGTCTCGTTGCTCTTTAACAAATGGTTTAAGTGTTTTTAAAATTCTGCCTTTGGGATGTTCATGCATAACTGAACACCCTTAAAATAGAATTTGACATTGGTATTCACAGCAATACTAAGAAAACTGCCTTTCTTTATAAGAAGGAAAAAAACCCTAACCCTAAAAGGAACATTAAACATATAAATAACATGAAACATGCCTGTTTCCACAATAATTTCAATGATTCATTTATTAGTTTTTAGTCCAGGGCTTTTAAGATAAAGATTCATCATCTGAATTACTTTTTAGGTAATGCACACTGTAAACATTTTATTTTCCCCCTCCCTCAAGATCCAATTCCTCTCCCCCTCCCCCCCGCCCCCCCTTTTTTTTTTCCTGTGGAAAGCAAGATTTTTCCAAACTTTCTGTTGAATAAGTGATGACGACGGGAAGTTCTCTAATCTCTTGCCATTTACAAGTGAGTCCACGTGGAGCTTTTGGATGGAAAATTGCAGCAGAAGGTTCCAAGAGCTGCAGGGCTCTCTAGCCCCGAGCTGGGCTGAGTGTATGGAGATGTATCCCAGGCAGCAAAATCCAGCTTTCCAGAGTAAGCTCATTTTAAAGATGTGTAGATGTGGCACTTGGGGACACGGCTTAGTGGTGGACTTGGCAGTGCTGGGTTAACAGTTGGACTCAATGATCTCAGAGGTCTTTTCCAAAGTAAATGATGCTCTGATTCTTTGATTCTATTTTTTTTTTGCTCTCATCCTCACCCTCTAATGAGGCATGGCAGCCGTTTCTTGCCTGCACATTCCTTACTACCTATGTAGCCAGATCCCTCTGGAGTAAGTAGGGAAGGATTTGGCTGCTGTAGGACCGTCACAGGATTCAGGGTGGCTCATTCTGGTCTGACCCTGGGGACCATACTCTGATTTTCCCTTTTCCCATATTCAGAGATGTTTGTTTGGAGGGAGTGTGAAATTTGCATTTCAGCAGCCCAGGATTTAGTCCCTGGATTAACTCCTTTTGCTCCTCCCTTAAAGAGAAGCTGTATCATCTGGGCAGGGGCTTAAGGGTGAGGAATGAGTCTATCCATGACTTCTGATGATTTAACAGCATGGTTTATTCCATTGATACATTATATTTTGAGGCATGACCCTTGGGAATCAATGGGATTCTTTCCAGTTGGTTTCCATTAACTAAGTATAAAAATGGAGTTGTATCTTCAGAGACATTTACCTGTGGGGAAATCCCAGCGCACAAGACCCTACAGATCATGGGCCTGGGTGGTGGGTGACAATGAGCTGCTTGGACTGTAAATCTCAGCTTCACATCATGAAGGTGTCCTGGGTGGACTGTGAGCCCCAGGCTTTGGAATTATGTTGGAGAACCCTCCTGTGCTTTCTCGTGGTGCCTTACATGTGTTTTATGTACTAAGACAGTGCACCAGGGTGTGAAAATAGCTTGGGAAAAAAAGCTTGTGTTGCATCCTTATTTCACATGTATTTGTGGTATATTTTTGTTAGTCACTTGCAGAACAGGCAGTCTCCTCTCTCAGGGTTAAACCGAGCCTTGGAGGATCACCTCTACCTCTTAATGGTTACTCTGTTTAGACAATAGAGAGCCAAAACCAAAACCTTTCACCCTGGCTAAAATTCCCTCACCAAAACTATCAAGAAACATGACATTTCTTTCAAAGTTAAAACACTGCTCTCTAAATATATACATAAAATATCAGATATATTAGGCTCATGCTTGTGATGGCCTTCTGCATCTTCCATCTCCTTCCTGCAAAGGGAAGTTGTTTCTGGTTTCATCTCCAAGTTTCCAGCACTGTGGGAGTCACAGCTCTCCCTCACTGCTTCTCCTGGGTTTGGGGGTTCTTTTATTTTGTAAGCTTTTCAGGACTGAAGCTCCTTTATCAATATGGGTTTTCATAGTCCATACACCACTGAGGAGATACAAAAAAGGTCAGCTGTGTTCAGGTCTCAGATTTGCTCTAATAAAAATGATACAGATGCAAAAGTGATTAATGAATATTGAATATCAAATGTGGACTCGCTTCTAGAACATTTTGAGCATTTTTGCTTTGGAGCAAATACTCCACTTGGACTAAAATGTGGAAGGCTTGCAGGATTTTTTTTTCCACTGAGAGGGTTGCTGCTGTGTAGAAATACGGTCTATTATGCCACATAGTAAAGCACATTTTTTTCCTCTTTTGCAAAAAAGTGGTCAGAAGCCAGCTTTCTTATTTATCCAAGTTATGTTGTTCCCCAGGGAAAGGGTTGCAGATTTAGTAATACCTTAAAAAAAAAAAAAAAGAAAGAAAAAAAGGATTGCCAATATTGCCAATACAAATGTAATTGTTTCTTGCAAAGGCACATTAAGGAAACAACATCCAGTGCTTCCAAAAAGGCAAAACAAAGCTGGATATAAAATAATTTTGAGAGGAATTTGTGGTATGTATGCCTGCTGAAAGGATAGATCATTTAAGTTCAGTGAGACTTATTTCTCTAAAAGTTAGATATTCTGTGTCACACAGCTCAGGATGCCCCGTGGGAGCAGCTGTAGGTGGGGAATGGGCTCCTGGGTGATGTGTTTGTGCACAGACTCAACAGGAATCAAAGCTTTTCCAAATGGAGAGTTGTTTGCGTGCTTAAGACATCATCTAGAGTTGCCCAGCTGGGCTGGTGGGACACTCTATGTACAGCCAAGAAAACATGGATTGAATGCTGGGACACTAACCCATAAACAAAAGAGGGATCAAGGAGTCCTGTGCATGGGACTTGTCAACTTCAGCTCTTTGATGATAACAGAAGAGGGACAACTCAGATCCTAGCTCAGTGACAATTTTAATCCCACCTCCACATCCCCAACCCTGCAAAGTTCTGGCTAAATGGTATTAATTTTAGTATAAACAGGACGTGTTTCATATTTATGCATGACTCTGGCTGGGGTTGCTGTCCTGAACCCGAGCCATGACAGATGAACATCTCCGCTTTAGCCTTGTTTTTGTTTTGCTGGTTCTGCTTACAGCAAACAACCGTGTCTGAGAAGCCTGGGGTCTGTGGGATCGGCTGTTTAATCAGCTGGAGCAAGAATGTAATTGTCTTTGTTGTTAACCACTCAGCTATGAGAAGCGTGAATAGTATATGTACATTTGGAAGCACTACACCAGTGGTTTTGTCCCTGCTTTGCTCCCTCCTACTGGTCAAATGCTCAAAATAAGTTAAATATTTTGGAAGTCAAGCATTTTGCTGTTTTTTCTCCAAAGTCTGTGTTTTCAGTTCAAACAGATAATTGCATCTGTAACGGAAAATGTTTTCCTCACTTGGCTCCATTAACATCATAAAACACCTGCTAGGGTTGAGCTGCTTTTGCCTCAGAAATGTTTGTTTCTCACCACTCTTTCTGTAATATAAATGTACCACTGTAACTACAAACGTTTTGCTTTCAGTTTGTGGTTTTTTTCCTCGGTTCTGTTGGATTTATTTTTTTTTTTTAATCTTTTCCTTAGACCATAAATATTTTTCAGGTTTGCAAGAAAAAAAAAGAAAAAATCCAACCAAATCTAACGTAACTGTAAAGGTGCCAAAAATGCAAATCTCCTGTTGTTGTTTTGGTGTACCTGGGATGTAAGATGAGGAGTTGATTCCTCCTCCCAGGGCAGCAGTTTTGCATCCCCGCAAAGGGAACATTGGACTGCCTCTCTCTGCCCAAGTGACAGCCAGAACAGCCTCTTTCTGCATTTGGGGATGTCCAGCATGGAGCCCACTGCCCACACTGAGCAGGTGGAGTGAGAAGGGACACTGGTGTCCCCCCAGGGCCATGTTACCCTGGATGTGGGTGTTCCATAAACCATGGAGGAGCAAACTCTGGTCCTGGGTACTCCTGGGCACTGCACTTTGACTTAAGTGAGCTGCAAACCAGCTCATGGGAGTGATTGCTTCACTCTGTTGAGTGGCAGGATGTTGCAAGACCACTCAAGGTTTCAGTTGTTTTCCTGGATGCTGGAATGTGACACTGGTCTGGGTGTTGACTCATTTCTCTCAGGAAGGAGCGGCTTCTGGCTCTGGATGTCCAGAGCAGTTCCTGAACACCCGGGGGAGCAGGGGCAGCCCATGGGTACACACCCTTTCTGGCACACAGAAATCAGGTGTTGCAACGCTCACATGCAGATTGCCAGGTTTTTAATGGAAAGTTAATGGATAACTGACCTCAAAACGCTGGGAGCTACCTGAAGGGTTACATCACTCTACCACCCACAGGCATGTCTTGTGAACTGCTCCTGACTTCACCGAAACCTCTCAGCTGTCATCTCCTCTGGATTTGGACAGGCAGCAGCATTTGGGTTTGGTTTTAATCCCTTAGGAAAGGCATTTTTAAGGTTCTGCTGAATGTAGAGACAGGAGAGGTATCTGAGGATGCCAAGTGTGGCAGAGATGTGTTTGAGCACCCTGTTCCCAAACTGAAGCCTGGCTATGTTAGTGTTGATGTCAAGGAGCTGTTAATACTGAGAAGCTCTTGGGTGGGAAAGAGTCTTATTCCCTTCTCCTTCACCATTGTCTCACCTGACTCTTCCTTGAAAGTAGTCAGAGAAGAGTGAACCAGAGGATCCTTTAGAATTGTTCCGAGTACCATCATCCTGGTGTCACACTTTAGAGATGTCAGCCCAGTAAGTGAAGAGTCCCTGCTTTCTATCTCATCCCCACCAGCCTGCTTTCCAACTCTCAGCTCCAATTTCAGGGAAAAAAAGGTGAAAAAACCGGAACTGATAAATATCTTGCCATGTTGCATAACTCCTGCCCTCAGCACGTTTTCCATGCTCCTGAGACAGACAGGCTTTTTCATTTTGACTTTATACCTAAGTCTCACTCTTTGGAGCGACAGCTCTATCACAAAACTCTCTATCTCTTGTTTTCTAAAGCTGCAGCTGTTTATGTTTGTCTAGCTTTCAAGTTGCTCTTGGTCCCTTGCCACACCGGGGCGTCCTGAAGACACCGGCAGGAGAACAAGTGCTGGCTGTGAGGAGGTGGTGGGTGGTATGCAAGGGAGCTGTGCCTTAGCTCCTCACGTATGCTCGGGCAGCAAACATCCTGAAATCCCCAGAAATGTGTTTTCCTTTTGTATGCAATCTCCAGGTAAAACTGGAGATCACAGATTGGAGGCTTTGCCAAGGCAGGCAGGCTGCTCCTTGCCTGCCTGCGCTGGTGTGCCCATTGCAAACACTCAGCTGTTTCCAACAGCCCAGAACAGACAGGGAACACTTGGATATTTTGACTTTCCCCCCTTCATTTTAGTGTACAGCACACCTGAAAAGACCCATTTGCCTGGCTTTTCCATGTGGTGGAGGGTGGCACAGAGGCAGTGAGGAAGGAACCATCTCCCTGTTGCTTTGAAGCCGCTGCTGTTGTGCCGGAGTTTGACTCTCCCTGCCCGCCAATTGTAACTTGAGCCTTCTCCGTGAAACTTGTTCAATCTAAAGTTTACACAAATCATCTCGTTACTTCCAGTTTTCCTTGGCTCTCGCATGGTTTTATTTGTTTTTTAGCCCTTTTCTCAGAGGTGGTTTCTCAGCACCCGGCTGGCCCCTAATTCCAGGGCAGAGAGAGCCTCCAGGGATCAGGTTTCCCACCTGGAATACACTCAGCAGCCTACAGGACCCCAGGGGAAGTAAAGGCCATGTGATGTGGAGGAACTGGGAGATGCCGGTTTGGTTATCCAAGCAAAAGGGAGGTCGTGAGGGCATCACAGTTCTGCAGCATCCAAAGAAGAAGGCAGTGCTGGGAGGTCACTTAATGTCCAGGTATAGCTTTAAAACAAGGAAATTTAGTTGAAAAAGGGCAGATTTCTGACAACCAGCACTATGGGATTCTAAGCACTTAAGGAGGCATAAAAATCCTTCATTTTCTAGGGATGTTAGGTGGATTTATGAAAAGCGTTGTGTGATGAGGATAAGACTTAAGGATGTAGAGTTCTGATCCTAAATGTCCCTCTGCCTCTAGACCACTTTTTCTGGGTTGTTTGCACTTCCAGGACCCCTTTGAGCCCTAATCCTCCCCCAGGGTGCCTGACTTTATATAGATGCACACTATAAGATAATCCATGCCCTGCTTTTGTGGAGTTACTTTTCCTGCTACTCCACTCACACACTATAATTTAAACCAATTTCTATTGGCTTAATAGGTACTGAAGATGACTTAATTTTATTACTTTTTTTTTTTCCTCAACCCCCTGCTAATTCCTCCCCTCAATTTTCATCTCCCAAGGCTATAGCTAGAGCAGTTTTTCTCATGATTATCACTCATCATAACCGAGTCAGCCTAACGCATGATGTCATGATAAGAAATCAACTCTCTTAAGCTATTTTGTAGACAACTCATCTCAATAATTCCCCTGCCCTCAGCCTAAAAACAACCTTATATCTTCTTGGCCTGTTTTTTTTTTACTACCATAATTGGTTTTGTCATGATGGTAGCAGTGCTTTGTGTGCCAGAAACATATTCCCAGAGCAGCTGTGATGAAAAACATAGTAGTGAATTTTGCAAGTCTTTATTAGTCATTTGCCAAAAATGAATGGCAGCTCAGACTCGAAGTATGTTACCTAGATGATGCCCAGGAAAGAAACATCCCTGGTCTGTGCCAGGGGCTTTCTTCTTTCCCCACAGACACCACATGCTTTCACTGAGGGAGGTCAAAATGACTCATGTCCTGCCAGAAAAAGTCTGGGACCCATTTCTTTGAAGAAACAGGAATGGAGGCACAGCCTGATTCACAATGTCTGATTTTTCTTGAAATAGCACTTTTGAAAGCTTTCCTTGCTGTCAATTCAGATTCAGCGACCTGCCAGTGCCTAAACTGTTCTTTTCTCCTTGCTCCTTTCCCTAAATGCAGTTATTGCACATTTAAGGGTTATAGATTCACACTCCTAACTTGCACTTTCTCAAATTCTTTTCACAACCCGGGATGGAGATTTCCCCACCCTTCTAGATTTCCCCACGTGCTGCTCTGGCTGTGACTCTCTCTCAGCTCCATCCTTTCCACATCCTCTTCTCCCTTGCAACCCCACACTCTGCTGAGCACCACAGGAGAGGAGACAGGCTGGTTGCAGCAACAAGCTCTCCTATTTCTGCTCTGTTTTAACTGCGCCACAACACTTTTCCCCTCTCCGTGTTTGTGGCCGGAAAACATCTGAGGCTGTTTTCCTCATCAAAATGTCCAGCTAGGTTGATTTTGACAGTTCTCATTTTACCCCTCCTCCCCCCAGCATATAAGATGCTCCTTTGTTGCTTTTGCATCCCTTTTTGCACACTTGGTAAGACTCCTGTTATTTTGCCACTTTTAAGATAACCGTATGTGTCAGAGAGACCTTCCTCTTTTAGCAGGGAGATGTATTGGATGGCTTTTTTTTTTCTGTGTTTCCTAACAGAAATTCCAACCTCCTTCATCACAGCAGTCACTGAGCCCTTCATTCCCCCTGCCTCCTTCAGCTCTACATCCTTTTGAGTACTGAAAGCCACAGTTTTACTTCAAGTGAGTCAGTTGTGATAACTCAGTTTAAGGCTATTTGCTCTGAGTTAGAAATCACTTTTTCCGTGCTTAACCAAGAGCAGGTCAGAAAAAGCAACTCATGGGGAAGCCCATCCAGGAATAACTGGGCTCCACCAAGATAGTGGAGTGATTTCTCCAATTTCCCCCCAGGAAATCTCCATCAAGAGCACAATTGCTGGTATCTTCCCTCTCTCCAACACAGTGCAGAGGTCATTGCCAAGGTCAAGTCTTGGTCAGACAGTTGGTGTCACAGTGTCACATCTCAGCACAATTCTGTCCCGGACAGATGCTGACTGGTCCTGATGGATCTCGTTTCTTTGCATCAGCAACACGGCAGTAGCTTGTGATTTATCAGAGACCTCCATACCATAGCTCCTGCTGCTCTGCACAAATCCTGCCAGAGAGTCTGAACCAACTTGTCTGATAATTTTAAGGGCTTTTGTGGTCTTGATTGGGGAATGTGTCTCTTCAAGTGTAATATTTCTTCCATCCCTGAAAGCCCTGTGTGAATTTCATGGACTTATTTGGCTCTTTAAATACTCCCTTGCTGGGAGAATGTTGTGTGAGCTCATGGATGGCTGTGCTCTGTCTGGCCTTCCATAGGAGCCTGCCTTCTTGTTCAGACCTCTCCAAAATCCACCTTTTATCCTCTGCCACTTTTGATTTGTTGGTGTTTCTTTTCCCACTAGTACTTTCATTCAAGCCTGGTTTTAAGTACAAGTGAAGTTTACATATATTGCATTGTTTATAGCAGACATTTCTCCTTTAGTTTAGCTGGAAATGCTACATCAGGGGTGGTCCCTCCTTCACTTCAAATCACCTTTTAATCTCCCACCAACCAGGAATCACTGCCATTTTTCCACTAAGTCCTACATAGGCAGCTTGGTTGTGTTTGATGGCCAAGGGCCCAGGTAACCTGCCCTTCTGCAAGTTCTCCTTCCAAAGAAATAAAACTCTGCATTTCCAATCTGGGGAAATAAATTCACAACATCCAAACCACCACCACTCCCCCCAAAACCAAAAAACAAACAAATGAAAAAAACCCACCCAAAAAATTGTGATCTCAGCAGGTATGAGGAATTCCTCTGGGACACACATTTGGCACTCTTCTGTCAGCCAAATGAGTGAACAGCCTATTTTGATGAGCCCCAGGGAGATCTTGGATTAGGGCAATCTCCAGTAGATGATGAGCTGCTCACCAGAGCCCTTTCAAATCAGCTCAGCTCTAACAAACTGTTTCACTTCCATTAGACATGTCCGTATCCCCTCCCTTTCTGTGTGGGATTTCTTCCTGTTGATGTTCTTTTTGCAGTGGACAGGGAACTTAGAAAGGATGGGAAAAATTGTCTTCCTGTGTTGCTGTCATTAAATGTATACTCTGGGAACTGCCTTTTTGGCAGAAAAGTGGACAAATCATATATTTCCATTTGTTTTGTCTTGGAAACACATTAAAAAAATTACAGCAATCACAAAGCTGTATTGTTATCAGTCAACGCTGTTTGGGGAAACCTTGTTTTACTGTTTCTTTTCTATACATTTATTTGGGGGATTTTTTTGGCTGCTCTTCTCTTGCATAGGCAGTAAAGTTCAAATCATTGTAGGATTTGGAGCTTCATTTACAAAAGAAGTCAGACCTTGACAAAATGCCCACTAACAGAGGTGGAAAGGCTCCCACTGACTTTGAGAAAATGTTGCTTGGGTCAGAGAACTTCCAAGAAATGTTTTATTTTATGATGCTTTCAGAGTTCAGGAAATGGTGACTCTTTGAATCAGAAGAGTAGATGAATGCTGGCTCACATGTTTGTACAATTCTTATGCTGCTTCAGCATCACTATTTGACTTTGGAAAGGACATTGCTGAGGACAAAGCAGTAGTATGGAAATTTGGTTTTTCCCCCCGTGTCATTATAAACTGCCCACTATTCTTAAATTTTATTTTAAAACAGTATTTGTCCAATCAACCTGAAATCTGGAGAAAACTGATTTGGGAATTGGATCTCCTCTGCACATAAAAAGGAGAGATAACAAGATATGATGTTGTAGGCAACATCCAGCCAAATGTGGTCTAGAAACACAGTTGAAAATTTTAGTGGTGGAAGTAGTTGGCCATAAGAGAGCTTATAAAGATTTAAGTTATGGATGGGACATGTAGAATTCTCCATCACTAGAAGGTTGTTTTCTTCTAGGTGCTCAGCATGACTCAGAGGCACCACAAGGACTGGGTAGGGAAACATTCAGGACAAGGGTCATCCTGAGCCGTGCAGGAGGTGACAACAGGACAAGGCTCATGCTTGGGTTAGACAGGAGGTGGAAAAGACAGTCATTACAGTCAACCTCATCCCTATAATCACAAAATTGCCTTAAATAGGTAATTATCAACAATATGCACTTCAAATCTCAATTCTCACGTAGGTGAAAGAAAGGTTCATCTGCAGAGAAATGTAACCCCCTGCAGACTTTGGCAGTTTTGGTCTGGAAAGACTGTTGTAGTTGTTGTAGATGAAGCCAACCAGCCTTGTTGGCATCGCTGTAAGCCTGCCAGGAATGTTGTAGTCCAAGGAAATTCTGCTGTAGCCTCTGGACAGCATGGTGTGGCAGGTGGAAAGGGGTTATTGGGAAGTGGAAATGTAAATGCTGTGTTTGGTGCAGGTTAAAACAAGGTTCCTGCTTGTTTGGTGGTGCTGTCGTGGCCATCAAATTGTCAGGACACAAGAGTTATCCCAGAGGCTGCTTGATGGCTCCAATCCCTGAAGAAGAGGTGCCCCACCATGCTGATGAGGACATTTTTATTTCTTATGCTCTGGTAACATCAAATTCTATCAAAGGAAGAAAAACTGTGAAGTTGACACTGAGAAAAAAGAAAAAGAAGAAAGCAAAGTGACCCATGTTTTGTGGTTAACAATCACGTCTCTTTCTAGTGCAGAAACCTCTTGATTTTTGCTCCTGTCTCATTCAGTTATGCTCAAAGGGCCACACTTAAAACCTTCAGAAACAGGAGTCAGACCTTTACAAGACAAGACATGAAGCTGTGTTTGCCAGTGCCAGCTTGTGGTTCCTGTGGGTCACATGCTGGAGAGTAGCTGAAAAGCGATGCCAGGGCTGGGTTGATGCCAGTCTGGCAAGTAATCTCTGAGCCCCCATGCCCACCTGGGCACGTGCTGGTTTGGTAGCTGTGTACCAATCCATGTTCACTGCCAGGCTCTTTCAGAGCATCTTAATAAAGACACTTCTGACAGCAGATTAATCGGGGTGCCCATTTTCTTGTCCCAGATAGAAAATTTCAAAGAAATGCTCCAGAAGCACGAACCCTTTTCTTAACCAAGACACAAATTCCCGGAGAGTCTACATCTTAGGTCCTTAAGTCTCTGAGGCTAGACACAGTGGACTCACATGTTGTGTTCTGGATCAGTGTGAATCTCCTTTCATGAAGGTTTAAGACCTCCAAGTAGCTGGTACGCAGTTCACACCCTTCCTGAGATTGCGCTGGGAGTTCTGAACTCTTCTCTCTCAAGTTTATAAACTAATGTCTAGCAAATTGTTTTTTATTTTTATTGTTATTTCTGTACTGTGACTTGAGTTTCTTTTTGTTACTCTTGGGTTGGAGCTGTTCGAGCTGCTGTTGGGAATCTTTAGGGACAAGGCACAGGCTCAGTGCTGCACAAGCTTTCGCAAACACTCCTTTTCCTCCTGCATGGCAGGAATGTCTCTAAGTCTGCTCTTATTCTCTTATTTTTCACCAGGATGAAAGGAAATAATACAGATGACTTTGTTCCCGCTTTTATTCCAGCTGTATAAAATGTTGAGATCCTCCTTCACTTTTGCTGATTTGTTTCAAAATTTATTGGAAGCTAAGGAGAGTCAAATGGGATATGACAGGGATGGTGATGAGCCCGGATTGGAATACTGAACTGAAAAAATTCTTGGATAGGGAGATAGGTAAGGAAATACATTAGAGTATTAATACAGAATAAATCTTCCTCTATTGTTTTTCTTTTCCAAGTAAAATTCTAACAGATACTCATTTACAGTTTGGATATATGCCGTGAAATGTTTGACATACGGTTAACTTCACGCTCTTAATTACTCGAGGCTTTCTGGAAGTCTCGTGTGGGATTTGATGCAGAGCTGTGTGTCTCAGCAGATCCCACGGAGCAGGGAGGGCATCTTTTCCTGCCACATCTTTGTTGTGATGGTCGCTCACAGGCTGCGTCATCTCTTCAGCTGGGATGTCAGTAGCTACTGGGAAAATTCCTTCGCCTTCATAATTTAACCCTGTGCAGTAGGTTGAGGATGTGCATATTTTGGAAGAGGGATTGCATCAGGGAGAAAGGTCAGCAGAAGGGGCAGTGCTGCACATCCCCAGGTGGTTTAACTCACAGCCTGTGAGAACTGGCGCAAAGCAGCAGCCATCCTCCTTTCCCATGAGCAGGGCGTAACGAGGAGACCCTCAAGCCTTGGTCCTTCTGACATCCAGGGAGTCCAGTGGTGAGTGCCAGCGTGGTCCAGTGCTCTGGAGAGCCTTTCTTTCACCAGGCTCAAGTCTGGAGCAAGCCTCAAACTGCTTTGTGTGTTCACAACTGCTGGGATTTGGGCTAAGCAGCCAGGTAACCACAGCCAGTGGGAGCAGCAAAGCTTAAACCTTCAAGCTCTGCTTTGTTCCCCGTGAAGCCAGCAAAAGTTAGATTCTCCTGCTTACTGGGGAGTCAGGAAAGACAGGAATTTCAAAACTTCATTCCTTCAATTCGCCTTTCCCTCAAAAATGCTGCTCTTCCTTCAATTTCTTCTCTGGTCTCCAGTCTAAGCCAAGTTTTCATAACTCCTTTCTCCCCCACCCTCTGGTTTGAATTACTGCAGTGTCTATCTCTTTTAGCTGATGTTGTGAATAAACTCTTATAACTCAGAGAACATCTTGCTTTCTAAATCACTTAAGTGATAATCAAATTTAGCAGGATGATTTAGAGCCCAGGAAGTTTGGAGGGTGTGTTTATTTTACTAGAATTTTTTGCACACAGAAGTGACCATCCTGCTGACTGTCCATAGGAAGAACTCCGTGTGGGAAATGCTGTGAATTTTGCTTCACTGCCCTGTTTCCACTTTTACTGTAATCCAGTGTTTTGGAGGATGCTAAAAATCACAGCTTTTGCTGCCGGAGGTGGACTAATGCTGAAAACTCCCCAGAGGGAAATGAGCTTTCATCCAAGTCGAGGGGCCAGATAGTCAATTATTTTTCTGTAAGAAGAACAAAAACTGCTTGATGCTGCATCATACGTGAAACTAATAATGAGTTAAATAATAAAAACAGCTGGTGGAAAGTGAAAGAATAGTAGGAAATAGCTCCTCAGGCATCCTATAGTTAGCTTGTGGACTTCTTGGCACAGGAGATGGTGGTGATGACTGCTATTGTACAAACGCCATGGCTCTTACTCAAGAAAAACTAATGCTTATCTGCCTAAAAACTCTCCGAAGGAGGTTCCTGGAAAAGCATGTTGTGGTTCTAAGGTGGAACAAGAATGACTCCATGCTTTGTTGTGCAGGCAAAGTGACTGCTCATCAAAGTGAGGAAGATCTGTCAGGGCTTCCTGGAAAGCCCAGCTAGCCTAAAATAGACACCATGGGAAGTACTATTCCTGGAGTCATAATGTTTAATCTACCACAGAATTATAGAAGCATAGCACAGTCTGGGTTAGAAGGAACCTTAAAGATCTTCCAGGGCCCCTGCCATGGGCAGGGACACCTTCCACTAGACAAGGTTGCCCAAAGCCCCATCCAGCCTGGCCTTCCTTGGACACTTCCAGGGATGGGGCATCCACAGCTTCTCTGCGCAACCTGTGCCACTGCCTCACCACTCTCACAGTAAAGAATTTCTTCCTAATATCTTATCTAAATCTATTCTCTTTCAATTTAAATCCATGCTTCCTCACTTTCCCTGAGCCCCCTTTATTCCATGAAATCAGTGGTCACCTGAACAGGAGAGGGTTTCTGTGTACAGCAGCTGTCAGGTTTCCATTGCAAAGTCACTCATCAGCTCTACCTGCCTCCAGTCTGATTCTGCAGAATTCTGTTTTCCAACCTTCTTTTGGATCTTAATTAATGCCTGTGAATTAAACACTCTAGTGCTATGGAAAAGCAGTCCATGAGCTCCCAAGCAGTGTGAGGGTCAGCAGCCTGTCCCCCGTCTGAGATTTCCATCTCTGCACTGACAGATTCTGCCTCAGGCAGCTCTAATTAGAGGTAAGACTGTGTGAGGATCTGAGCAAATTTATTCAGTTATTCTGCATGTCTTGACACCAGCAAGGTTTTCTCCAAAGTCTGCACATTAATTTTGACATTAAATTTCCTTTATAGGTTTATAAGTTCATATTTCTAACAAACTTGGCCTGTACTTCTTTCACTGATGGCCACAGTATGCTTCATTTTAAGACCAACTGATCAATCTGGGATTTTCTAGTTGTTTTATTTCCAGAATACAGGCTGGAATTTGCACAAGGATCTAAAACATACATGAAACTCTTATCATCATAATCAGATATATGTTATAGTGTTACATGGGAAAGGCTGTCTGTAAAACTAGGAAAAGGTGTGAGTCATCGCTTCTAACTCCATATCCGTAAGTGGAACATCACACCACAGCTCATAAGATGTGATTACACGTGAAAGAGAAGATTTCAGTGATCAGAGGTTATCGCGGAGATTTTGCAATAGAAATGACCTGTGATTCACTTCGGATTTCTGAAGGTTTGGCAGCTTTTTTTTTTTTTGGAGCAAACCAAGAGCAGCGAGGATTGCTTCCTGTAAGAGCCCTTCGCTGCACAAAGGCACCCACACGCCGTTTGGACACATAAAGGGCAAAGGACTTGCCAAACAGTTGTGTCCAGACACTTCACTATTGGCTGGAAATTGACATCCACACATGACTTGGTATCAGCTCAGCTGTCTCTTGTACTCATTAGGTTGGCTCAGGAGCTGCTTTTTGTGTAGCCATGAATGCACAAGTGACTCGTGTGTGTCGTTCAAGCTGCCTTGCTGGAGATGTGCCATCAGCCAGGGAGGTCATATACATCGGATGGCCAGAAGGACAAACGAGTCTGAGAAAATCAATAAAAACCCTGCAGAGCAGCCCAGAAATCCTTCCAAATGATGGGGACCTGCAGCAAGCCCTACCTTTTCAAGCATTTGGTGCTATTTCAGAAAGCTCAGCCCCAGTAAAAACAACTGCTTTACTAAGTAAACGAAAGTGTTTTGTAACTAGTGCCTTTGTTCCCTGGGCTGTTTCCTTCTGACTGGACAAACCTTTGGACTTTTTGGATGTTATTCTTGTGCCGTCTCACTTCCAATAAAATAACAGCAAAGCTGTGGCCATTGTTTGTGACGGGAACCTGAGCAGGAAGGGACATGCAGAAGCAAGAAGAACCCAGGACTACACAACATCTTGATCGTTTAACTTGATTAGAGTGATTAATATTAACAACCCAGAACAAAAATGCAAAGTCTGGGGAGGTTTTGGGTGGAAACAAACATTGCTGTTTCCCATGAACTCTTTTGCTCCCTGGCTGAGTTTTGCTCATACCCCAAATGTTCACTTTGTTTACTCTTTTCAAGACCTGGATAGTCACATGGACCAAATATTGGGTTTATAGTTATGGCTAATTTTTTATTCTTCTTGCCAAGGACAAACAAAGAGCAATGATGGAGTAAGTAGTCTAACTGAATCTTTAGACACTTTGAATCAAGGACAGAATGTTTGTCTAGAGGACAGTGACTCAGCCATGCACATCTGTATTACCTTTGGAAATATCACAGTGAGGGTTTTTTGCAGGGGGGCAGCTGGGTGATTACAACAGTGATTTCTGGCTTTCAGATCCATGACTCTATGCATCCTCTCAGTAAAACAAAGCCTTTTCCTAAGTATTTTAAGAAGCTGAACATCAGCTGTGGATTCCTAGGTGGAATAACTACATCTAGGCATCATGAGCTATGAAGTGCCTCTCTTACCAACATCATTACAGCTCTTATCCAAAGTCCACTGGACTCTGCAGCTCTTCACTGACTCTTTCTGGCCTTGGGCTGATGTATTTATACACAGAAAAAGCTGTCTTGAAAATTTTTTGAGGTTGGGTTTTGCTGCCACTTTACATATTGAACATGACTGAGGTTTCAGTAACTGTTCCAATGGTGAAAAGCAGCAGAAATTTAGCTCACCCGAACAATCGCTCTTGTCTGATGATCTGGGATTGATTACGGGCCTTTGTAGATGCCTGAAAATCAGTTTGTATCCTTTGCTTCATAGGCAAACCATATAAAATGCATTTAGTGTCCCACTGAGTATTGCTCACATTTAATTCCGTGTTTATTTTTGGTCACAGGCTCAGTGGGAATCTGCGTAAACAAAGCTGTTATAAGCGCGCACACACACACAAAGGTTGTCAAGCAAATGGTGCCAATCTGGGTAAGTCTAATATAAACACCGAGTCTAGACAAAATGATCTAGAGACAGAAGCCAGCTCTGATGTCAAAGGAGATCAAGTGTTGATAAAATTGCTAGAACCAGGGAGCCTAAGGGGGTTTGTGTTAAACTTGGATAGTGGCTAATGGTGATGTTTTTATTCAGATTGAGTTAATGGAGTTTTTGACTTAACTTATTACTTCAGACTTCCTAACTCTGCATCCAGAATATGAGTTAACAGGTCTGAAAAGCCTTTGTTTTCCCTAGTCCTTAGATGTCTCTCTGGACTGGAGGATACAGAGCCCATCTCTGGTGAAGCCTCAGTGTTCTGTACCATAATGTGTGCTCCCTGGTGCCTCCGGAGTGCTGACTGGTGTGAACAGGTGTCCCAGGGATAGACGAACTCACATGCTCCCCAAAATCCCTTTTTCCGTGTCTGTTTCCTCCCATAAACATAGTGGAACCGAGCACTGCAGCAGCAATTCACAGACAAATGCCATCACCTTCTGTTCTATGAATACTCTCGAGTGTTTGCTGTGGGGCTGGTGTGGGCAGTGCACTGAGGGCTGCTGGCTGCTGCTGCTGCAGAGAAAATGGCTCAGAAACTTCCTCACATTTATTTGCATTTCCAAGAAGGGCCTCGAGGTAAGGAATAGCTGAAGCCCAGCAGCTGAGCAACACTTACCATCGGAAAAGACACTCCCAGCAGAACTGCAATGATAAAATAAAGCACAAGCTCCATCTGATCTGCGCCACACTTACTTTTGCCATTAAAGCTGTCGTATGGCTTCTTGAGGCTCTGGTAACACAGCTTATCATGTAATTCACAAAGAACCTGCTGCCCCTTCCCAGAACATTCAAAAATGCTTAACCAGCCCCTTTCTATGCTTCACTGCTCTTATACCTTGCATGCCCTATCTGAGATCTGTATCACATATTCTGCTCATCTGTTGTATTGATTGTGCTGATTGCAAGAGTGGTTGATGAGATTCTAGTTTGTCATGAGGTTGTCCTGCCAACATCTGCACACACTCTGTTCTCAAAGGCAAACTTTTAGCCTGAATTCTGGAATACAGCAATGAAGTTTCCCCAAACCAAAATAACAAACAAACTAGCAAAGGAAGTTATTCATGGGAAGTGATTTAGAGTGCAGAACAATATGTCACTCACTAATCAGGTTAGGGTCAGTGGCATAATAAGCACCATGAAAGAGAAAATCTGATGTGTGGTTCCTGTGGTGGGACAGATCTCCCACAGTCTGTGTGCTTGGCTGTCTCTGTTCCCAAAGCACTGTCCTGCTCCTCTACTTCAGGGCTAGCTGCAAGCCTCTCTCAAAAGATGATCTTCTTTGCTTCCAGGTAGGCAGACATTTAACCTACTGGTTGTTTCTCCTCTGGCCCCTTGGCCAGTGATGTGTTAATGAACCTGTGGGACAGAACCATGGCATGGATGCTTCTGGAGAGCTCCTCTGAGGAGCCCACAGAGGCACACACCACAGTCCTGAAATTACCAGTGCAAGGCCCACCACCAGCTTTGGCCCCTCTGCTGCCAGTGGCCCTCCTGAGGATGAGAACCTGAGGTGGTGGCTGCGGCCCCTCTTCTCACTAGGGAAAGCTCTAGGGAAGATCCTCTTTCATATTTCCTCCAACTGTCCCTGAAGGCACAGAAAAGCCCCGAAGTGAGGGAAGTCATATAATCTATGTTTTGGATTTGGCTTAAAGGCATACTAGCCCCCCTCCCTTTTTTCTTTCGGTGGGATTTCCTTTGTTTTACTGAGCAGCTGCAGGCTACAAGGTCCCAGAATTGTAATTTTGGCCTGCAATAGCACCGTATACTGTCACAGTATGTATTACATATCCAATAAAGCCTGACTATTGCATCCTCTGGGTACACTTTAAAATAATTGCTTGTAAAAGCACATACTCATCTCAGCTGCACTCTTCTGAGGGACCAGTGACAAAAAAGGCTCCCTGACTTCCCAGAACACAAGTCCTCCTTATCCTCCTTATACTTTTCCTTGCCCACAACCCCAAAAATAAGTTTTCCAAGGGAATCACACAATGTGTGTCTCTACCACTTCAGCCTTGCTCAAGGCTGCATGGAAGAGGCCAAACATGTAGCAGAGGAATTGCCTTAGGGGCAAAGGGATGGAAGAGGAGAGGGGAGTGGGATTGTCCTGTAGGAGATGGAGGGATGCCTTTTCCACCTCCTCCTCCTCCACAAATGTCCCCTTCTGTGTGCACAAAGGAGAAGCAGGGTTGGATCGTGGCAGTGACTGTTGGCTTGCCTGCAAGGACACCATGGCTTGCTATCACTCTGCCTTTGGGCATAGGGTTTTTGTTTAAACATCAGAACTCCTGCATAACACCAAGGAAGAACAATTTCTCCAACCAACATGGCCTACAAACCCCAGAGACTTTTCCTTTCCTCCTTCCCCTCTTCTGTGCAAGCAAGGAGTCCATATCCCTTTCTTGGCTCTTTCACCGTGTCTCAGAGTGACTATTAGAAATTAGCGATGAGTGAACATCCAGTGCTTTGCAGTTTGGGATCACTTCATTTTAAATAATCATCCAAATGTTCACAGTTTAACCAGCCAAAGCTCATTTGTCTTGAAATTTTCTCACGCAATTTCAGGCACAATTTCTTCTGACCACAGCTGGAAGTATCAAGAGAATAGTCCTCTTCTCTGTGTTTTGGCATGTTTGGCTCTAATGCTGGCCAAAACTGGAAGTTTGAAGAAAAAAGATCTGTCTGTCTATCTATATATCTGTCTATCTATCTGTCTGTCTAATGTACTTCATGTATGTGTCTAAAAACTTTAAACCCTCATAACCCTAATGAAGCTTCACTCAAGATTGGTCTGAGTTGGACAAAACATTTTGGAAAGTGGGTCATCATTTCTAACCCAGCATGGACACAGTTATTAGGAAGCAGGAATCCAGTCCATTTTAAAGAAAAGAAGTCATGAGATCTGGCTCTGTGTGTGTGTGTTCTCAAGGTTATCCATTTACGGAAAATAACAGGCGAAAGTTTATCTGCTAACAGCTCGTTGCAAGAATTCCAGGTAGGAGCTTGCAATATTTACACAAGGTGTTTCATTGTGAACTTTCAGAATGTGAAAGTATTAAAACTCAAGAAATACACAGAGCGAGTTGCAGAAAATTAATTCTCTTCCTTTCATTTTGGTACTTGCAAGCAATTTTTGCCAGTCCTCTTTCCATTCCAGAGCACAGTAACACCCATAAAAGACCAGAAGAGTGTCTGCTCTGTTCCACATTTCTGCTTGTTTATAACAGGAGTGGGAGGGAGAAAAAGGGTTGAATTTGTTACATCTGGTGGGGAATCTGGTTTTGTCCATTTTACCTGATGGTCGCCAAAACCATATGTACAGTTAAGTGTAAAGGAACATACCTGTAAAGAATTTCTGCTGTTGAGCTTTCTGCAGGGTTTTCCTGAAGCCTGACCTTCAGCAATCATGGTTTTGCCTTGTTTTACAGAGATCTAATTGTTCCTAATTTCCTGTCGATAAATGGTACAAGGTGTGGAGTTGCACTTTTAATGTTAAATTTCAATCATTTGTCTGACTTAATAGACATGAATGGCTCTTTCAAACCTAAAGTGCTTTCAGTTCGTGTAGGAGATATTTATACTGAAAAATCTATTTTGAGTGGGTAAAGCCATTATTCAGGAGGTAGGGAAATATTTCCTCTTCAGCTGCCGAGCTCTGGGGGAGCTGCGGGCACAAGGCTTGGATCTTCTGATCTCAAGAAATCGACTGTATAGGATGATTTTTTTCTTCCTCCCAGTGCAAGTCACAGGCAGGTCACAATCACATGTAGCTCATCAGCTTGCACGTCTTCCCACCTTTTGGGTAATCCTGGTGGCACAAGGACAATGCTTCCTCTTGGAATATTGGTGGTCCTTTGGCGTCCCTCTCCTCTTACCCACGATTTTTAAGAAAGACAAGTGTTTTTAATGGCTGGGTTACTGTGTAAATCACTAATGTTTCTTGCAGTAACCTGCTTTTTTGCAACCAGTTTCTCTTGCTGTCACTTTAAGGAATTCAATGCATCCGGTTTGTGGATTAAATCTTCAGGGATTATGTCTTCTGCTTTCTTCTCTTGTCCACAGAGGCAAGTGGGGAAACTCTGTCCATCACTGTGCCCATGATGAGAAGGAACTGCAGTGTGGGCTGCCCTGAGTCACAGAGAGAGCAGGCAGGAACACATCTAGCTCTGGGAAAGGAGTGCTGCTTGCATGACTTGAAGCCTCTCTCAGAGCCTCCCATCTGAATGTCTTCATCTCAAATACACGGCAATATTTCTGCCGGACCTTGATCTTGCAAGGTGTGATGCAGAGAGTGGGGTTTCGACCACTTAATACTTCCAAGAGGCAATAAAATCCCAGGGAAAATTGCTTTTGAACTGTGATCATTCTCTTTAAGATCTGCAAAACTGTTTTAACAGGATGCAGGAGAACTTATAAGAGAACTATTAATGATTTCTGATTAAACAGCTCAGGCAAAGCTGTTTATGTACATACAGCGAGTACTCGACTTTATTGTAGACATGAGTAACATTTCAGTAAATTACAATTTACTGAAATTTTTGAGTCAGCAGTCATTAATCCTGTAATGATTAATCCACAGATGAACTGAGACCTATGTTGCTAAATACTATTTAGGAACAGATTAAAAAATAAAATATGACTCACCATATAATTTTCCAAGCCAATACGGATCCAGAGTAATTATCCCGGTTATAATGTCCTTGTGTTTGGTGTTTTTCGTTCTATTTTACACACTATTTTGAAAGGATATTAAATTTTGTCTATTTTCTTCTTTTCTAAAGCGCTCGATTACACCGAAAAATATATTTGTTTCTCAATATATGGAGCTATTATTTTATTTGTTGTGTATGATACTGCTTTTTGAGTACTGAATCTTTGAGAAATGGGGTTTCTTTGCTATTAAAAAAAAATAAAATATCTGTATCAGAACTTTTCCTTAACACAGAGTGTGTTTTAATATAATTCAGCTCATAGCTAATCCCCTCCTGCACAGATAACATTTCATACTCAAAATTTACTCTTTGAGCTTTTCAGTCTTTCAGTTCCAGCACTGGATCCGTATCAGATTTCCTCACTTAAATAGCTCTCCTGTCTGTTTTGTATAACTCCCAGTGGTTTGCAGGGTATCTTTGTTTCAAAATCTGTTTCTCTGCTCTGCTGGGACTACATATGTCTCTGTTGTGTTTAACTATGCCCTGCAACCTGTTAATATAACATAATGGGCTTGCAGGGATAAAAACCTTACCAACAAAATAATACTTCTGTCGTTGCAAAATGGATGCTGAGTTAAAAAAAAAGAAAAAGAAGTAGACACTTGAAATGAGAAATATTTCAAGAGAAGAAATATCTAGGTCACAGCTTTTCTCAATTTTTGTAATTTAGTGCAGCCTGGAATAATTGCTGCATGCATTCTTTTGAAATCAAGTCCTATAATGCTCTTATTGCTCAATCTCTATTTTCAGATGTTGCTGGTAACACACATTGTTCTGTTTTCCAAATAACTACATTGTAAGCAAAGCTAAAAAAGTAAGTTGAATGAGAGTTTATCCAAATATTGAAAAGAAATGTAGACATCCACATGATCCGTACAGTTGTTGGGTTCTTTGTGGGAAACTGACTCCACTTCTGAAGATCCCACTGCCACAAAGTCCCAGACTCTGGAGAAATATATACTTTAGTGAAGGAGAAGTAAAAAGGGGGAAGTAAAAGTCTTATGGCTCAAACCTCAGGTAATCTTAGGGAAATCTGAGGAAATTAAGTAGGGCATAAATGATGCATCAGCTTTCTGTATCAATTCCCTTTGGAGAAAATTGTGGGATCATGCATGAGTTCCTCTTCAGGATTGTGCCCTTTTCTATTTGCTGCAGAAGGCATTTTAAGATCACTCTAAAGCAATTTAAAAGCATCTGGTGGAGGTAAAAAGGTTAAAGGCTTTGTGTACAGTTCATACGAATTACCCGGCAGTCCCAGCTTTACATCACAAAAATGACTAGAAAACTGGTTTTGTGAGGTTTGTATTGCCTGGGAATGCAGGGGGTGGAGATTCTGGACAGACAATAGCAGAAGAGCAATTGCACCTTCACTTGTCAGTGTCAGAAAATAAAAGGTGGGCATATAATACTTCTGGTTTGACAGAAAAATAGTCTCTAATTTTCCTTTAACTTCACATTTTTCTGCGCGCCGCTTCGTATGCCACCAGGTCAGAGGAAAGATACGAAGCATAAATACTGAAGAAAAGTATCTACTTATCTGCTAAGAGAGAAAATACTGGCAGGTTTTCAGATCAGGCCTAAGTGTTTGAAAAGCCAGTCTATTAAGCTGAAAGATTATTTTCCACTAGCAAAAAATGAAGCACTTGAAAAGTCTCAACATATTTCATGAAAAATAGTTGACTATAAGTATGAAGTGGAGCTCACAAGGTACTCTTACGTGTTCTTTGGAATCTCTGGACACATGCCCTCAGAAATTAGTAGACTTAACCTCTCTCTACTTTTGTTGTGTCTGAGGAGAAGCAGTTTTCAAATAGGAAAAGGAGAAAAGCTTAAATTAAACCCAGTGAATAGTTCCTTACCCTCCCTCGCAACCACTGAACTTCATCACCAGCTGTGTGTTAGGTGGGGTTTGTAACTTAGGTCTGGACCATTCCTGTTGCTGAGCAGCCTGATGAGTTGCCCACAGAGGAGTTCAATGGTATCTGAAAACAACTCAGGAACATCCATTCCCCTGTTGCTAATTGCCAGATTTTTCATCTTATCACTGGTGACCAAACAGTTTTTCCTATGGATAATTTCCACCTGCCCAACCAAGTTGCTATGGCATTTTTAACAGCAGAAAGTGTGGACCTTTATTTGTTTTCTCTTCCCCATTTCCTCTCTTTGATTTATTGCAGACATCCCACTGGCCCTGCAAAAGAAAGGTTAAGTCAGAAAACTTTTAATTGAGGTGTTTCCTACCAATCCAAGTAGGTACCTCTCTTTTACTCTTGCAGTACTGGGGGTTAACCAGTTGAGTTCAGTAATTACTGATGCAACAGCCATGCTGGTTTAAGTTGTGGCTGTACCAGATTTTTTATTACACTGCATGGATGGGGCAGGTTTTAAAACACTTTTTAACCCTGTTCAAATTTAATTATAGAGTTTGGGGTTTGTTTTGGGTTTGGGTTTTTTTGAGAAGTCATCACTGTGTCCATATTAACAAAATTGTCTGGGTTGCCCTTAGGAGTGTTTCTAAGGTGTTGAGTCTTAGTTTTCATTCTTTATGCTGATGATGGTAATTGGCTTATTTTGTTAGTTTAGTGGGATCCTTTTTCCCCTATTCACATGATTAGTCATAATTACCATAAACAGCCCTGTTTCCATCTGAATCCATGGAGACACACTGACTAATGCAGGAGTCCTTATACTGCAGAAGCTGAGTTCTCCTTGTGTGTCTGATGTTGAATAACCAGCACTCATCAGAGGGTAAAGCTCCCATCCCTTTGTATTCCCCATAACTACACACTGTTGCCTGTGTTGGCTGTTCTGGTGGTATCACAGATATGCAACACACACTGTTCCTGCCCCAGAAAGTCTCTACATCAGAACCAAATAGCACCAATCAAATAATTCATCCATTGAATGTTATCTTTTTTTTTTTTCCCCATTATCTGGAATAATCAAAGAAAAACACAACTGTTCATCCATTAATTTTCCTTATCAATATTCAAATACCATCTTTTTGTTTTGGTTTGGTTTTATTAGTCATTAGATTTAAAGGAGAGTGTAATACGCCTTCATTCCATGATCAAAAGAACATGCCACTTAGTGCCAAGTTTCCAATATAAATACTTGCGTTATAAAATATCTTTCCATTAATTTGTTGCTTCTATAATTGTTCTTGTCAGTAAATGTGGTCATTACTGGAAAGAGAAACTTAAAAAGAACATAAGACCAGTTACAGTGTATTCAATAAGGCATTAAAATGAGTATTCCTGGGAACCTTTTTTGTAGTATTTTCCCAGCACTACGTCTTCCAATGGACAGCTCTACAGTAAGCTCAGGGAGAGAAGGAACCTAGGTCATTTTCCATGGAAATCCTTCTTCATTTAGCCAAGAGGCCGCAAGACTGGACACTGTTTGGCAAGACATAATTCAGTAACAACATCTTCCCTGCCTGGGAACATAACTCAGTTGCTCAGTTTATCTGAGAAAACTTGCCTGAGTTTTTAAGCATGAAATAAGCAACTGGTTAAGAGGAGGATTTGAAGCGATTTTGTTTGAAAATGTGGCCCTTTTCAAACAGCAAAGCTCAACTATCTGTATTCTTTTGGAAACCTGAGATGGCGGATCATTTGAGAGAGCTTGAATGCACATCCATTCTTGGTGGTAAGCCTTGTATTTTCATATCCATTCCTTGGATGAAAAAGAAACATGAGACAAATTGCAAAGAAGGTCTCTTTCCCACTCTGTTTGCAGAGGAAAGCCAACAGGGCAAAGAGAGCTCAGGCATTTTAATTAGAGGAATCATATCTTAGCTGCTAGACTGTGGTATCCTTTCATGTTCCTGAGATAGGAAAGTCCCTCCTCTTCTCATCATCACCTGATGTCCATGTGTCACCTTCAGCAATTCTTCTGACAGGAAATGCAATTTTAGTTTTGTTTCATGCTGAAACGAAGATGTTAGAATCAAGAAATCCTTACTAGTTGGGCCTTTGAGAAGCAGTTAATAAAAACTTACAATTAGATTGGAAAGCCATGATTCCACCTTAAAATTCCTTGTTTTATACCCATTTGGAGTGATAGGTATTGAAGAACTGCAGAAGTAGAACAAAGGAACTTACAGCAGACACGATGACATCTGTAACATCTGAGAGGCTTCATCTTACCCTGGTGTCATAAATTTAAACAGTGTTGTTACATATTCATGCATTACATCCATTTAGCAGTCAGAGCCCAATACATCTTCTGTTACCTGTATAATCACACACACAAGTTATAGCTGCACACAAAGAACAGCAGGACTTATTGCTTCATTATATTCTATTCCTACTGAATCTCAGACTTTGTTCTTTTTGCCATATTTTGTGCTGTCACTTGAGTCATCATGAAGAGATGCCACTATGTCCTCATATCATTTTCTGTGGTTTAGAAAAGCTGATGCAATTGCTTCCAGCAAAATTTGGACTGGTTAAACAGAAAGCTTTCCCCAGCACACAGCCTGCTCCTTGACCTGAAACGGTGTGTTTCACCTCATCCAGCGTATGCTGATGTCAAAATCTACGCTGGCAATCCTTATAGGGAGTAAAGGGAAACAGGAACCTAAAGGACCTCAACCACTCACCCTACAGTAGCCATCACACCTTAAATACTCACGTTCCTCTGCACTGGTTCATGAGGGACCCCATGAATCTCTCCACCATGTGCAAGTCTTCCTTGTGTATAGTCAAAGAGCAGAGAAGTGGATCTATTGACAAAGACCTGGCTCATTCATCACATCACATCATGTCCAACCTGTGTTTCCTTTACATATTTATTTTTCTGGCTACTAGCGGGTTAAAGGGAAAGCCATGCACTCCTAAAGCTGCAGGTTAGTGCGCTGAGATTTGGAAGGATTTTGCTTTTTTTATTGGGTTATTCTGTAGAAATAACACCATTGTTTGCTGGGGAAAAAAAACCCACAACAAAGCAAAACATCTGTTTTGCTCGTCACATCAGTAACTACATTTGTCAAACCCTGCTAAGGCTACTGAAGCAGGAGACCATCAAAACATGGGAACCACTGTAGTGTCTGAGGGGAATTCACAGCTTTGCTGTACCTGGGAAGAACATGAGTCACAGCATGTTTGGCAAGTACAGAGATGTGGGGGAATGTGTCTTGCAAAAGGCAGGAAAGCGATGTCAAAGGGAGCAAATGGATTGTGTTGGGCTTTGCAGGCTGGAAGACATTCTGTTGTCTCCCAGAGCAAAGCAGTTGCTCTGGAACATGTCTCATAGCACATTTTCTGCTTATGTAGTGGTCACTGTGCAGGAAGCAGCTGAACCCTTTCCAGCTTTTCCAGCAGCCAAGTGTGAACTTCCTGATTGTGTCATCCTTAGAGACGGTGTGTCTGAGGACAGGCCATGACAAGGTGCTTCACAACCATGTGCCTCCAAGAGTACAAAACAGTGTTAGATGAACAGTAGCAATGAGGGGGCGATGAGGGGGACAGAGATCCTATGGAGGCCTAGAAGATTCACAAATATTTTCTTTAGTGAGGGATTTGTTATTGTTCTATTGCAACGCTTCTGGGACAGAGGGAACAGGGGCTGTGCTGGGTGGGATCCTTTGCAAAGCCGATGCCAACTGCGCTGTGAGGAGTAACAAAGTAGCCCAGATGTTTCAAGATTTACTTGAAACTTGGATGCAGGTGAATGACCTGGTGACTCTTTGCCATTGATCCCAAGGCAGATGGGCTCAGGTCCTCCTCAGCATGGTGCTGCTGGGAGCACAAGCTCATCACTCTGCTGCTCACACAAAGAGGTTTAGAAGATGTTCATGACCTGCCAGAAGAAGTTCTCCTCATGCCCTTGCTTAGGAGTGAAATGTTGTGCCCCCAAAACCATGTGGAAATACCACAACCAGATTCTCACGTGGCAACGTGTTCTGTTTACAAATTGAGACCAAACTATGCAACCAAATCACAACCTGTTATTAGAGGGGAAAGGCCGAGACGACGAAGTGCCGTGTGCGGTGTGGATGAGCTGGAACCACTCTGCTGTGCCTCAGCTAATTGGCACAGGACTCACTAGCATGGGTATTCAACTGGTCATTTCATACATAAAAACTTGTAATTGTGTGAGTATTTCCAATCACTCTTAATTCGGCTGATGAAAACACACAGATGTGAGGGTAGAAGGTTGTGTGAGACTCGGGATGTTGCCAGCTCCTCTTAAATAGCCTCCCTGGGCTGCTCAAACGTCATTTTAATAATAGTAGTAGCTATATTAATTTATTGTAAATTGAAAAGGAGAGTTAAAGCAAAGGAAGACTGTGCCAGAATACTCCAGGAAGACACAAAAAAAAAAAAAAAAAGAAAGGGAACCTCTTCTTCATTTGCAAACTGGAAAGTCACTCTGGGGAAGGTGAGGGCTGTGCATTTCTGCCACCCACCCTGTCCTCTCCATACCAATTTGCACAGCCCACGGCCAGGGCAGGGATTGTACCAGCCACCTGTGTGTGCCATGGGTGGTCAGCTGGGGGTGCCTGGAGCACCTTGCACCACCAGCATCATTCATGGCACTCTGCTGCAGCCGCCACTGCTGGCTGGATGGTCCAACCAGCATGAATTGGTGCTGTTTGTCAGGTGCTCCACTGAACCCCCGCAAAAAGTGTTACTGGGAGAAGTGCCAAGCTTGCCCTCAGGGAGACTTTCCTTGAGCAGCTGGACTTGCTCTTCCCACACACCATCCTCTCTTGGATGCATTGCAAGGGCATTTGAACAACTACCCAAGCATAAAATAAGCATAAATGTTTTCTCGGGAAGAAGATGAGGACTGTGTTTTCAACCCATTCCAAGATTTCCCTAAAATAAAGACTCTGTGTCCATGGACAATAATTGTATTAGCACACCAGGAAGTTAAAATAAAAAAAGGAGCTAAAAAGGGACTGTGTTGGTCACATACTGCTGGATTTGTCCCTTTCTGGACACACTTCAGTGGACCTTTTACTGGTTTGTGAACAACTTAAATCTAAGAGAGAAGGACTGAAATACTGACATATGGTTAAGATAGTAAAACATCCAAAAACATTTCCAAGCTCTAGCTGAATTTAATCCAAAATTCCGTTAAAATACTCACTGAAATAATGTGGAAAAAGAGGAGGGGTTTTTTATTATTTTAGCCATTTATGTGTTTTTTGGTGTCTTAGTGTCTTCATGATTCCTAGTTCAAATTTCTCAAGCTCTCACACCTCACACAAAGTGCTGTGTTGACTTGATACCACAACTGAGGTCCATTTAGGGGAGTTTAATCTCCTGGACCCTAAAATCTAACACTTCCAAATTAACACCAATTGTGGTTGGCTTCTTCATATGTGCTCTCCAGATATTCATTTCTGGCTGTGTGTAACTGCCGACAGGAAAAACGTGTTGGAAAGATTTAACTCTAACCTCACGCAGCGAATGATGTTCCAGAACATTGATAATTTGACAGGGGTTTGGATGCTGAAATGGAGACAATTTGGAGAAACGTTTCTGGTGTTTTCACTCCTCAAAGGCAATCCCCTGGTGACTAAGGCTGAGTTTCATCAAAAACCTGCCTGACTTCCCCAAATCTTGTTCTAGCACCTTAAAAATGTCAAGAGGACTCATTCTTTCTTCTAAGTACCTTGATGGGAAGGATATAGAACAGCCCACTTTGGGCTGTGATGTCTTGAGGGAAAATTAAGAGGCATCTGGGACATGGCTTGTGTCAGGGACCTCCAAGATATCCTTCTTTGCAAGCTGATAGCAGTTTAGTGCACATCATTACTTGGTTTCAAGAATGTTAAGAGGATCTATATCAGTTTCCCCATTTTTTTCCAAAGTGCACTGCTTGGACAACAAGCAGGAATAATGACAAGAGAGGCAAATGATCATGCTGAGCCTCAAGTGTTGGACTTCTTTGCAGTCAAGGTGGGCTATGAATATCCAAATCAGTCACAGCTCCACACCTGAAAGATGAGGAGACGTTGCTGCATCTGTAACTGATTTGTGTGTGCCCCAAAAAGGAAATTGAATTGAAGAAAGGTTTTGCACTCAGGCCATGTTTTTGTTTCAAGCTGGTGAGATCTTGCTGGAGGTTCACTACCCAGCCCTGAATGTGTGGTTTCAATATTTTGACATCACTAGTTAAGGAAACACTTAAAAATTGTTTTGTGTTATTTTATTAATTCTAAAATGGTGCATTTTTCTGGAAAACAATGCCACATTCATCTCCTCATTATTGGAAATTTACTGGAGTTCTGTTTGAAAAGAGTATTTGCTAAACTGTTCTTTTGAGATAATAACTAAGTCAGGCAACTTCCAGATAGTTTCACCTGCAAACCAGGGAGAAAGCCAAATAACTTTCATATATTTCATTTGCCTTATTTCAACAGGTTTTTTCCTTGTTCTATTAAGATTTTTTTTTCCCCCTGAACGAACAACCCCAGCTCTTTTCTAAAGGCTACGAAAATAACAATCCAAATGTGAAAATGAAACAGAATCATTCATCTGCAGTCATACAAAATAGATTAGTCAATCTGAAATGAACTTTTTTTTCCTGATTTGTCTGGTTTGGCAGACAAATTAAAAGAAAAAAAAAGAAAAAAAAAATCACTCCCTTCTTTGCACGGCTCTAAATATTGTGTTTCAAAAATAGTCCAAAGGCATACATTCACACAGAAACAGATTCTCTTTCAGTTTTCAAGTCATCCAATAGAGAGGAAAAAAAAAAGGGAACAGAAGCTCCTCCAAGTTTCCTTCTGCTGCTCCTCTTAAAACAGGGAAAACACATTTCTGACCACATTACATGTTTTAGTTGGACACCACTAAATACAAGGATTCTGCAGAAATGCAGAGCACCACCCAACCAAAGTTCAAAGTTGGGCAACCAGCCATGATTATTTGCAAAATGAAATTAATCCGAAAGTTGTTACAGACAAAAATGCAATGGTAAAAGGGAGCATCCTCCTGGTTGTGAACACTCTCCCACTGTGGTCCCTGACTCATTTATCCTAAGATTTACCCTCCTTTGGTGGCACAGGCAGAATTTAGGTGCATGAGGACTTTGGCCTGGGATGCTGGGTTGTCCTGCCTTTCCTTCCTACCTTTTCCCTGCTGTGTTTTGGTTTGGGCAGTACTTGAAGGCAACATTACAGTTTTCATGAAGCGCACTGGGATTTATATGATCCACGTCCAGGTAGAAGTAGGACAAATGAAGGACCTGCTATTGGAAAGGAACAATGCTTTCCCCTGAGGGATTTGCTGCAGCTCCTTCATGTTCCCCTCTTTGGGAGGATCTTGGTCTTTCTCACCTCTGATGGCCTGTCCCAGTGTGGCGTGCCACGTCATCAAGCCCGGCCTCCTTCCTCAACACATCCAGTTGAAAATAAAGCCGTGAGGGAGAACATGTCCCTGATGTCTCTTAATGTACAGACCTTTTACTAAATGCTGTTGTGTTTTTAATTCTTTAGTTTCTACTTTCTGGCATTGTGTTCCAGTTCATTTAGATGAATTCAGAATTTTATGTTTTCCTGATTCTTTTGACTCATGGGGACATTTTTGCCAAGCCCACTGTAGATTCTGTGTGTTGCAAAGTACCTAATTGCATGCACAGTCTCTGGTTAAAGCATGTGGCAGCTGGTTAGCTAGTCAAAATCCGTATTTACCAACAATTTGACTAGAAGAAAACCTAGGAGTGCACAAGAAGCGCAGGAGCAGAGATTTTCTGCATCTCCAACCCTGGATCTCCATCCACTATGAATTCTGTGGAGCACATCCACGCATCTGGACAGAAAAAAAATCCATGAAAAAAAAAAAAGCAGCAAATATTTGTACTTCCTTCCATACCCAAGAGCTGGTTATCCCTGAACCTTAACCCCCCAAGAATGGTTTTGGCAACAGAAAGCTCTTTGGGCCACCCAAACTCCCTGAGTCATGAGCTTCAGGCAAAACAGCTTCTAAGATCGAGTGGATCTTGGAGAGTGATGCAGCATCACATGCAGGTTCCCTAGAAGTCTCCATGCCAGCTGGTGTGACTAAACGTGGACCAACTCCTGCCAGCCCTGATGAGGTGTATGAACTGCACCACCCCAAACCCCCTCACAACTGGTCTTAGAAAAACCTTCCCGGGTTTGAACTCACCCATGGTTCCAACAGTGGTTTTCACTGTAACCAGAGAGTCTTTCAACCTTTTTTTTGGCTGAAGCAGCTCTCCGAAAATCAGGGCTTAGCACTGGGGGTTTTTTCCCTCCCCAGTCTTTTCTTTCTCTGTTTGGCTGGTGGGAAAAGGAATGCCTGGCTGGAATCAGAGCCGGTGGTGATGTGGGACGTTTCTTCCATGTGAAGCTATGAAGTCCCACTTCCCCCAGCACACCAGGAATCAAAGAGCTGGAAAGGCTCCTCTAGCTTGGAGAGCCAAATGCAGTTCCCAACCAGCTCTTGGCCCCAGGAACTTCCCTTCGGAGTTTCTCAGTTCCTGTGCTTATTCTGGCCTTGTCCTCTGCTCCTTGCTGCTTCTGCCAAGCTGTGGGCATGCTCCAGGCACTCTTCCCAGTGCCACGTCCACCACACACTTATTAGCACCCCCTTGACAGGATGGAGTTCACGGTCCTGCCAAAGGAGGTCACCTCAGACCAACCCTTCCCTGGTGTTGAGGTAACCATTTTCCACCACGAGCACATTTACCCATTGGCAATGGATGTCAACAAGGAAAACCGACCTTGCAGCATCACTTGTGGTCTGCAGGCTTCCAAGATGAGCAGGACCTGGTGTGTCTCACCTCCTGGTGCCGGCTGCAAGGTGGAGCAGCTTGTGCAGCAGCAGCAGGGATGGAGGATTGGTGTTTAAAGGTCAGACATGGCATATAATGCATTGAAGCTGTCACAGCACTGAGCTTTAAGACCCGTTTTGTTGTGAGGGGTGAACCACGTGAGTTTCACTTGGAGCTTCCTCTCTGAAGCAAATAGTTCCAACATAATTCCATGTATATATGGCTGCTTTAATAAATATATGTATGTGTGCTGTAAAAATAGAACATTTTCCTGGCCTTAAGGGTGTGGATTTGTCTGCAAACATTGCTGTAACAAGACATTTCAGAATCCTTTTCTGCAGCAGAAAAGATTTTGAGTAAGCATTTGATTTAAAAAAAAAAATCACTGGAGTTGTCTGCAGTACAAAAGTTTGCAACTGTTATTATTCACATCATCAACAAACAGTCTAAAAGAAGTGGTGTGCAGGGGTGTGGGAAAAGAGCTTTGTGGTTTTTGGTTTCAGCTCTGCCTGTGAATCACTTTGCAGTCTTGGGCAAGTGGCTTAACCTCTCAGGGATTTGATCTGTTCAGCTCTGCAGTGGGATGAACAGTGTTCAGTGGATCTCATATAAGAGGGTGTTTGAAATAGCCACGAGACAGAAGAAGATGCAGAGTCCCTGAAGAAAGATGACATGTGTGTGTGATACAGTATTATTGTGGCTTTATACTTCCAGAAATCCAGATGTCTTAGATGAGAAGGGTGTTATTGCTACACATGTATGAATTTTAGTTCCTTAGAGACAAACAAAGCAGCATCTTCCAGACAGGGACCAAGATCCTGACATCCTCATCAGGCAGACTCCCACCCAAGGCAACATGGTTTTGCCTGAGCTAGAATTTAGCTCTTTGCGAATTATCCAACACAGTCCATTGACTCTTTAACCCGTAAGTTGTCAAACTCAATTATTTCCAGCTAAGCAGATGGCTGAAAACAAATAATCTGTAAGATAAGGTACTCTGGCTTTAGTTTTAAGGAAAATTCAGGTTTGCTCAACATGAATATTATAGTTACATAAATAACAAGAGAAAAAATCACCCCCAAATCAAAAAATCATTTTTCTGCAAAAACATAGAGGATCAATTTCTCTAGTATTATTACCAAACTTGGCAGTATTTCATATTTGAAGTATAATGATGTCATCTGGTTGGCCTTTTCCCATCGCAAACAGTAAATCTTAAAATCTGGAGAGATCTTTTATTTGGTTATTCATATTGTACTGCATCAAGGGGTTACAACACATATGCCTGGGCTTATTAAAATCATCTGGAAGAGAAGAACTTATTATTTAAAGGCACAGTACTTGAGCCTGTGCTGTTTTTCTTGGAAGCTTATTTTTTCTGATGTCAGTTGCATGTAGAGTTGTATGTTCACTGCCGCTTGTGTCATGGTGAGAGGTCCCTTTGTTTGGAGTGTCTTTTCATAGGGTCTGGAAATAGGCATTCTAACCCATGGACTTGCATCCACCATCCAAGGGACTGGGAATTCACAGTGCCTTGTTTCTTCAGGAAGGACTTACACCGTCATGGTCAACCTCCTCATTTGCTCTCGAATGGAGAGTTACCGTTGTCTGGTGATGAAGTCCACATGAAACCTTTCATTTTGGCAAACAGGGACATTGTTGTGCCAGCCAAATATCTTGCTCCTAGAGATAGTTTCATTGCATTTACTCTGGTGCCATGAACAAATAGCAGACTGGACTTCTTCAAGTCCTGTGGTGCCTTCCGCTGGGCTGCTCCTTTCCCTGCCTTCCCGTATTTCCGAAGGCTTCTTTCTCCTGCTTGTTTTTATTTATGTTTCTGAGGTCTATGTTGTTTGGGGTTTGGTTTGGGCTGCTGGCTGCTTTTCTTGGAAAAAAATGTGGTGGAGCCAGCGCAGGATGTCCTCACAACGCTGTTTTGTGGAAATTTTCCTCGCTGGAGATCACACTGTGTTTCTCCAAGGCATGGAGCCAGCCCAGCAGTACCAAGCTGGTTTTTCACAGTCAGTGGATCCCTCATCACAGATCCACCAGGATCTAACTATGCCTCTGCATAGCTTTTCCCCTGTTTATTTTATAACCCTGCATGTGTGTTTGTGCTGGTGTATTCTGCCCGAGCTACTCCTTGAGTCCCTCTGTGTTGGCTCCTTCCTCCAACCTGCATGGTTAAAGGTTTCACTGGTTTATTAAATCTCCTCATAGTTTAGGAGAAAGGCCCTTTTTGTAACTTAGCCAGCTAAAAAAGTTTTGTGCTGGACTGACTACCTGAGTGAAACTTTGCTGAACTCTTCTCCTGCAAGAGCATGATTGAAATGCTTCCAGCCAATTGTGAACACACTCAACAGCAACTTATTAGATAGCAAAGCAACAATTTCCAGGTACACAAAACCAACCCATGGCTGGAATTAGAAGTAAAAAAAACCCCAAAAAACAAAAAGAAAATTAAGTTAAATCTGTTTGAGAAGACCATTTTGCTTTTATTCCACAAGTATTTGGTAAGATGTGGCAATAGGAAAAACCCAGCTGTAGGTTTGAAATTAGCAGATGATTCCCCACATTGAATTCCACCACAAAAAACACATTTCTGTAACATGGATGGGTAACTTCAATGCACATGAAGAACTTGGAGTGTCAGGGATGTGATTGTAAGGTCTGCCACCAAAAGTCTTGTTCTGTTCATTTCCTCACCTTCGTCATAGCAACCGGACTTTCAGTGCAGCTGTTGCTGCCTGCAGGAATGCTTATTGAGTAATCCTCTGAACCCATTTCCACCACGGAAAAGATTCCTACATCCTCCACACTCATGTGTATCGTTTCTATCCATTTATCTCTATAAAGAGAAAGCAATAAAAGGCAGATCCCTCTGCTACCAAAAGAAATCTAGATTCTCAAGACTTTAAAATTTCAAGGGCTGAGTACCCTTTTAGCACAGTGCTGTCACAGTGTTCTACCCTTACTGTGCCATCTCAAGGCTTGTCCTTGTGTGTCACTTTCCTGGCCCTGAATGTTAATTATTTTCTGCATAATGACTGTCACCATAGACCTGATATTGATAATATTAAATCCTGTCCCAAGGGACAGAATTATCCCCTCATGTGCCTTTGTACTCCACCATCTCAGCCTTGCTTGTGTGATCGTGCAGGATAATGGAATGCAAATGATGATGATGAGAACAGTGTTGTCAGCCTTTCAGCTGCTCTGGCTTTGTGGCAGCAGCTGCCGGAACCTCCTTGCTTCCCCATTTTTGCATCTCTGAATGGGTTACAGTTCTCCCCTTCCATCTCACATGGTTGTCATTGGGCCACAGCACAAGTTAATATCTGTAGATGCAGCACCAGAGATGCCAGAGAGCACAGAAAGAACACATATAAAAACTAATCACAAATTTCCAGCCAAGCTTATAACTTAAATAACCTCTTTTTTTTTTTTTTTTGTCAAAAAACCCCTGCTTTCAATGGGGAAAAAAACTTGACATTTCCTGAAGTAACCAGAAGTTTTCATCTGGCAACAAAAAATTTACTGGTCCCAGTTGAAAACTTTTTAATTTTTTTATTTTATTATTTTTAAATGAAAACATAACAGTCCTAGAATAGAAAAATCTCCTTGGCTGATCCTGGTTGATTGTTGCTTTACCCTGTATCTTACCTGGTCACTGCTGCATTGACTTTTCTAGCTTAGGAAAAGTTCTTTGATTAATATCATTGCAGAAGCCTGTTAAATGACAGTGAATATTTCAGGGTTCTTGTACCTGCTTCGTCAAACAGAACATGCTTCCAATTAGTGTTGGTCTGCGCTGTTTCAAAATAAATGTGTAACTCATTATCAGCTGGTATCACAGATTTTGAACCAAAATACCTCCCAAAGGAAATGTATAACAAATATTTCATATCAGTTGCATAAATCATGAGAAAATATGCTTTATTTTTTTCCCTCTCCTCCTCTTTGGGATGCTGTTCCCCTTCGAACACTGACACCCATGTGTGCCTGTTGCTGTCTAAATGCAGGGCTCAGTCACCTCCACTCCTTTGTCTGGTGTCCCGGAGCAGGCAATGGGCAAGTTCATGGAATCACAGAATCATTAAGGTTGGAAAAGACCTCCAAGATCCTCAAGTCTAACCTCTGACCAAATGCAAGTTACAACATCTTAGTGAATCAGGGTCAGACGGTATCAGCTGCAAATAACCCTGAATAATCCCTGTCTGCAATGGGGGCTCTGGGAGGCTGCAGCGCTGGAAGGTGATGGATCTTCTGTGGGAGGAGAATGGTGGAGAATGTGAGTGCTATAAAAAATGAGACGAGGAAGAGGCTTTAAAAAAAAAAAAAAGAGGCTGCTGTGTTTATATATTTGATGAGGCTACACAGGAACTAGTTGGAGCGGTGCTGTGTTGTCCAAGCTGGAGGGTGTTAAATGCTTGGACAGTATTCAAGCATGCATATTCGCCATGTCACACATTGGCTTCTAGCAGCAACCCAAGTCCCTAAGGATCTCTATTATTAATTTATCCTTGATTCTTAGATAGGCACAGACTATTTTGATAAAGGGAGGAGAGCTATTGTGATTTTCCTTCCTTTATTGTTCCACCCAAGATAAAGCAAACAGGATATTTCACGGCATTGTACAGACAGTCAATATACTGTCTAGCAAAAGGTGCTGGACCTCAGAGCTCAGACTCCCTTCAGCGCTGAGCTGTGTAGTTCATATATAAAACTGGTGAAGTTTGATTTTTTGGGATTTTCTCTTTCCTCCTAAATTGCTCAGCTCAAACTTTCTTGTTTCAGATCATATGATAGAAGTGATGAAGACACATGCTTGGTCTTTACCTATTTTTAAACATAACACAAAGGATAAAGCCCCTGTTTGGATGAACATTATGCCCTTTTTTTTCGTCCTGCTGTTTTGCAGGAAGAGGCTTCTGGCCAAACCATTGATTTTTGTGGCCGTACCAAAGAAACAGAGCACAGAATTCTTCAGTCAAAATTCAGTCAAAATACAGCCTTGTCCCTTCAAAAACTGTGTTCCAAAAAGTGTGTTTAAATGTTGTTGTGGGATCATTTTGACCTACACCTTTGGTAACACAGGCTTTCTGTCACCTTTGCTTCTGGTTTATCACTGTTGTGTCTGTGCACAGACCTTTGAGCTGGCTTTGCAAAACACACTGTGAGCTGTGCAGAGCTTTTGCTGCCCACCACATCTCACAGTTCCCTGCATGTAAGGGTTGCACCAGGTAGGAAGAAGAACAGACTTCCAGTGGGGAGAATTGCTGTTGGGAAAGTCATGATAACCTCAGTAAATCCACTTTATTATATATTTTCTTTCTACAGGATTACTTCTTTTGCCTTCGTGGGTAGCTACTTTTCCAACAAGGAAAGGAGAAAGGTCTCTGCCTTACTTGTAGGAAAGGATTGAACTAGTGGTAAAACACTGGCACAGGTTGCCCAGAGAAGCTGTGGATGCCCCATGCCTGGAAGTTTTCAGGCCACGCTGGATGGGACCCTGAGCAACCTGGTCTAGTGGAAGGTGTCCCTGGAATAAGATGATCTTTAATGTCCCTTCCAACCCAAGCACCTCTAGGATTCTGTGACTGATGTGATTATTTCTGGTATTGGTCACAAAACAGACAGATTTTGGGCTGGTGACTGGGCCAGGTCCAGCCACCCATTGCACTGTGCAGTGGTCAGGTACATACCTGGAACCTGATGACATAAGCCTGTATTTATCCTTTTGGTGACCTTTCAGTCCAACTCGCATGAAAAAGTTGAGCCTCTTTGGGGGCAAAAACAATGTAGAGACATGCACGATAAAAGAGCTCCTGGGACAGTCCCTGTGCTGACTCGGAGCTGAGCCAAGGAAGTGACGTGTTTCATGTCTTTTCCAGTAAGAAACTGGTATCAGAGGGATACAGGAGCGATACCATGTTTATCCAGCCACTTTGAATAAATCCGCTTCAATACAAACTGCTCAGATGAAATGAATTCATGTCTCATAAAAGGGGGCATCTACTCTAGTATCCTTTAAAAGAAAAACAGCCTTAAAAATAAACTAACTAATAAGTCACATTGCTTTAATGAGACATGGAAATTAGCTATCACTGCCAAAACATAACTACTTCTCTGATTATAAGAATGGTAATTTGCCAGCTCCCAACTTCCTGTTATTAAGCCAATTGTTAAATTTTCAGAAATATTTGAGATAGTCATCTAAACCCATGGGGTTGACATTCACCCAAAACGGATGATTGCCACCTCCTCTTCCTCTTCTCCTGGCACAGAGTGCAAAGACCTTTGTGTCTCTGGGCACTGGAGAAAGCCCTCTACAAGAGGGCCAAGGAGGTGATGTCTATGTGCAATGGGGAGCTGCAGGAGACACAAGGCCCCTGGCACTAAAGGCAACCAGAAGGATGAATCAGTCCCAAGATTCCTGGAGGACTTGCTGCCACAGCATGAGCCTTGTTTTTTCCTTAGGAAAAAAAAGCACTCTTTCTCTGAAAGAAACAGTTTTTTTGCAAGATAAAAGCCCTGTTTTCTTTGCAAAAACAATCTACCTAGAATATTAGGATTACTGCACGTTATGAAATCTATTTAAAGATAAAATGTCTACAACAGAAAAGGACTTTGCATGCCTGGATTTTGCTAGGGCAGTATGAAAAGTCACCCTTGCAAGGAAAAGTGCAGAGTTTTTTATGGTAATACTGTTTGTTCTTTAACACGAGAAGGATGCTAAAATTCTGAAGTTCAGGATAAGTGTATTGGGCTCACCAAAGAATGAGGGGACTCCCCTGAATCCATGACCACAGGTAAGGTCAATTTAATTAAAGGAACACTGACCCACGTGTAAATGCTTAATAATTTTTTCATATTCGAATGACAGACTTCCCTATCTTTGGATAACATTAGGTTAAAACAGGTTTCACCTTTGCCTGGTTTTGGGTGGTTTCTTTAAGACCTGTCACAGTTCTGTCTAAATATTACAGGAGAGGATTTCAAAGACAGAAATAGCAGTTCAGTTTCCAACTCCCAACAGTTCTTCAAGGGAGATGACCATGAAATTGTCCTTTGTACAGTGAAAATCATTCCTGCCCATACTGTGCTATTAGGTTACACATATGGACTTCTTCTGTAGACCTCAAACCCCCATGGAGCTCGTGTTTCCAGTTGCTGGCAGGGCTGGCACTGGGGTAAGAGATAATATCACCAGCACCTTTGTACCCTGCGTATTTCACTGTTTCTTTTGTATGACACACATTTTTTCAGTGTTAAATGTCTGTATTTCTGTAGATATAGAGATACTTCTATCTGTATAGATATATATTTGTGCAATGTTCTTACAATAACATTCCATTGGAAATTTGTGGCAGGCAGGATCTATGTTTTAAACTTCCTCTTCTGTGACTGGTAGCAAAGTTAAGACTTTTTAATGTATTTTTTAAGGTATTCCATCAAGTTACCCACATAACTCCTCCTCCTTTGATTCCTCTTCCTTTCCTACCACAGACTGTGTTCTGTCTCTTCATTCCAGTGAAATATGAATTATATGAAATGTATTATACAAATGAAGTCTACTGAATATTTTCTTCCAGGAGAGAAAAATTCCCTGTTGATTTGTTTCTATGAGCAGTGTACACTCAAATACAGACAGAGGATTCTTGGTACACACAGTTCCTTTCACAGCTATAAAATGTTGTTTTCAGAGGTATATTTTCCCAGATCTCTGCTGTAGTACTGATTGCTCCTGGCCCCAAAAGTTTATTCTGAAAAACAACCACCACCAACCTCATCACCCCTCTGGGGTGTGATATTAAGTATGAATGCAATGGAGAGGGCCAGGATTTGAGGAGGCTCTGCACTCTCCTCATCCTCATAGTTGCCTTATAAGTCCCACCCTAGGAACCAGCTTGCTCTTTCAAACTGTAATTGAAGTCCATCGATCACCTCCTTCCCAAAATCTGTGGCTCAGCTTTAACCAACGTGGCAAAGCTGTTTGTTTATTCTTCCGAACAGATGTTTGAGCAGTCTCCCCAGCCCCCAATAAAATATTGCAGACAACTGTGAAGTTTACTAACCCCTCGTTAAAGCAATCTCCTTGAAGTCTTTAACTCACCAGAAGATAAACTGCACCAACATGGTGTGCTCCCACTCTCAAGTACAGAGAGCCATTTCCACCAGCAAACAGAGATTATTCCAGTAAACTTTTGCACTGGAAATCATTGTGCCTCTGGTTTAGATCAATGCCATTAAAACAAAGGCAGATGGAACATTTTACTCTTATCTGAGGCTATGGTTAATTGCCCTTCTGATTCCTCACGTCTCTAACTCCTCTCTTCCCTTCCTGCTCTTGGTGCTGGGCTCAGTGCCCCATGGACTGACTGTCACAGGGTGATGGCAAGAGGTCTTAGAGCACTTGCCCTTTTGTCCACAGCCTGGGATTAACCCTGTGAATGGCAACCCATCAACACTTCAGGAATAGCATTATGAGGGTGATCTGCAGAAGCAGGTTTCCTTGTAAGAGTAGCAAATTGATGCAGGAACAATATGCTCAATCCCACCATGCCAAGTCTGCCAGCATTTCCAGTCCTTGCTCTCCATGTACTCTCTGCCCACTGAAGGGTGGTTATGGTCAACCTCAACCCATTCAACAGGAGAGGGCAGCAGCATGACAGACAGGTCTGAGATCCAGAAACACAGAGCTGGGACATAACAGAGGACAAGTAGAGAAGAGAACAGGTTGACCATGCCAGCAGCATCTGTGGGAATCAGTACATGGGACATTAGCTGAGAACAGAGTAATCAAGATAGACATGCTGCTAATAGTGGCTGACCAGGGCTGCTTTCCACCTAGACACAGTGTTTCTCTAAATCTGCACCGTGCAATATACAGCTTACATTTTATTTGTGACACCGTTCCCCCAGGTTTTCATCTCACAGACCTTTCTCCCTCCCGTCCCACCCTTCCAGGAATTCACATTGCACACATTTCTGCAAAGGGAATTAATGGCTTCTCTTCAAAGTTATGGGTGAGGAATGTCCTTTCTATTAATGCTTATCGTTGTGTAGTGCTTCAATAAAGATTCCTTGTAAACCAAAAAGAATGTCCTGAGCAGTGCTGGGGGCTGAATTGCATAAGCTGTTCAGTGTCCAGGGCCAGACGCCTGAACATTCAAAATTCTAAACACAAAGAGAACACTAAATATCAGCTCAAATATTCAGTTGGCTCAGGGCAGTGTATTTTCCACGTTACCCATTGTGCAGCATTGGATTTGTGATTTCTTTTTGTTTTCTTTGTCAATAAATCCTTATAACGACTTTCCCTTATCTGATTCCAGCACAACTGACGGCATGTAGACGACAGCAATGATTCAACATGGTGAGGTCCCTGGCCCATGTCTGAAGCTTGTCTATGCCAAGGGATCCCATTAAATGACCTATGGTCCTCTCCTTTCCAAAGGAAATGGGGAAGGTAGACCACACTCAGGTCAGTTCCCAGCAAGGAGCCAGGACACAACCAGGCTGAGCACTCAGAGACTAGGATGGAAAGCACGCATAGTCAGGGCTCTTCTCTTCCGTCACAATCACTTTGCAGAACACCATCCCTTTTCCAAAGACGTCACCAGGCCAGCAGGCAGCACCGCAACAGTGGATGGCACCAATGGGTCCCAAGCAGACGTGGGATCTATGTGACCAAAAGTTGTAAGCTGTTGTCACCTGAGATGTGGTGGCAGCTCCTTCAGCTGCTGTCAGTAGTAGCTTTCTGTCCTCCACATGCAAGAGGCACTTGAGAGAGCTACAGAGCAGATTCTGAGTGCAGTGCAGATGTTTAACAGTGTCTGGATTGTCCGGTGGAAGGTTTTTCTCAGTTGCAAAGTCAGTCTTCCAGGCTTTGGACCCTGTTAATAATATTTGATAATATACAGTATAGGAAAGATGGAGCTTCTATATCCCAGACAACAGACTCCATAAATGCATTTCTAAAATAATTCAGTGAGAGATCATCTGTTACACTTGTGCATGAGGAGAGGGAAATTGTCCAAAATTTGTATTCTAATGGGGAAAAAATAATCCTTGGAAGTAGAGAGGGGAAATCTGCTGGCCAAGAGACCTCAGAAAGCTCTGAATGTTTCACAGGCTGTAAGTGATACTGGAACTTTTGGGCAAATGGACAAAGGGATTCCTGAAGGCAGACCTCTCTCAAGCCCTCAAATGCACAGTTTTTTTTGATTTTGTGAGGAGGAATCTTTAATGTTTTGGTGGAGGAGGTTGCTATCCTGTCAGGGCTTCAGGAGGTTAGTTAACTTCTTCCATTCACAGTCCTGTACTTCATGGTCATCTGTCTTTATTTCTAATGAATTTGTGTCAGCTCTAAAATGCCTGGTTCCCATTCCAAAGATGTAATTTGACTTCTCCTTTAAGAGGTCTGACTACATCCATGATTTTTCTGCAGCCAGAACTTATAGGCACTTCAGCTTCTATTCAAAGCAAACCTGGGGCTAAATATACATGTCGGGGCCAAACTCCACCAAAGCCAAATGCCCTCAAGCCTTCACAAGGTCAGGACCCTTGTAACTTTGATAGTTAAGTGTTCTGTTTCTTATAAAATGAGAGCAAAACAAGAGAAAGCTCTTACTGCTCAGAACATCCTAAAGCTATATATAAGCTTAAGTGTGCTTGTGTTCTCATTTTTAGAGATTGAAACTGCTGGGCTGGCTGAGAATAAGGAGTGTCAAGGGATGCCTATCACTGGGAATGATGATAAGGTCCAGAGATGGTTTGCAACCTCCTCTTCTTAGCTGGGTTCTTGTGTGCCTGAGAGCTCCTATTATATAGATATAAATGATACCCAAGTCTGCCTGGAAGTAGAAAGAATGGTGAAAATTAATGGTTCACAAGGAAACCCTATTCATATCCCTTTCCTCCTCTTACTCTGCTAACAGCAGTGAAGAGAACCATCTTTACCCCAGAAAGCTTCTCCCACAGTGCTCTCCTCCTACACCTCTACACCCCAACACTATGACTGTGTCTCACTAGTGAAACATTACGATGAATTCCAATCTCTAGATCTCCTTAGCTCATGGAGTCACTGAAGGCTTTCAAGCTACTGCATCCTGAAGGTCTGAGCACTGCAAAGCCTCTTTTCTCTTGGTAGCCAGAGTTCATTCATGTCAGTGAATCTCGTTTCATGCACAACCCTTATTAGACCAGAACTGTGTGCTTTTTAACAAAAAAGGAGAGGAAGAAGGGACAGGGCTAGATTCGTGTACTTAAGCAGCAGAGCTGGGCTGAGAGATAAATAAACTATTAAATCACAGTGCTGTGCTGTTGCTAGGATGATATATCTCTCCTTTGAAAATAGAGTCTGCAAGGAAATGACAAATAATTCTCCATATGCAGACCTTACGGGCACAGCAAAGTGAGTAGCTTGGAGGACGTCAGTATTTTTGGTATTCCTGTCCTTCCGGAAAGCCATGGCCAAATCCCCACTGAGCACAAGCGAAAGCCTCTCACTCCTGGAAACCAAACTGACAACTCAGAGAGCACCGTCTAGTAAATGATGAGTAAAGACCCCGAAATGATGTGCAGGATTCCAGCGGTACGTGCGCTCTCCTGGACCGCAGCCGTGTGGAGGTCACACAGGGCAATAAATCAGTGGCTAGTGAGCTGTGCTGGTGAATTTGGCTGTGATTCCCGCCCTGAATTCATTGTAGTGACTCCAGGACCTGGGACTCCATTCGTCAGCGTGACGGCGGAAATGCAAAATCCAGATCCTTATAATGGAGACTATTGAAGGAAGGCTCTCAGGAGAAAGTTCTGCTCGGCAAAGAGGGCCATCAGCCCTTCGCAGCTGCATGTGTGTTGTCTAGGATGAGAAAACACAGGGAAAAATAAATAAATACAACCAGATCCTGCATTTAAGGTCTCAGCGCAAATGAAGTCACTTCCAGAAAAACACTGTGGAGCGCTTTACTCATGTAACTCATGGGTCTGTGTGTGTGTGTGCTGGGATTATAGACTGCAGTGGATTCCTCAGAGTTAGGAAAACTGGATGCCCTGCCTGGCGTGGGACAGGGTGGGGTGCAATGGAGTGGCAAAGGCCCTGCACAGTAGTTCAGATGTCCCCAGGTTAGTCAGGGCTTGTGCTGCTCAGTGAGGGCAGGATCCTACTACCTTTCCCTACCTGGGAACCTTCCCAACGTAAGCCAAGAAGTCTCTGGCTCTTGAAGGAGCCTTGATACTTATTACTTGTACTGACTTGATCATTAGTCACATTTTGTTCCCACTAAGCTTTCACTAACCTCAGCTCTCCCAAATTCATTTCACCTTCCTTTTACACCTTGGCTTTTGAAGGCAAATTTCTTTTCACTCCTGCCATCACGCCAGTGACTGTCGCCTGTGAAGCACTGCATCTGGAGGAGCTCGTTGCTGAAACAGCGTTCAAGGCAAAGGAATGTTTGTAGCAGCATCTTGCAAAATAAGAAGCCTCTCCATGACATCTCCAAAAACTCCAACAGGCGTGGCAGGTTGGGCAGTTTTGTTGTATGATTACTGTTGAACAATAAACACAAGCTCTATTAGGAGGCTTCGTGCTCATCCCAAACAGAAAACCAGGGCCTGAGCTTGTACCTATAGACGTAGCTGCAAATTTACATTTTAAGATGCTGCAAATAGAATAACCCAGGCTGCTGTATTATTTTTTTAAAAGGCAAGAGGGCTGAGATCTGGCCTTGGGTCCATCAGCTCCTTGGTGCCTGTGGGGTTGTTTAACCTGGAACAAAAAGGAGTCTCAGGGAAGACCTTATCACTATCCACAACTACCTGAAAGGAGGTTGGAGCTGGGTAGGGGTCAGACTCTTCTCCCAGGCAACTAGAGACAGGAGGAGGGGAAATGCCCTCAATCTGCACCAGGGAAGGCTCAGTTTGGACATCAAGAAGAATTTCTTCACTGTACTGGTAGCCAGGCATTGGAACAGGCTGCTCAGGGAGGTGGTGGAATCACCATTCCTGGAGGTGTTCAAAAAAAGGCTGCATGTGGCACTCAGTGCCATGGTCTGGTTGACAATGTGGAGATCAGCCAAAGGTTGGACTCGATGATTTGGAGGTCTTTTCCAACCTAAATGATTCTGTGATTCTGTCACCAAGGGATCTGGCAAGAGCTGCCATTGCTTGCAATCAGCTGCAGCGCGGGAAGGTGCTGAGCTCCCAGCACTGGCCCAGGCTGGGGAACAAAAGAACCACTTTTGTCAGGAGTATTTTGTAGGAAGAAGATATGTTGGCTCAAAAATCCATTATTTTCTTTTATGACAATTGTTGTAAATTTCTGCAGAGACCATCGACATCGAGAATTCAATCTCCCTGAGATAAACCCATTTTGGCAGTGGGTTATGTCTCTCTATTTTTAGTAGAATCAACAGTTATTATTCAGATTTTTGAAGGACTCTCTCTGACCATTTTCATCCCCACTTCAGCTTCAGTTTTGCAGCTAGACTAGACTTTCCTCTTCCCACACCAAGCGAAATTCATGGGTGGGTAGAGAAGAACCGTGTAGTTTATCAAGTTACATCTTCTTTAAACCCTGTTTTCTAAAACTTCAGTGAACCACGAGCAGGTACCCAGGTGGTTTGCAGAAAGCAAGTGAAAGCCAGGCATGAAGAGGGAGATTATCCCAGGGGGTCAGTCCTACCGAAGCTTACTCTGGCTTGGCAAGGAGCACATCCTTATTAACTGGTTGTAATAACACCCTTCAGCTGGTTCATGCCTGCAGCAGGTGAAGTCATCTGGATGAAGGCTCTTTGTCTTGGAAAGCTTCCTCTCTTGTTGCTTTATTTCAATTCCCATTTTCAGGAAGGATGCAAAGCCTGCCCAACGTTGCATGCTCTCCTTCGGTGTTTCTGCTTCCTTCCCATAGCTTGCCTTGGGCTCCTGCTAGATAGCAAGATGTTAAGAATCATAATCAATAGAAAAACAGTGTGCTCTTTTATTTTATTTACACAGCTGCCATGAATTTTGTTATGCCTAAATCCTCTGTCTCTTCCTCTCTCAGTGGGCTGGAGAGAGAAGAATGGGCTTTTTAGCATTTGTGTTTACTTCTATTGCTCCTTAAAATATTTTATGGCCTTTTAACAGAGTGGCACAATAATATTAAAATAACTAAAAAAAAGGCAAATGTACAGAAAATGTATTAAAGCATCATAGAAATGGATTTAACACTTCAAATACCCCTTCAAAGGGGCACCATGTCCTTGCTTTGAAGCAAAGCAATAAATTCACTTTGTAATTCTTTATTGGAGGTTTTATTGGAAACTAGAGTGCATGTACTAAACAAAATGTCAGCTTATCTATATACAAATATTTGCCTACAAGTTGAATGTAAGACAACATATTGTACATTACAATGCAATTTAGATTACAGTAACCTGCAGAGATTCAGTCACAGTCCAGCCCCATGTTTAGGGCTGTATTAAAAGTCAGGCTTACTCTCAAAAATAAGCAGATAGATGGTGTCAAATGATAAAATTGCAATTTGCTTCCAATTGTACAGCAAGGCCGTGGCTGATGAGCATCCCTTTGGTACACCCAGCACTGCCCCCGTGGTGTGGCAGAGCATTCCTTTCACAAGAGCCCCAGCAGATTATCCTGAGCAAGAGCTGTGATATGCTGATAGCCTTATCTGGCTGGTGGCTGGAATTAAAGCAATGCAGTGTGCTAATGCAGGCGATTACCAGAGAGCAGACAAAACAAGAGGGATAGAGGAGCAAACTGCAGGCCAGGGGCTGGCACAGGGGAAGTGTCCATCTCCGAGCAAGCATGCAGCACAGGAAAGCAGAAGGTGGATGCTTTCTTATAAAAATAGCCACATATGCACTTTTTTTACTGGTTTTGTTCTGAATGATGTCCTGTGGAGCACTGGGAACCACCAGCATCCTAAGGGACTAGGCCAGGGCAGTGCTTCCCAAGGTACCCAAGCATGCAAAGACTCTCACTCTTCCTCATCAGGGAGGTGATCTCAGACAGACCCCTTAGCTTGCTCTGCTCTGATCTTTTTCCTTCCTGTTCTCTTTGGTTTTGCAAAGGTCACTGAGAAGATGGTAAATTAAAAAGTGAGGAAAAATTATTGCGCCAACATATGCTGTTTATATGACATAAATAATCGCCAAAGGATACTGACACTTCAGAGTCACGGATGGGGGGAGAACAAAAGGTAATTATGGCACTTGACAAGCTCCCCAGTAGCCAAGAGAGATAAATCCTCTGCCTGCTCCTACTTGAACTTACGGCATCCTGGATTTCAGGAGCTTCCACCCTTCTGCATGATCCAACAAACATCCTCTCAGGATCTCCAGTGAATAAATAACTCTCTGAAATGCGTCTTCCCTGTTGTGGCACTTGTCCCAAGGAGTCCCTGCTCGTCTCTTTGGCATTGTGTAAACATGCACAGCACAGTCTAGAGCTATTTTTCTCTTGACTAGCAGCATAATTACTTCTTCAAAGGGCCAGCTCCCCATGCCTGAGTTCATCAAGCTGTCACTCAAGAAAGTCAAATCTCTGGATGGGCACTGCAGCCCTGTCATGGGCTCTCCAGTTTCCCGCAGTTCCTGGGCTCCAACAGAAGCTGTTTGGCTCAGCTTGCTGTGGGCTGGAGGAAGGCACTGTTTTGTGCCGACAAACAAACCTCTTTGCAAGGTCAGCTCCTTCACAGCCACCCCTTGCCTTCCTTTGAAGCCTGGGGTGTCAGCAAGCTCGGCATCGCTGTCACCATGTGCGAGGGAAAGGGGTTTATTGTGTTACAGGGCGTTTCTCCTGGCCCTTTTTGTTGTTCTCTGCAAACCTGTGATCCCAGATCCTGTCTCTCAGGGCAGAATAGGTTTTTTTTTAACTGGAACCAGTGTGTGCAGGGACAGTTTTTGCTTTGAAGGTGCCCTTTCCAGTACAGATTAGAGCCAGACTCCCCAGTGGTGTAAATCAATGGTGCTTCTACAGTCATCTGTTACCAGTCAAACTGTGTCTGATTTACCTCCCCAAGCATCTGTCACTCTGGCCAGAATCAGAAACACTCAAAAAACACTGGCTTTGTGCTACCATACCAGCAATATCCGGATTAAGTTATAAATTTACTCCTAAAAACCCATTGTCATGTTCAAGCTCTGAAGGGTGAACACAATCTCACACTACAAGGTAGCAGAAGGAGATTAAATATTATAGCCAAATCAGTTACAGATTTATTCCATAAACTTCTCATGATTTCATTGTATTTTTCCCTCCTTTGATGAATGGATTTTCCTAGGTATGACAGATTTATTTTTTGTGGCAGGTATTTTTTTTCTGTTGCCACACTTTATGCCAGTTTTCCATTAAGTCCTAAGGAACAAGATGAGGTGAGAAATAAGTTTGCTTGTAGCTGCAATTTGATTTAGGTGCATGTAGTTCATATTTGAGAGCTTCTTTTAAACAACACAAGGACTCGGTTTCAAAAGTCTTTGTATGACTGTTTGGAAACACTGGTGTTCTAAGCAAAGGGAAGAAATTTTTAGAGAAATTACAGGATCTGCAAATGGCATTTTTAAAATTACTATTAAAAAAAAGAGCCTGTTTTAAGCATCACCTTTAAACTGGAGATTTTCTGAAAGATTGTGGAATATTTACATGTAGTTAAAAGGGTTTTCTTGTAAAGACCGGTGAAGTATTTATTCATTACCAAGAAGAATTTCAATCAATGTACTCAGGCAAGCTTTAAGTTTCCTCAGATTTCTTTGGAGATTTCTAAACCTATAAATGCTGTAAATATGATCAGACATTGCTCTGTCTGAATTCTGTTAAACTGACACTCTTTTTTCCTTAAAAAATACCAACCAACCAAGCAAAAAAAAAAAAAAAGAAAACCAATCCATGGTTTATATTACTTGACCCATATTTGATATTTAAGGAAATTAAATAAATCTCATGCTTGGCCTCCCAAAATAATACAGGATGTCCATTAACATGTGTTAAAATTAATGAATGCTTGGTGGTGAACATATAAATAGCACAGCTGCCAGGCTGTTTTGTAAAACTGGAGTTGAGCTCTCCCTGCTGTAAAGTGTGCAGAGCAGATTCACAGAGATAGCACACATTGCTGTTTCTAGTCCCCTTTTGTTGTTTCTGCTTTATGGGCTCTTTGGTTACACACCAGAGTGGTGCTCCATCGATATCCCACGGCTCTGCTAAGATTCTTGTAGTTTGCTCAGAGTTTCCACTTTCATATGTATCAGGAAACAACAAGTTGTTGTGTCTGTGCACTTGCACAACAACGTGTTGATGATTCTTTGACCTGATGATCCTTGTGGGTCCCTTTCAACTCAGGACATTCTATGATTCTGTTAATAACTCGGTATAATTGCACCATGCTGAACAGGGAGACTTCAGTGGGCAGTCCTGCTGGCAAGTGTAGAAGTGAGTTATGTACTGAGTTAAGGGGAAAAAATATTAATCTAATACCTCTGACTGCCCCTAACCAGGGACTTGGATCCCTGCTTGTTAGCCATTCTTTTCCCCCTTACTATTAGAGTTCCTGATCTCTTTTTCCCTAAGACAGCATGTCTCTTCCATTCCCACCTCCACCAATTCTTACGGGGCCAACCATAATTACTTGGCACAGCACTCTGGTTCTCCAGAGGCAGGTTTATTACCCATTGACTTATGCCTCATTTTACTAGCAAAAATGCCATGAGAATCTAGCCCTCTGCTTTTGTTTTGCTCTGTTCTTTGATAAAAACATGGCCGGGCCAACATAAGCTTAAGATCCCAAAACCATCATAAGGTGCCCTTACTCCAAATTGCCACTCATGCTCTGGCTCCAGGCAAAGCAACTTTAAAGCAAAGTTTGATTGACTGCAGCCATAATGTTGAGGACTGACTTCTCTCATCAGCCAATACACACATGCTGCAGCTCCGGGAGTTCCCAAAATGACCCAGGAGTGACTTTGTGTCCCTTTGGATTGCTGTCCCCCTCTCCCTGAGAAACCTGCAACAGAGGCAGTATGCATTTATTGTTCAGTACATCACTACATCATCACCAATCCCAGTGCTTGCAGACATGTTCATGGCAGAGAGGCAGTGGAAGGGGAGGGAAAGCCAAACTTTTGATTCAATAGCCAGATAAAAGTATTGAAATAGATCCTTCTTCCCATTAGGAAGTTGTTGAGAGGATTAAAATATTAAATGTGATCTTACATGAGGTCAGAAAGTTAATCTGCCTCCCCACTAAAAGGACCTATACCGTATAAACCAAGAGAGAACAACAGGAATTGTAGGAGTTTTCTGCAGGAAGTACCAGTGGAGCTCAAGCAAGCACATACATCCCTCACAGTGGTGGAGTTCATCTAAAAACACTTTCCTAACCCATTCCCCACTACCCCAATTAAGCTGGGAGACTATTTTCCATCAGCCCTTACCAAAAAGCATCAAAAGCTTATTCCAAAATCCACTGACATCATAGGGAGCCTTTCCAAAGGCTAATGGGCTTTGGGATCAGGCCCTTGGTTTTCATTCCAAGCGCTCACAACAGTGAGCTTAAATCAGTCCCCGCGCTTGTGCGCGCCCAGGAAGGTTTTCCAACATTATGTTCATTTGGGACAAAGTTCCCCCCATGTGGTGAGCTTGATGTGAAGCCCATTTAAATCCCATCAGTCACTTCAAAAGAGGCAGGAGAAGAGCCAGGCCAGCTGAGCAGAGGTGGAGTTCACCTTACACCCACTCTTATCACCACGGCTGAGGGGAGGGACACCCATGCCTGGCAGCTGCCAAAGAAGGGATGCCCAGTGGCACCACGCTGAGGTGACAGTAGTGGTGAGGCTGAGAAGTTTGCAAGGGAGAGAGTAGGAAAACCATGGAAGAAAGCTCACACAGGGTTTCTGCTCTGCACTGCAGCTTTGCCACTGTTCAAGTTGTGCAGGAGCAGTGTATCTGAATATTTCTGTGCCTGCCTTTTGGTGGTATTCAACCATTCAGTGGTAGACATCAATCTTCACTTAATTGACCAGAAGGCCACAGATCCATGGTACGTGAATATGATCCTAATTAGCTCACTTCAGGTTGCACATTGATTTTCTGCATGTTGCCTTTTGGAGCTGTGGAGCAGTTTGTTTTTTGAGGTGAACATAAAAGAGAGAGGGGCAGGGGGAGTGTTAGTTACAGCTATAAATTTTACAGTTCACTGGAAACCACATTAAATGGCAACATCAGTTTATAGATCAACTCTGCAACTGCTTGGTCATTAAAGTGGTGGTGGTAGATTATTGTGTTGTAGCCTTGTAAAATATGGGCACCGTATTTGCTGGGAGAGAACTTAAAAAGAGCAATAAAAGTCTCCGATGTCTTTGATTTCTCATTTCTCTTGCATTGCAGTAGGCAATATGATACAATCTGTGTGTGTGCTTTTCAGGGGGGTGAGAATTTGTAAGGCTTTTCTCTTACACTCCAGAGGGCAAAGCTGGTGAGTCTTCCTGATTTAAGGTTATAGTGACTCTGCATCACTCTTGGGCTGGTCCAGCCACGGGGGATACAGCCAGACCATTCCGAAGTTGCTTCCAGGGGCAGCAATTTCCAGTGCCACTGAAGCAGAGCATCCAGCTGCACAGCCAGTCCACGCATCAGCAGTGCCCACACTTGGCTGACCCCTCTGAGACACAGAGCATCAGCTGCCTCTTCCAGCTCAGCCAGTCCCGAGGACAAAATTTGTGTGCAAAAATAAAACTTGGAAGTGATAAAAAATAGAATCTTTTCCCAGACAGTGCCTAATCTCTGCCTGTCTTCTGAAAATGTAGACATTTATTTTGGACTATGAAGAGCTTCTTTCAAATGTTTGGCCACTGCTGGTTGAAAAATTCCAGCCACAATATGCTGCCTGATGACCAATAAATTTTGCATTGATATTTTCCTGTCTTATTGGAACAGGAGTGCCATTTGCAGGACTGGTGAGATGTTCACTGGAGGAATTAGTGTTAATAATCGCAGTTTTATCTGCACATGGCACAAAGTCTCTTCCAGCCAAGGAACGATAAGGACTGCCTCACCACAGGCCTGGTTGATCAGCAAGCTTTCCCTTAAAAAAGGGGTATTTCCAGCTTTAAAATGGAATATTGTCAGGGGAAATTAATTAGCTTTACTGCACAGTAGACAAATGGGAATTCTCTCACATACACACTAAGAAGTTAATTGTGTGAAATGAAACATTTTACAAAATGCTACTGCTACCACTCACCACACTTCACAGAATTTGTCTGGATAAAATCCCACACGCTTTGGGGAGGATAATCCAGAGATGAGATGAAGTGCATGGCTGTCAGGAGCCACTGTGGTGGGTCCATTTGCAGATAGGAAACTAAACACAATCCCCCCCATTTGTTGTTGATACAGGCTGTAAGCTGGATGGCTGTAAGGCTTCTGGTGGCCTTTTGTCCCCTATAAAGGTTGGACCACTAAAGCCACTGGTTAAATTCCCACTGCAGGAAGAGCCAGTGTTACTCTGAATTGAGTCCAGGTTGGGGATGATGATAGTCACCACCACAAGACTGTCAGCCTTCGTTTGTGGAATGAGTCAATGGGATTGACATTCCCAGTCACTCTCCCAGGGACAGAAAACAGCCAGTGTTCTGGGCATTTTGGTAATTCCTGCAGAACTCACCTGGCTGCATGTGAGACCAGACTGAAGTTCCAGCTCAACAACCAGAAGAGCAGCAGAGCTTTCAAGGATACATGAAAAACTTCTGTCCCTCTCCTGTGAATTAAAAGAGCTTTCATTGCCTTCATTTCAAAAAGTGATACAGCCTTGTGAATGCTAAATCCACTTTAACATAAACAGAATTTGGCAAATACATGGTTCCTGTCAAGTTTGTTTGGTTGCTTCCTAATGGAAAGGATTGTGCAGGCTGTTAGTAACTCACCCTCTGAGTAATATAGCAAGCTGCACAGCTATGATTTCCATAAGAAGGAAGGGAAAAAGGAAAGCTGCTGTTTAATGCAGCGGGAAAGAGCAATGCATCTCTGCTTGAGACGTGTGTACTAACATTACATGATCTGACAGGATCTTTCATGATTTTTTAATTATTTTTTTTAATGTGGGGGAGCTTTGCTTGGCTAGGGGGAGCATAAGGACTGAAGACCCCCATCTTCCACCAGGATGCCTTCTATTTACAGTGCTCTGGCCTATAGTACTGCTCTAACGCAGTCACAAATGATCCCCGTTGAAGCAAGAGCAAATGCTGGTTTCTATAAGATGTCACGATTGTGGCACTGGGGAAGCTCATGGTGGGAAAATGTGTGTGGTATGTCATTAGTGCTTTGATATTTCAACAGGGGGATCACAAGGGACCTTCTGTCCGTGGGACAAGGATGAAAGATCTGGCAAGGGCTTATCTCAGCCAGGGTGGTGGCATAGGCCAAGGCGTGCTCTGCTGTCCTGCTCAAGGAAAGTCATGAATTGGCCTTTGGAGACAAACAGCTCAGTATCTCTTTGATGAAAATGCTTGAGATCAGCTGTACAGTTCAATCTTGTCATCATTTGGGTGTTGTTCTGTTTACTGCCCTGTTTTTAAAAATAAGGACCTTGCCAGGAAGAGATTGTAACACGCCCCTAGAAAGACATTATTTTCAGTTTAAAATTTCCTATGTCCCCAGCTAAAAATGTGAATCAGAGATAAAGTCTGACACGTTCTCACCATTTGTCTCTTTGGCAAAAGGAAAAGAGGGGTCATTCAGTTCTGGGTCTGACGTACAGGATGCCACTCAAGCCGTCCTACTCGATAACTTGAACTTGAACTTGTCCACTTGTGTAAAGGGGGCTGATTTATAACCTTGCCACACAGACCTGGAGCTTTGTGTGATTTTCTGTGTGGCAGTAAGCTGCCCTCCTGTAATGGCATTAAACAAGTTTAGGCTTGTTTAGCACCACAGACCAAGGTGTTAAGGTCTAACATGTCCTCAGGATGCACAAAGCATGTTTCAGGCGTGGTATCCCTGTGACAGAGAGAGTTCAGTGGGGCTTGGGAATGATTTATAGTAAAAGTCCTGATCCCCAGTATAGAAAAAATCCTTCCAAATCCCAAGATAAAGCTGTAAAGTCAGGCACTCGATTTACCTCTCCCATTAAAGACATCAGAAAGAATTTTTTATTTTAAAAAATTGCAGACAACCAACAACTTTTGCTAGTGGGTGGCATCCCTTCCCAAGGTAAGGGGTTGGAATTAAATGACATTTAAGGTCCCTTTAAACCCAAATCATTAGAAAAAAAATACAATAAAATACAGCCACAATTACTACTAAAATCTAAGGAAATGCTGTCTAAACTCCAGTTTCTTGAAATCTTCATGTGGTTCCTCTGACAGATTCAGCTTTAGTTAGATTATTTATATCTCTGTGCAGCTTAGTGAGAGCAAAAATTAACATGGATGATCCAGATCACCAGGCTGTTTGGGAGGCCAGCCTGGATCTGCATTCCAAGTGCAAGGCTGGGCCCTTTAGAAGAGGTTTGTATCCATGGACAGGTGTATGGGGACAAATCTCTGGGATCTTTCCCTCCACCTGCTAAAAGTGAGAGAGAAATTTCTTCCAAACCTTCAGCCATGTCTCTTGGAATGGAAGAGCTCATCTGTGTTTTAGAAATGCTCTGACAATGTCTTTTTTTGTTCAGTGAGAGGAGAAATGCATTATTGTGCCAAACCGCTCCAATTTCTGTTTGTTTGGTTGGTTTTAACTTCATATGTTACATATAATTACATGTTACATGGCTGCAAAACAAAGCTCTTACAGCTTCTATTTACCTCCAATGTGACTCGCTGGATTTGAGAGGCATCAGATGATACAAGGGAAAACAGATGACTGGGAAAAGCAGGAATTAGCTCTCATTCTTAAGATGATCCTCTTGTATGATGAATCCAGCAAAAATAACACATCCTTATATAGGTTCCTGACATGTTTAAAGAGTCAGGGTCAATTCATGTCTTCACTGCCATAGAAACCAACCCATAACCTTCTTTCTATATGATAATGAATCTCCTGCCTCACACAAGTTCCTGGACCATCCCACCCGGGTGAATTCTGCTGCAGCTGCTAAAACTAAAAAGTGTGCATGTGTTTATGATTGTTTGTGTTTCTTAAAAGCGAAACAAGTGACCGGCTGCACCAGGTTACACACACAGATGGCTCTGGGCAGCCTGACAGGTCCCACATTTACTGCTGCAGTGCCAAGAGCTTGGCATTTACTTTCTGGGACCATGCTCAGTGGTTTAGAGCAGATGATGTTGTCCAGCAGCCCATCCTTACACCCCACTGTTGCACATGCAGCTGAGATACTGTCAGAGATACACTTGGATATCCTTCCCATTTACTTTATAAGGAAAATATGTTCTGAATTGTATGAGTAAGGAGGGGGATAAAAAAGCTCAGCCATGCTTTCCTGGCTGGAATCTATATCTTTTCTCCTTATTTTGACTCCATTTTCCCCCCATCTTTCATTTGCCCCTTTCAACTAAGAACACATGCAGAGGTTATTTGGAATTGTTATGTGTGTCTTATATCGGAATGATTAATTATTCAGAAATGTTCTGTTTATAATAAAACTCCATTACAATGCTTGGACTGTATCAAGACAGCTTAGAGCTGGCACAAATGAGAGTTATTCCCACTTTTAAAAGCTATTAATAGCGCCAAAGAAATACAAAGGAGACCCGTAGCACCTATGTACTTATTATTCATCACATCCATGCTTATTATATAGGTATGCATGAGATAAATAGACAGATTTGAACAGCACAGTGCTTAAGCCGTGCCAAAGAAATAAAATTCTATCCCTGGAGAGTCTAACTGCGAAGGCAAATAGGGGCTAGCAATGAAATCACAGATTACAATCACAGCTAAATGGCTTCTTTGAGCAAGAAGATGAGTTGGCGTGTTTTCCCTGGGAGGCTGCTCCTGATGTGCATGACATTATAAATAAAGAGGAACGAACCAGATGCCAAGGATGTGAGCCAAAGCTGATAAAAGCCCGTGGGAGTAATTCAGTGTCAATAGGCTTCAGAGCAGGTCCGTGGTGCCACAAGCTGTCTGAAAGGAGCTGCTGCAGCCTGGCACTCCCGGTCTGCCCTGGACGCTGCTATGAACTCATCACCACAGGGTTTGGACACTTCATGTATTGCCCTTAGTATCCTTCACCATCCCTGTAAGGAAGTAGTGTCGTTTCTGCGTTATCAACAGGTTTAGCAGGATGGCTTCTTACATCTTGAGTGAAAAAGCAGTTGGATTAGCAGGAACTGTGAGTGCCTGGTTTCAGCTTGCTCTGGCCTGGGGATGCTGGAAGGAACTGCTGTGTTAAAAAAATCTCTGTGCAGTGTGGCTGGAATAAAGTCATGCAGTGATTTCATTTCATATTTGTGTTGTAACCTTTAATTGTACAACATGAATATCTGAGGATCTGTTCTTCTCCTACGTGTAAACCAGACCACGCCTAGTGAAGACAGAAATAGTCTTTAGCATTCACCAGGTGGCAGTTTATATTAACCAGATCCACCCCGAAATTCAATTGCCTCCACCTAAACACTTCCCAGAAAATTGGTGAGATAAAGAGCTCATTTCAGAGACGTATTAATTTTCGTTAGGGATTTTCTAATAAATTCCTTCCATGAGAAAGGTATACTTTGTTAAAGACTGCAGCTCAAAACACCTCTTTACTTGTGGGAATAGGTAACATTCCTTTCCAACTCATCCGTAGAGATTTCCAGCCAAAAACAAGGACACAACTAGCCAAAGAAAGGAGCCCACCCAAATAAAGTAATGTCATGTCATTGGAAAACAGTGGAAAATGTTCTGGAAATACTCTCGTGTTCTCCAGCAGCAGTGTTTTTTCACAGAGGATGTTCCCACTGACAAAGAGCCCATGAACAAGTCCTCTCTTCTGGTTCCACATATTCCCTTTCTGCTGTGTTCCTCAGCCACCCATTTTTTGAGGAAGATTTTGCTACCTCCGACACGCTGGGTTAAAACCATGACCCCTAAAGCCTGCTGATTGTACTTTCCTCTAGTCAGTGGAACTCCTTGTATGTTTATGCAATTATGGGCAGAGATTATATTCCATCCCTCTGGTGTCACATTTGGTCTTTAAATTAAAGCAATGTTTTTTTCCTTTCCACTGCCCCTATCCAATCTATTTTTATATAGGTGTTGTGTGCATCTTAGATGTCATTTAGTAGGCTAGAGGTACCACAGGTTTTGAGTTTCATTTTCTAAGGAGGTTACATATTCCTGCGTGTTTCTAGTTGTCCTTTTCCTGCATTTCTTCTGGCTGGGATTTGCCTTGCCTGGAAGATGCCCAGCAATGCCCACCAGGTCCCCAAAAGGCTCCAGTCGATCCTTCTTGCAAAGCTTCCCTGCTCCCTCCTGTCTGCTCAGTCCCTCTTGCCAGGATCAGATCTGCTTTTCTCAAGACAAGCTGGTCCTATCAAGTCACCCTGTGATTAATTAGCACAGCTGGGTCTTTTCTCCTTTGTGATTTCCTTCTAGTGACCAAACTCTACCAGGCTGTGGAAGGATGTGCAGCAGAGCTCCAGCCTGGGCTCAGTTCTTGCTGTCCCAGAGCCTCTGGGAAGCTGGCATAACCCTTGGCTGCTCCACAGCCCAGGCAGCAGGAAAATTTGGGTTCACACGGGACTGGTAGTAAACCAGGGGCTTGTCCTGCATTTCTCCAAAGCTCCCTGAAGCAGATGCAGTTCTGGAAAAAAAATGGAGCCTGACAGATCTCCAGTCTGAGACAAAAAGCCATTTGGTCAGAGTATGATCATCCAGCTGTATTCAGGACACAGCTTGCTGATTTTATGGATACACATATATCTTTTAGGACTAGAAATCAGCCTTGTTTTTCTCTTCATGTGTAATGTTTGACATATGATGTAAATTTACTTTTACAACGTACAGACATAAAAGCTACTGTGGCTTGGACGTAGAATTTATTGATGGTAGAAAACTGACTACCAGGTTTGTTGATTAACATTTTTTTTTATGTAACAGAAAAGACAGAAAGTATTAAAGTGCATGCGGGCAAATTTTTGCACTAGATAAAAACTATTTAGTCTCTTAAAATTTCACTGCTGTAGCTAAACAATGAGTTTGGTTTAGCACAGATTTCTCCTGCAATTTTTAAGGTGTCCTCAGCAATCATTGCCTATCCATAGCCTCAGCTCAATTAACAAAACTTTTTAAATAATGCTCAAGTGCTAAGTTATGAACTTAACAGCTATTAAGCAAGGTTTGTCTCTTCTCTAATAGAAAAAGACCACAATTGTTTTCATAAGAGCCTACATAAATGTACAATGGCAAACTCTTTAGTCAGTGGGAGAACAGCCTGATTAGGAGCTACCCCTTGAGACTTTCAGCTGTGGACAGATGGGTTTGTGCTCTCATTAACTGTCTGTTTCTTTGCTATGTGCCACCACTTGTGCGGGTAATAGCACCCATTTTGTTTCCAGTATAGACTGGGAGGACACAAAATCCCTCTACTTTCTTTGTCCTTTAGTTGATGCTCGTCTTTGGCTCAGATGTATCGGTGTTTTCTAGCAAAACTTTATAACTGTTGTTCATGTGTAGGATGTTCAATGGACAGAGCCTGGCCTCGAGTTGTTATCATGGCCTGGTTCATATAAAATTTTCTAGCCTGGATTTATAATTGAAACCATTTTCATCCTGCAAACACACAAATAAGTGAGCTGAAGCTATCGAGCAAGCCGTGCATGCAGTTGAGAGAGTATGCTTTGCTCAAAAGCATCATTAAAGCAATTTCCCATAATGTCTGGCAGGGAGTAGGTTTCTTTTAATGATTTTATTAAAAAGTGAATTAAAGGCCAAAGGTTGCTTTCCTACAGCCCTTAATTTCCTGTTTCACTGCCAAATGCCGTGCACAGAAATTGCTGGGGGCAGAAGACAAGGGAGAGCTCCTGCAGGATCAGCCCCTGGCGAGACCGTCGGAGCTTCGTCTCTGCGACCGGGCGCGTGTGCAAGTCTGTTCTCACACTGCCATTGAACATCAGAAAACAATGACACGGTTATCAGTTACAGACACAAGCCTCTGCAAGTGAGACAACATGCTATTGACTCCAAACAAGGCTCAAGTGTTCCATTTAATATCTGGAATATGAATTTTCCTTTTCTTGATGTCAATGTGGCATCAGCGTAATTCCAGGGAGGGTAACCCAGAGGAGAAGTGGGTCCTGGAGCCATGTGTGCCCTTTGGCATGGCTGGACTAGTGGCATGAGTTTGCATTTTCAGTGCATATTTATGCAGCCTGGACATTACCAATCCTTTATTTATGATTTCTGGTTGGGTAAGCATGTGTAGCTCTTCAAGTTGAGAAGCTCCTGGTGGGCCAGCAGCTGTGGAGAAACAGGATCATCTGTGAAGAAGCAAACAAACTCATGCAATAAGAATAAACAGAAGAGTAACAGGCTACAGCCTGTCCCTCCTTGGGTCTAACTACTTCTCAGTGCCTGTGAGAGAGAAAATGCGACACCCCAACTTATATAATGGGTGTTAAACACCAGAGGTTTGGAGTCAGATGGGGCTTGCTTTTTGTGGTATCCCTTTATTTGGAAAATCGAACATCAATCCCCTCCTGGTGTGCAGAAGGACTCTGTGAGATGCAACTTGCACCTTTGCAGCTTTCACAGGCTTGGCCAACTATTGGAGCAAGATGTCGGTAAAACTCCGGTCTTTAAAATAGTTTAATAAAACAACTATAATTTACCCCACTGCAAGGGTTATAAACTGTAATTTAATAATGTGCTTGTCAGGGGACGGCTTTTTTAAATAATAAAAAAAAGGTTTGCTATTATTAAAGAAAGGTAGTATATAAAAATATTTAATTGCTGAGGAAACAGCATGATTATGATTTTCAGATATTTAGAATGGGCAAATCATTGTAAGGAAGGGAGCTGTGTTTTTATGGTGAACTCTTGCTGTACAAGTCTCATTAAGTTTTCAAGGAATACTGTTCCAAATCTTTACCGTGCTTGCAAATTATGTTAAACTTGTAAGCTTTCATCCTGCTCCAACAGTGGGTTCTCAGACACAGGTGACGTTTCTTGCATGGGATATAAGCATCTTTCAAGCAAAAGCAGTCTATTTCTTACAGGACAAAGCTTCTTCCTTTGGGCTCTTGGATTTTTAGGTTCAATTCCTGCAAGTAGCCCCAAAACATCGGTTTTAAAATTAGTACCTGGAGTGGCTTGAACTCCCCAAAAGCTCAGCTCAGGGCAAGTTTAGCCAGGCAAAAACGTGTAATTTCTGCTCCATCTTGGTTGCAGTCATCTGCTTTGACACAAAATAGGATTAAGAATCATATAACTGCTTCCAGCTAATAGATTTAGGCTGTGGTTGCAGGATTATTAATACCAGATCTGTGCACTACCAGCTCACCCAGGCCTGTAAATCTAATGTGGATCAGGCATGGACACATGATTGTGTTTTGTCAAATTAGCCAAGGGACATGATATGGAATTTATACCAGCTTTATACTTCTGTGCTAGCTGCACTCCTGCTGTGGTAAGGCAGGAGATAGCTGGTCCAACATGAAGTTAAAAACTACTGATACACTAAAAAGCCTGCTGTTATAAGGGGTTTTGTTGTTGTTGTTGTTGTTGTTGTTTTGACAAATGTGAGCCATTGATTGGATTTTGCCTATGCTCTAGCAGCATGTTGCTTATCTGGCACATGGCACTGGTGGTGTCATACCACAAATCTTACAGCTGGGTGCAAACCACAGCCTTAACAAGAATTAGCACTTGAGTTCCTGTCACGTAGCTACCCTTGCAAATCTCTCTCTAGGGCAGTAACTATTGTTTCCTTATCACATCTTATGGCAGTGAGGGGGTTTTTATGATATGCATGCCTGTGACAAGTAAAGTGAGGGGCTATAAGGGCAGGGGGTGACCATGCTGCTCATCCACATTGACTGAGCTGATGTGGGAACATGATCCATACAATATCAATGGGAAAGGGGTAAAAGAGTCTTCACTCTTCATTTTCTGGGTAAATCTCTGCTTGTAAAATGAATCCTGCTGAAGGCACCAACATATTGTAGGTGCTGAGTAATGAAGATGGGAGATCAGAGGTGATGTGTTTTGAAGAGGAGCACAATAAATGAGCATGTTCAGCCTGGGATTTTTCCAAAGGGTGGAGCCCCACTCTAGAAAACATTTTTTTCAGGACAAACCTTTTCAAGAAGATGCAAAGCAGATGAAAATCTGCTTCAGGGAAGCCACAGCAATGTGCTGGAGCACCTCCATCTTTCCCAAGAAATGCTGATGAGCCTTTCACACTAATACAACAACTCACGTCACTGCAAGTCCCTTCTGGGCTCAGGCTCTCCCCTCACTTCCGTGAAAATGATTGGTCCCGAGGACTTGTACATTGTCACACATGAAACACATCAGCAGCACTTCTGAGCACTGCTTTGGATATTTAGTCATGTTGGAAACCAGCAACGAGTGAAATCTGGAGGGTCCTACATGCTGTATATGCCTGCGGGTCAGGATTGACACTGGAGTGTAACTGAAGTCAGGCTTTGACCCTTAACTTGGAAATACAAAGCTAAATTTTCCCCTTATTTTAGCCCTCCCGAATCCTCCCTGGTTCCCTACATGGCTGTTCTGTATTATGATACCTTTAAATAAGCAGCTTGTCATTAGCTTTTATCCCAGTGCTTGCTCAGCCGGACTAAAGTCTAGGTCTCTTTGTTTTTAAGACTTGCATGGTGTGTAAGTGCCAGATGTTTCCCATCTCTTGGCTCTTGGTGAAATAAACACGAACTGCCATAACCTTCACCTTTCAACTCTTACATTACCTATTCCTAAAGTAGAAAAAATGGATGTGTGTTTATGCAGCAAGGCTTTGAACTACCTTCCAGGTTTATGTCAAAAGTCTGATTCTCTAGGCAAAGATAACATATGAGAACGGATTTTGGTGCTGCTATAAAATTCACCTCCTGCACCAACGAAGCAGTAGTCTTCATGGAGGAAAGTAATCTGGGGGGATTAGAGGCCACATAAAACTGATACGACTTTCAGACCAAATCACTCATCTTTGGGTTTGGCACTCCTGGAAAGCTGAGTTCTCTGTGGGTGACAGTCCAGTTATTTCATAGAAAAGCAGGATAAATGTGCAGAGTCCACAGGGATTTATATGATGTGTCACAGCTTTTAACATAAACTATGGAGTTTACCACTTTAATGTATTTCAGTTATAGTATCATAGAATGATTTGAGTTGGAAGGGACCTTAAAAATCATCTAGTTCCAATCCTCCCTGCCATGGACAGGAACACCTTCAACTATCTTTACAACTTTTCCCTCCCAGTCCCAGCAACAGCAAAGATGGAAGGGTTAATAAAGGAATTTTCATGATAAAGATAAGCTCATGTAAATTCATCCTGGCATTACTTTTCTTCCTCCCTTTCTTTTGCTTCTCGTTTTGTAAAATCTTCCTTGAAGGCACCTGGGAGATTTGACTTCTGGTGGGGCATAGAGGGCTTCTTCAACTTAATACGCACATCCTAAGGAGGAACAATGAATATATGACCCCAGGAAACTGGGACTAGCTGTCTGATGATACACACTCCAAACTTCCCAGGAGCAGCTACCCAGGCTGAGGTGTCTCATAAGAAAGTCATACAGCAGCTTTTCCTTTTTAACTTGATTCAGTAACATTAAGCAATAAAAGGGCAACAAACGATGTAATTAAGATTGTGAAAGCATTTTAACTAGAATTCAAAGTGAATTATGCAAATAAAATTTTAATTTGTGCTAATTCCTGTCTTCCCAGGAAAATGAAGTCTTCCTCTGGGGATGGCTTTTTTTTTCGTCATAGAGTCCCCTGAAAGGTGAATTAGCATGAAAAAGCAGTGAAATATTTTGGCCACTATTCACTCGTGCATACTCAAAAGAATGTATTTTTTCCCACTGTAAACACACTGGTTGCTACATCTTTTCCCCACAGAAAGCTAAAAAACAGCTTCCCTGCAGACCTGGGAAATTCTTGCAGAGAATAATCATCATCAAACTTTCTTTTGTGTTTGGAGATCATCAGAATATTCTCCCTGAGTTTTGTTTTAATCCTCAAGCCAAACATTTGGAGACCATCTATTTTAAAGAGTGGTGCCCACTTTGCAGGGTGACTGTGCTATCCATGGAGGTAAGAGAGAAAGGGTAGGAAACCAGAGCCTGAAGGGTGGCTTTTCACAGGCACTGAGGAGTCTCCACAGAGTTATAAGAGAGCTTGGCCTCTTTTATGACCTCTCAGTGCATATTTCCTTAACCAAGCTGACTTGGGATGCTGGGGTCACTGAAACACAAGTCATTTCAAAGGCTGGACCAAAGTGTACATGCCATGATCTTCTATAAATCCACACTGAAACACAGCCCTCGGATCAGGAGCAGTTACTGTGGTCTCGGAGGGGTAATAAGAAAATGGCACACGGTGACACTAATGGATTCTGGGGCCTTGCCACAGCTTTTGCAGCACTGTTGTTAAGCTCAGATTTGTGCATGCTCAAACCCCCACTGCATGTGCTCAGGCCATTTATCACAAGCCCTTATGATGATGCACTGAGGTAAACTCAGAGGTTTCATCTATGGCACACACCCAGGTGCCTTCATCCTTTCCTTATCCTTCATAAGCACCCGGTGCCTTTCTGTCTGAGCTCCAACCTAGCAACCTATATGTAGGTTTAGAAATTGAGGGGGTTTCTGCAAATTAACCTTGACCAAATGCCAGCACATTTAGTGACATCTTAAAAATGGAAGGAAAAAAAATTAATATTGAATTGAACACCAAACTGCTCATTGTACAGAATGAACCTTGCTAGAAGGCACTGTCATTTAGGAAATAGATCTCTGTTATGTGTATATATATATATATATATATATATATATGTACACGCACATATATTTGTTTTGAGATACCTGTATCAGACTGAGAGAATTTATATGTATCCTTAGATTTTGACAACCTCACTCCGGTAAGAGTGCGCCTTACTTTACATGTGGTTTCCACTGAAACTAAATATTTCTTAAATCTTCTCAACATTTCTGACTATCCTGCTAAGTATGTGTGTGTATAAATATATTTTTTGGGGTTTAAATAGTCGCTTAGACAGTTTGGAAAATAGATAGAGGAGAGACACCCCACAATCTCTCTGGGCAACCTGGCCCACTGTTCAACCACCCACACTTTATAAAAAGCTCGGTTTTTTTTAATATTTAAATGGAATTCTCTGTATTTCAAGTTGTGTTCTTTGCCTCTTGCTTTGTCATTGTGTGCTACTGAGAAGAGTCTGGCTCAGTCTACTTTTGGCTGCCTCATCAAGTGTTTATACACATTCATAACATAAAACGGTATTCAAACTCATTCTTGGCATCTTCCCATCATACTTCAAGAGCAATGTACACTGAAACACATTCTAGGTTGCTTTTTTGCTGTTACCTGAAGGCAGTAAATCACAGAGTTACAGAGGTTACCCCAATTAGGAATAAAGCCACCACCTTCAGCATTTGATTCAGTAAAAACACAAACACTTCTGCAGACAAATGAGTGAGTTTTATGGCTGTGGTTCTTTGAAACAACTAATAAATATTTGTTTGCCATTTCTCTCTGGGGCAACTGTCCACTTGCTAATTTACACATCACCGAAGAGGTCATTTAACTCTTGCCTGTAGGTATTGACCTTATCCATTATTGTGTCAATGGAAATATAAACTGTGTGGAGGGTGAGAGATGTTTGGAATAAGAGATGCTTGGCCCATGGCAGGTCATCCTGAAACAGAGCTTGAGATCCCTCAAGACTCATAGTTTCTGATATGACTTAATGGCAGTGTTTCTGCCTTAAAAATTGTGTGTAGTCCTGTGGAGCACTTTTCCACATGTATCACTGTCCTTCAGAGAGGATGGAGCTGCCTAACAATTGGCCTTCACATTTCTAGTTTTCCTTCAGCTTTGCTTTGCCCTCCTTCTCTGCTGTGACAGCCACACCAGCAGCAGTGGCTCTCACTATATCGTCTCTGCCTTCTCCAAGATTTACACACACACAGATTACCTCTCTAAACATTTCCAGATTTTAATTGTGTGGACCAAACTTTCAGGCTCTTCTTCCAGCTCATAATCCTCAACCTGGGAATTGAGTGTCCAGCTCTTCCCTCAGCTTATTTATAAATATACATGCATCTCAGGGTTTTATGTGTTTGTGCTCTTTGAAAATCACATCTGTTTCCCTGGAGATTTCTGCTTCATCAGTTCCTGTCTGTGGGTCCCTGGTTGATAACCTGACTTCTAAAAGCCTGTGAATTTGCTGGCTGCAGTTGTGTATTTGTTTTTCTTCCTGTTTGGCTTGAAAAACCTGCTCTCTGTAATGTTTGCTATTAAAAACTTTAAGAGAAACGCTCTTGCGTAATTTATTTTTGTTGTTGTTAATTACATTTCTCCAGGTCTTACCTCTCTGTGGACTCTCCCTGCTTATGCTCAGCCTTTGCAACCAAGAATTCCCTTTAGATTTAGCAGCAAAGAGACACGAGTAACACAGATTTTCTGCACATGAATGTGCACCCAGGAGGGTGTGGGGAGCACCCACTTCCATCTGCCTTGGGCCAGCTCTGCATGACTTCTGGGGCTGGTCTCAGGCCACTCCAAGCTATCTGTCCTCTGAGCTGGTGCACCAGCATTGGCACAGCACTGCACTGGAGTTAACAGACACTTCTGCTGCTTTGGGTGGGGACAGCACCTGTGCCTCACTCACCACAGCGCTACTGGGCAGCTTGGCCAGGCTGCAAATGGCCTGGAGATATTTTGCTCTTCTCCATGCCATGGATTCCCCAAGCCTGTGGGTTCTGTGTACAGCAATAGCAGATTGGAATGTTCCACAGCTTAGAATTGATAATTCAACTGTCATTGGTTATTTCGGTCTTTATGTAAAGGCAACAAAAACCAGAGAACAGGCAGCATTTGGAAGATGCCATCACAGAACCATAGAATGGTTGGGTTGGAAGGGAACTTAAAATCCATCTAATTCCTCCCCCTTGCCATGGGCAGGGACACCTTCCACTCGCCCAGGTTGCTCCAAGGCCTGGCCAACCTGGCCTTGAACATTTCCAGGGATGGGTTATCCATAATTTCTCTGGGAAACTTGTGCCAGTGCCTTACCACTCCCAGAGTAAATAATGTCTTCTAATACCTAAACTAAACCTGCCCTCTGTCCATTTAAAGTTCTTTCCTCTTGTCTTACCACTGGGTGCCCTTGCAAAGAGATCCTCTCCAGCTTTCTTTTGGAAGCAGTATTTAGGCAGCACTCTAAAAAACAAACAAACAAAAAACCACAAAGAAGCAAACACCAAAACAAACCCTAAAAAATGTGTGCAGCTTTCAGCATAGTTGAAAGGCTTCTTCACAAGTTCCCTTGAAAGTGAATAAAACTGCAAGGAAGCAGCAAATGCGAAACACCTAACACCTGCTTGACCTGCATGGGCTTGCAGTTGATGATGGGGATGATTCTGTGGGAGGTGCATGTTGGAAAGTTGTCACCAGGTCCCTTCACACGAGGGTCACCCTGAAGTCTCCTCCAACTTTGCCAGCAACGCCTCCAGTAACACCAGTGGCAGTGATCAACACATGCAGTGGATACCTGTCCCTGGGAATGAGTGTTTGGCCATGAGCAGGGCTGGAGACAAGCCTGCTTTAACAACATCACAGCCTGACAAGTGTTTTTCCCAGCTCTCATGGTCTCCTTCACTCTGGGCTCTTGTTCCTGCTCAGACATGGCAGAGCATTCACATACGTGTGCTGCAAAACACTTGAAAGGTGATATTATCTACAGCTTCTCAGACAGCCTCCCTCGTGCCAATGACTTACAAATGCACCTAAATGCACACAGAATGTATTTTTTCCAAAAGACTAAATCTATTTGCACATGAGGATCCATCTCCCAAGAACCAGCACTTTGCAAGTGAACCATCTTCATCCCATTGCTGCCCAACAATAGTCTGTGAGCTGCAGATTCAGCTTTTGTTGAAAACACCAACACAGTGTTGACAATAAAGTAAAGAATCCTTCGTTATGATATTTTTCTTTTCTAGCTCCCAAGTACTGTAAACTGTGGAGGAGCAGAGCTGCAAAGCTGGCCATTAAACTGTCTGCTCCTTCCTGTTTGAACAGGACCTCTCCAGGGTTTTAGCTGCCTCAACCACCCTGGGTCAACATCCAGGAAGGAAGACGTTTCTAAGGAAACCATGGAGGCTTTCCACCAAGGTGGTTGCATGAAAGCACTGAAACTGGTGAGAGTGACAAAAAGCAGTTCATTGGATAATGTAGAAAAAGGTAAAAAGTTATTGCGTGCAGGCTGTTTTTATAATGAGGCTATTCAGGCATAAAATCACTTTAAATAGGTAGTTTGTTTCCACATTGCAGAATTATTTTCGTCCTACTCTTTCATGGAGGAGTTTATCTAGGCAGAGTGGTGTATAAATAATAAATAGCCCTGGGGGCAAGGCATTTTTACTTTTTTTCCCCCTGCTTCGTATCCTGTTGCAGTTGGTCTCAGACTGCAAAATGAATTTTGTTTTCTGAAATAATATTATTTACTTTAAGCCCAGTCTTCTGCAAGAGGCCATGAATTCTCTTCTGCAGTTGCAACGGCCCAAACCAGACAGGAGCATTTTTGTGAAATTACTTTTCTGTGGATTGCAGGGCACTTTGCTATGAGGACAGGTACAGTCCCGTTAGCTCAGGGACCTCCAAGAAAGCTGTGTGGGTGCATCCACTGTTTGGACTGTGCACAAGCCTTGGAATGTGGAATTGATACCAGAGGTCAGCCTGAAGGTGGTATGTTAGAGAAGGAGATGACAATCACCATGCTGGAGATGCACCATTGTGAGACTCTCTGGACAGACACAGCAGGTTCATTTCTTCTGTTTTCTGTGATGCTGAGTATCTCTGGATATATTTTGAACCATAACCACATCCAATATGCCAGCCAGCAAGACCTGGAGGCCACACCAGCACCTGCTTCTCTTCTCACCGAGTCTCATCCATGCACTGGGAGCTTCTGAGCTCTGCCCTTCATTTGCAGCATCACAAGGGCTGCAATGAGCCTGCCCTCAACACCTGCTTGGAGGAACCAGTTTAGCGTCTAACCCCCTGCCTAGACCTCCCAATGGATGGAGGTGGTGACCAGCAGAGACCCTACAGCTGATTTAAACTTAATGGGAGGGTAGGGAGGCTGGAGCAGCCACAGGGCTTGCCCTGTTCATCACTGCTCTCGTGAAAGTTTGGGAGGTGCTTCCCACAGTTTAATCACAAGGGCTCTTGGTTTGAATCTCAGTCTCTCAGTTACTACTGACCTTTGTCATTTTCTTGTGACACAGGCTTGTGTATTGCTGCCCTGCACTCCAGTCCCTGCAGGGAGCCCTTGTTCAGTAGAGCAGAACTGGACTGAATAAACAACAAATATTTAGAAGCCTCAGGGCATGAAAAAAATGGAGTTTCCCTTCTCTAATTTATATGTAGCCTCAGGCTTTCCCTATAGACTTGATAGGAGAGAAAGTAAACAGAGGAGCTGCTGCTGCTTCTCACCTCTTCCTTGGATTGCCACCTCTGCATCATCAGGGATGAATGACGGTAGTGAAACAGGCAAAAAGACAGGATTTTGGTGTGAGAGATGCACGGTTCAGTGCGGAGATCCCAGAAGTATGAAACACATGATGGGTGGCTCATGGAGGGGGATAACAGGGACCTGCAGCAGGGAAGGGGTTGGGTTCAATGGGCTCAAAAGTGAAGAACCTCCCTCATGTGTGTCAGAGAGGTCCAGAAGTTTGAACCTGGGGGAAATAAATGGAAAATGTTGAGGAAGGATCAGCCTGAAATGATCCAGACACACAATAAAGTCCCAGGTTGCTGGAGGGGGAGGGAGTGAAATTCCTGCTCTCCTCAAAGAGCATGAGTGATTAGTTCTAAAAGCCATGTGCCAACGCTCCTTGGCGGCTGCTGCCACTGCTCAAGATAAAATAACAGGTCATCTGTTGGAGCAGAGGTCCTTCCAGACTGAAGTCTAATTTCTGTGCTCCAGGGGCTTAAGTGGTGGTTCAAAGGTCACCTCACAACACCCGCCGCTGAGCAAGGGCGAAGCTCATTTCCACTAAAAACAGAGGCCGCAGAGCAGGACCCTGCACTCGGTCCATCACACCCGCTGGGTGTCTGCACAGTCTCAGTGGGGAAGGAGAAGTTTGGAGATCAATAGCCTGGAATGGTGGTGGCAGAGCAGATGCTGGTGGTGTCACGACACTGAGATGGGGACTTACCTGCACTCATGTAGCCAAAAAGCTTGAAACGCAGGCCTGCAAAATAAACCTCGGCAGACAAAGGGAAGACCCCGTGGCTCAGTTTCCTTGCACCAAAACACTCTATGCCTTCATGCAGGAACCATGTTATTGCTGCCTAAACTGTGCCTTTACCTGCATGGAGGATGATCTTTTTCCCAGCTAAAGATGCAAAATGCTTGCAAACAAGTGTAGGTCTCACTAAGCTCTGTGGTTTGAAAGGACCTTTCATTTCAGTTTCTTGCCTCTGGTTCCTTATTACTGGGAATAATAGTTAATGGGGTTTTAAATGTAAAACACAGTGGGTACAGCAGCACCTGAAGCACCGCAGACACCCACTGAGTGCTGGGCACGGTGATGCCCCTGTCCTTCCTGGAAGGAGGACTGATGTCAGCTGTACCTGGAGCTGGGCTGCTGGAGAGCTAGAGCAGTGGGAAGGTCACATACTGCTAGACTAGAAAACTGATTTTCCTTCCCCACCCCACCTCCCCTAGACATTATGGGAAAACACAGTGCAAAATGCATGTGAAATAAAAAGAGAATCGCTTTATCAGCCAGGTAAAGAGATAGGGAGAACCTCTCATCAATCCAACATGGTTCTTGTGTTAGAGGCCACTAGATAAAATGGCACTACAAACCTCAGGAAAATAAACTAAGCAGGACACTTAGGAACCTGATACTTGTTTCGGACTAGATGTTAGTCCACATTTCACGATGCCATGAATTTCCATCCTATCCTCTTCACTTCTAGACGACTCTGTTTTTTCCTGTATCAAATCCCATATTTGCAGTCTTTAGATGTCCTTGGAAAAACCACTACCCTTCCTCAGAAAGAGAGAACCTACAAAACCCAAGAGTCAACTACATCACAACGGCAACACAAAAGCTCTCAGGGGCTTGTTGAGGTGCCCTGCAAACCATTCTAGGTTTTAATGTTTATTCATTATAAGCAGGAGCAGCTTTTTTCCATTACAAAGTGATCTATTTCACAGTTTTCAGCCCAAAGTGTCAAGCAATCAAGCAGCAGTTATGCCTTAACAATTGCTAATATATTTCAGCACCTAATGAATCTATGCAAAAAAGGCAGTAAAGGCTACAAACAGCCTACAGTTAACTCCTGCCCTCCCCTTGCAAGGATTTTTATCCCCTGCCTCCCAGTCTTATGTTTTTACTGTGTGGCAATTAATTAAAAAGATCAAGATAGAAGAAAGATGGAAACCTTATTACTGGTGTTAAATTTCCATACCAGTTTTGCCCAGGGAAAACGTTTCCCAGGAGATTAGCTAATAGTTAAGCTATTAAAGTCTTCTAAACTGGAAAGGTTATTTGCAAGGTCAGGCAACTTTACTAAGCTGGTAGTTTCAAAATTATCCTGGGTTCCTTTACTAATTCATCGATCAAAATGACACGTTTTAAATTACAGATGAAAATGGAACAGATTTAAGTTCCTGTCATGTAACCCCTGCATGAAAACTACACATTACAAGCCTCTGACCATAGTAATTTTTAAGTGAGAATGAAACATTTGTTCTTATTATGAAGTGCTGATTTACTACAAATTCACAAAGAGCTGAACCAGCCTTCACACTGAAAACAGGTCATCTAACCAGCTTCTCCCAGGGGCTTTCAGCAGTTAATGTGACATTATTCCCCCACTAGCATTAGCTAACCTTCCAGTTAAAGGCAGGGATGCACTTGACAGGAAGGAGAGATATAAAGGAGGGTTCTTCTCATGGGCTCACTAACTTAACCCAAAATTTCTATATGGGACTCCAAGAGATCTGCAGGGGACATCTGAGCTCCTGTGACCTGTCTCAGGGCAATACTAAACCCCACCTCCACTCAAGGCAGGTCACAAGAGGTCCATGTATGAGTGCTGTGTCCATCAGCATCCCAGGACAAATGCTCTGGACCAGTGACTATGAAGAGGGTCTGTTGTTTTCTCTGTGCTTTGGATTTTGAAGTCCTTCATCTGCATCAGTATCTGGATCACCCAGATGCCACCCTGCTAGGGTGGGAGTATGGAATTTCCAGGCTAACTCTGTCAATCAGTTTTTTATTATCTTTGCAACTGTTCCTAACACTAGGACTCCCATTTGGAGATTATTCCAGTTTGGGCACTGCAGAAGTAGCATTTGAAATATCTTACTTTGGAAAGATTGAGCACTTGCTTTATTTGAAGTCATATACAGAGAGGAGCATTTGCTGCTTTTTACAGAAATAAAGTGGGGAAGAATGTTGGGAGGGTTTAAACAAATCTGTAAAGCATTAGTAGGCAGACAGGTCCAACCAGGAGTGGGTCACACAGCAGAAATCTGTGCTATGTTTGAGATGAGGCCATAAACTACTAGTTTTATTTACAGCTGAGGATTTCACACCAGGGTTTCAACTCTGTACTGCAGCAAGAGGAGTCAGCACCTTCGTGAGCAGGGCAGAGCTGCTGAGCCTGACACTGTGGCTCCAGGTTGTCCTCTGTGCCACACAGGTTCTCCCACATCTCTGCAGTGTGGCAGATGCACACACTGTGTTATTCTGCTATAGATCAGTCTAGGAATGGCACCAGAGATACAGTCTCAGTTACAGTCCGTGGTGCTGTTGACAGCGGGTACAAGGGTCCAGGCAGGGGGTTGCCCCGATGCATGTGTTCAGTCTTCCCCAGAAAGCAGGTCCCTCTAAGGAGTATCAGAACACACATAAAAAAACCTGGGTCATTTTTCTGAAAACAAAATAATAATTATGAGCATCAAAACCAGCACAGAGGATTGAGATGTCCCAGGCACCAAGAAAACAGTTTCCAACTTTTTAGGGAGTGCTGGGGAGGCCCAGACTGGCAGACCTTGAGGCCTTTGCATCATGTGCACTACACTTGGAGCTCGCAAGAGCTGTGTCACTCCCTGGGCCATGCTCACATGGCCAGTTACGTGCTGTCAGAAGCTTCTGTGCTGTTCCATCACCAGCTGCCTCGAACCGTCCGGTTTTGTGGGCAGCAGTGGCAGCATTGCTTTTCTTTCCATCTGGCCCCTCTGTGTCCTCCAGCAAAGGAGTCAGCACTTGTGGCTACAGCTGTAGCAAAACCCGTATGTTGAAGCTTGGATCATTTTCTTTCCCAGCCAAGGCATCTGGATCTGTGGCTTATTCAGCTAATAGCCTTGCTGGCAGTGCTGCAAGCAGCTCTGGGGCTGAATAGTCATAGAGAGGCTTGGGGAGGAGCTCACCTGTCCTACAGGGCACTTTTCATTCTTTGTTTTGAAAGGATGTGACTCATTGACATAAATTTCTTAGACAGATGGAGAAAAATGCTACTGGATAATAACGGTCTCCTTTCAAAGTCTCTGCTATCGTATCTCCTGTTACTTCAAGAATTGTTCCTGTCAAGGTAACGTGTTAGTAAGTTTTTTTCAATGTGAAACAGTTGCAAAATATTCAGGCAGGAGGACATATGGAAATCATATGAGGTTTTACTGCATTACACTTGAAAGTGATCTCTTCAGGAACGCGGGGGCTCGCGAGTCGCAGGACATTGTTTAATGCCTGACTGCTGGGACATCACCCAGAGGTGGTGCATGGGAGGAGGGGAATCTGAAACTCCTTGGTCTTTCGTTTTTGGGCATTGCTAAACTCTCTTGGTTGAAAGTGTATGTGGTGCTGGTCAAAAATCTCCCACTAAACTTTTTTGCAGGGAGAACAAGGGGTTTGGTTACGTCAACACCATCTGTGTTCTCAAAACGTTTGTTTTTTTCTATTGGAATCTGAAACCCCCACTGGTGAGCAGCCTGGTTCTCTGGATCCAACACCTGACAGGGGCATTTGTAACAGTGATCAGCATAGCATCACCCACCGTGGTGATGTTTCCTGAGCTGGCACCTCCCTGCTGCCACAGCGATGGAAATGAGTCTTGAATGCAGTGACAGGAAAAGGGGGAATGGCTTTAAACAGGAAGAGAGTAGGTTTAGGATGGATAATGGAAGAAATTCTTCACTGTCAGGGTGGTGAGGTTGTCCAGAGAAACTGTGGCTACCCCGTTGCTGGAAGTGATCAAGGCCAGGTTGGATGGATCTTCGAGCAGCCAGGTGTCCCTGCCCATGGCTGGGGTTTTGGGATTGGATAAGCTTCAATGTCCCTTTCAACCCAAACAATTCTGTGTTTCTGTAACTCTATGAACGATGACATGAGCAGGAGATTTCAGGAGTGGGACTTTCTGACTGCCTGTTCTCACCTCTCATTTCTTGCCCAGCACATCCCTGACTTCACAAATTACTTCCTATCATCTCCAGCCATGCCCACTGCCACGTTTTTCCTGAATGGATTCCACCATCAGCATCCTGATGGGGTAACAGACTAAAATTTAGTTTTGTTTACATGGTAACTCTATAGCAATGTACAAGGAGATATTCACAGGGCCAGCTCACACTTATTATTTTAATTCTGCCTTTGCTGTTTTGAAGGTGAACCAAACCTTGCACACCCACAGGATTCCAGAGGTAAGGAAACACATCAACTGAGCTGATAGCAAAGCATCCAAATCTAAGTGGGCACAAAAGTAATTTGCTTTGCAGAAGGTCTGAAACAGAGAGGATGGGAGAAAGGAAGAGAGCAAGAAGGAAAGACAGACATCTGCCATGCAGCTTCATCACTGGTAACAGAGATGCTGTGTTTGTTCAGAGCAGAGCACACCCTCGTCCCCAGCAGTTCTCTGTCACATGCTGCACACCAGACACAGCCATTCATCAAAGTTACCCAGCACTTGCAAAGCAGCAAGTGTGACTATTTATTATGTAACATTATATGTATGATATTCCATCATGGAATGCAGCATATTATGCTGGAACACAGTGACAGCCACCTCCAAACCTGCTGAATGATCAATTAGTGATTATGGTGTGACCATCAGGCTCACTTTGTTTCTTATTTAAGTCACTGTATCATTAAAACTTTCCCCACTTGCAATCTTTTTGGTGGGTAAATGGCATATTTTTATATTCTAACGGGGTGCACTTTATATGGCACCTCTCTTAATTTCATCTCTGACTGGTTCAGTTTCTGGAACGAGAAATGGCTGAGCATACCTATGGATGCTAGCTGAACATCATGAAGTCTGTAGTTTTCTTCAGAGGACAGCATGTGGGTTATTATTAAACCAGAAAACATATGTGAATATTTGAGGGAAGCAATCCAGCATTTAGCTTAGAAAATGTGAAGTCAGCTTGCTGTGAATAACATATCTCTGCATTTTGACCTGTTGCTGACAACAAATGTATTTCACTATTACCTGAATAGAAATGATTGGGGATTTTTTTCTGCTCTAAATGAAAGCCAGTTGAGAGAAGCTGGCAACAGACAAATGATGCTCATTCCACCCCTGCTTTTACTTAATGGCTGATATTGAGATCCTCAGAATTCATTGGTGACACTGCTATTAAAAATATATTTCTTATCTGGCTCTTTTATTCCTACAAATCGGGCATGGAAATAAATCTGTGCTGATGGAGTGGTGAGCATTCAGCCATGGGAAGGAGAAGAGCTGGCCTTGAGCTCAAGGCCACCAAGCTGTTCACCTGCCTGGGCTGAGCTTGCCATGCATCATTTTCGCACAGGGAACCACAAAACCCCAATCCCCAAGGAGCCAAAAACATGCTGGACTCAAGAGAGGGGATGTAAAAGCTGAAGGAGACATGTGAGGCCTCACTGCAGCCACTCAGCCCAGCACTGGTGTTTTATGGGGGGGACTGGGACACCTGTACCTGTGTGCAATTCTTCATGTAGCAATCCCAGATGGAAGGACAGAGCAGAAATGCTTTGACAGCAGCAGAGCCATGGTGATCCACCATACAGTGCACTTGGCAGGAGTTCATCCTATTAATTCTATATATATAATTATATTAATATGCCAATATATGGATGCAACACATTGCCAAGTGCATAATAATCCCTGTCAAATGATTTTTGTGTGTTCTGAGCAGTATTTTCTGTCTGATACATGATATACAAACACCATCCTACCCGGATCAGGTTTCCAGGATTAAAAATTTACGATGAATTAAAATTTCATATGAAATTCTAGCTTTGGTGAGCACTGGAAAACATTACTTTCCCCTTCATCTCCAGAAAGGCTTTTATTGGGGAAGATGAGTACATGTTTCACAGTCTTTTCCACAATGGAGGAGAGTTTTTTTAATCACAAGTGTTGCTGGGAAGAAATTAAATTACTTTACCAGATTGGTTGAAGGTACTAAAAAAAACCTGTAATGGTTCTTAATGCCATGCAGGTAAGGTGGGACAACACAGTGACTCAACTGAAATTTAATGACAAGTGAAAAATGTCATCTTTACTTACATTAACCAAACATGAGTTTGAGGCTGTTTTGCCTCCAGTTTATCTGAATTTCTCTGTTTATTTTATTATTTGTCCTTGGAGCATGGACAAAGCTTTATGTGATTATCTAAAGTCAGCAAAGAAAGACATAATTCCAGGCTTCTTTAGATCTACAGATGGGTGTCCTTGGAGTGCTGGCACTATATGCAGACATGACCAGGTAACTGCCCTGAGGGATTGGGGTATCTGGTGACCAGTTCTAACATTAACAGGGAAAATCTCAATCTTTCCTTGTAATGGCATCATCTAAGGACCAAGTGGAAAAGGACACAGAGGGCTGGAAAAGGACTAAAACACTGAGTGCCTCCATATTTGTGCCTGCTCAGTTATGGCCAGGTCGCGTTAATTTTCTTATTGCAAAGTCCTTGGATAGGAACACACTCATTATTTGGCCACAAGGGAAGATACTGTGTATCCAAAGCAGAGTGCTATTACTCCTCCTTATGGGCAGCCAAAACCCAGCGAGGTCTCTAGGGAGGACTGGGCTGTATTTCTCATTCTTGTATTTAAAGGCAACAGGGAAATCTTGAGGTCCCAGGAGCCGACTGGTGAGTGTCTCTGGCTGGGCATGAGCCACACTCAACTGCAGGGACTTCAAAGGCAAATCCTGAGATATGCCAGCCTGTGCCCTGCAAGCAGCCCGGATTAGCAGGGAATAACATCCCTTCTCTCCCCTTGTAGAACTCCCCCAGAAATAACATGATATGATATCAAAACAACAGTCCTCTATTGCTCCATTTTTCAATCAGCTCTACAAGGACAACATGGGATGAATTGATGATACAAGACTCATGAGGCCACAAGGCAAATTTTGGGTGCAAACCACTTCCAGATTAACACCATCTTTTTCTTTATACTTCCACTGACATCACAATTTTACTGCATGAGCACAAGTAACTTGGGAAGGAACCACCCACTTTGGAGTCAGGCTCTTGATGCAGTTTTTGTTTGAGGTATTTTTCCATTGTGTCTGAACATAGCTTTAATTTTGTGTCAAAATAAATCTGACACTGATAATTTTTATGATAGGTTTACTGAGAAAAGACATTAAGCTACTTGCTTTGGCTGCACTTCCCACCCTGCAGAAATTATTTATCCAAAGCACAGCAGCAAAGTGGGTCAGGGGAGAAATAAAAAACCCAACAAACACCTGCCAACATAATTCTTTAATCCCTTGCAAAAATTGAATTAAGACCCAAGACATTGGGCAAAGAAATGCTTGTCATGTTCTCAGTTTCAAAGGAAAGGTGTCAGCTCAGACCACAATGCGAACAAGCTGCAAAGTTTGAGTTGCAAAATCCCTCTCCCATGCTTTGTAGGGCCAGCCACAAAGCAGGCAGCAGAGGAAAGCCATCTCTCAAAGCTGCTCTGCCTTTACCTCAAAGGCATGTAAATCCCCAAGAGCCAGTTGCTTCCTTGACTCCATAAAAAAAAAAAAACAGAGAAAGCACTTGGGAAAATGTGGGTGAGCAGCAGTGCCCGCGGGGTGGATGGGAGGAGAAGGAAGAGGAGCGGGGGGGAAAAGAAAGCTTTTTTCCTGCAGTTTCTACCACAAACTGCTCTTTTTAGGTTTAATAGGAGAGTAGCATCGTTTCCCAGCTCTGAAGTGAGGAGAGCTTTGCTGAGCCCTAGGAGTTAACTGGGACATGCACAGGTAACTTCAGAGACTACAGGCGCTGTGCAAGAAAAATAAAGAGCTCAAGTTGCAGAAAAGAGTGATCTAGGAGTGAAACACAAGAGAAATGTGTAGTGTGTCTGACAGCTCCCTGTAGCTCTAACTTAGTCATTTAGGCTGCATCAAAACCTTGGACTGACTTCTTCCTCCAGAAAAAGCCACTTTGGTGCAGCTGGGCAGACTGGAAAACATCCTGGTATAAAACAATATTCACAGAGTAACCAGAGAGAGAAGAGGTCACATCATTTGTGGAAGGAATCTGAGCGAGGAAGTACAAGCGTCACTGGGAGCTCAGCTCATCAAGGAGGATCTAACCTTAATAAACCAGAAGCAGAGGAAAGAAGATAAGCCCTGGCACAGCTGTTGGCAGGAGGGGGAATCCAGTCATCTCTAAAACCCCAACATATCTCTCCTAATTTTAGCCAATTAAACTCCCAATCTTAGCTCTGATGAACTTCAGGTGGTGCACTGTGTTTTATTTGTGCCTCCTGCTGCTGATGCCAAATCCTACAGGAACACAAGCAAGCAGCAAGGCATTTCCACCTCCTGTGCAGGCAAAGAAAGTGATATCCTGGGGGAACCCAGGGACCAAATGGAATTTTCAGAATCACTCTGAGCTGAACAAGGTCTGTTCTCACTGGGGTTAACTGAAGGAACATCATTACTGGGGATAGTCCCAGCCAGGGCAGAGATGGGAGCTGTGCATTCTCCAAATGGATGCAACTGGAAGCATTGTCTCCTGGATCACAGCCCTCCTGGGGAATATGGCCTTGATTAAGCTGGCAAAACATGGGTTTGGGAGTGACGTTGCTGGTGACCTCCACAGGCTGCATGAGGCATCAGAGACAGACCTGTGAGTGAAAGGGCACTTCTGCTCACCCTCTGGGAAATGTCTCAGAAGACAAAACTCGCAAGTGGAAAAGCTGAAAAGTCCCTGAAATAGTAGGAACAGACCTCTGGACAGGAAAGTGGGTGACTTATGGGATAAGAAGACTGGTATTTGCCCAGTAAAATTCCAGAATTACTCCAGATTCCCCTGATGGGGGCCAGGTTTGGTCTTTCACTTCCACCTAAGTTAACTGTTCACTTCCTTCTTTTCCTTGGGTGTTTCCATGACTACTTAATTAAGCCTTCCCACTAAATCCTCTCTTGAAAAGTCGGAATTTAGAAAAGCTTGAAGAGTCCTTGGGGGAAAAAAAAAAAAAGATAACTGAGTGGATCTGGCTTCCTCTCCTCTGATCAGACACCACAGACATGGTGTTGGCTTCCACGAGGTGATTAGAACCAGAGGTGAGACCCGTGAGTTAACTGGAAAATATCGTTATGCTCATCCCACGTGATCTTTCCTCACCAAGATGTGAGGAAGCCAAGCTGTGCTGTACAGAGCAGCCTCAGATTGCTGGCAGATGTCAGGATGAAGAGAAGTTCATTTCCGCCTGTGAAGGAAAGGTCACCAAGGAGCACAGCTCATGGCAACCTCCACCAGTGCATATCTGCCCACCAAACACGGCAACAGGCTGCTCTCAGGGATGTTTTCCATGCAGGCAGCACATCCCACAACTCCAGCTTGGGTTAGGGTGAGATTAGGTGTAAATGTGCACACAACTTCAGACACCCACTGCTGTCCAAACCATGTTTTCCCCTTGATATTTTCAAAGAGCAGCTCCTTGAGGTAGGCAATTTCCAAAGAGGCTGATTGTGCAAACAAGTGGTGGCAGATGGTTGGAGTGGGAAAACATGCAGCTGGAGGAGTGGTGGGTTTATATATTTTGCAGTGTTTGGACTGTTTGTGAGTGTAGCCTGAGTCAGCAGTCTGAGTTTTCTCCCAGGCAAGAATAGATATTTCATGCAAACTTTGCCATCCTGTTCTTGTTTCCCATGTATAAGAAATGACCTGAAGGTGGAGAACGAGACAATGCAGAAAATTATGATGCATGAAGGGTACTAATAAGCCAGAAGCATTTTGAAAGGATACTTTTCAGCATCTGAATTATTTAGCAGCAGAAGAGTTGGAGAAGAGGATGGAGTTACTGGCTGATTGTGGAAACAGGTGGCTGCACAATGGGAGCCAAGAGGAAGATATAGCTGTCACTTAAACAGCATGAGGAAGAGGAAGACAAAGATTTTCTGACCAGGGTGTTGGTGTGAACCACTCCAGGGATGGGCAATGCTCTGGAGGAGGGTGAATATCTGGGGAATAGCTCAACTTGGGCCCTCAGGATTAGGTATGTGAGTAGATGTTTCTGTGCCCCATGAAGGCAGAGTTCCCACCACCTCAGCCCCCTTGGGTGCTGGGCACCTCCCCAGGTAGGACACCGCATCCCTGGTAACTGTTCAAGGCCAGTCTGGATGGGCCTCTGAGCAACCTGGTCTCGTGGAAGATGTCCCCACCCATGGCAAGGGGGTTGCAACTGGATAATCTCTAAGGTCCCTTCAAACCCAAACCAGTGTATTATTCCATGATTCTGTGATGTCCGTTTGCAATGCTTCTCTGTAGGCCTGTTCTGGGCTAGACTGGACAGCCCTCATGTAAGGGTTTATGAATGTCCTCCTGAAGTCAAGAGTTTTAAAGACTTCAGAGTAGTGATCAGCAAAGTAGTACATCACCAGACCTTCTCGCTGTGGGTGCCTCCTGCCAACACTGCTACTTCTGATATTTATCTCCGATCTTTTTATCCCTTCTCTTTCCATTACGTGCATGAATTCTTTAAGAATCCATCAGTCTCAACCAAATATGAATTCTAATCTTTTCAAACAAATGCCCTTTAAAAAGCCCGTCTACAATGTATAATACTGAATTAATTCCCTTTGCTAGAAGTCCCTCTCTGAAAATCAGCTTGGCTTTGTGGGGTTTGACTGTTCACAAGGAGGAAAGCACAGCCTGAACCTGAGCCAGTCAAAGCTCAACACCTCTGAAAAGTCACTCTGGGCTCCCCTGGGAACCCAGAGCTGAGCAGGCCACATGAGAGTTACCAGAGTCCTCCTCTGGAGGAGAAGCCGAGCTGGTGTCTGGCTCACACATGGTCTGGACCATTCTGATGGAGACTTGCAAAGCCTGGTAGTCTGGACTGAATTTCACACAGGGGTTCATGTTAATGTAATCTGGAGCCAGCCTCTTCTGCTGGCTCAATTCTCCCCATCAGTGACTCCCTCAGTATTTTCCCCTTCCTGGTGTATGTGCCTCTTTTGAGACTGCCATAGATCAGGAATTCACCTTCAGATAAACTGCTGCTTGCCCAGAGTTTGTCACTTCTTTGGGTTCATTGGTAGAAAAAGTGCCTGAAAAGGTTAATCATAATTATCATCATTACTACATGATTGCTGCTCATTCCCAGGAAAGCAGCAGAATTCTCTCACACAAAAAAAAACCCTGATAAACCATTAGAAAATATTTTTTGTTTTATCGAAAGTATTTCTAAGAGGAAGAACAGTGACTTCTTGCTCCTTTGGCTCGTGGGGGCTCAAAGCCATGCGTACAGGTAGAAGCACCAGGCTCTGCATAACCCGAGTGAAAACAACTGAAGGTAACTGGGAAATAGATGTCAGCAGTGCTTCTAATCATCACAGGCTCCTTTGACACATGTTTTTAATTGCTTGAAGAAAAAAAAAAAAAAAAGAAAAGGGAAGAAAAAGAAATAAAACCAGTTATGAATAATCTAATAAGCTTCCAAACCACCTGCGAAACGTGGCTTACCAGCTGCAGAGAATCAAACACTAGAATAGAAACAGAGCATTCTCCGAGGCAACACACACTCACATTAGAAGCGCGTCATTCCAAAGCCGCAGAAGAAAAATGCATTAATGCCATTTTTTGGCTCAGGGCGTACATGCCACTCGGTGAAAAAGTATCTGGAAGGAGTGTTTATTTAAGGAACACCAAGAATCAGCTTTAAAGTCAAAAGGTAAAGGGGGAAGATGGAAGAGGGAAACCTGCTCCTTGGCGTGATTTCAAATGAAAAGAACAACATCATCATGAAAATCCCACATACCATTTACTTGAGGAATTGCAGTCCAGCAGGCAGAATTACTCAGGAATAATTAAGCATGTTTCCCTGATATAAAGATATTTGGGAGTAAGTGTTCAAACAAAGTTAAAATGCAGAGCTGTATAGGCACGGCTTTATTCTAGAAGTAATTTGTTTTCCTGGTATGAAAAGAGTGTTATGTTTGCTGCATTTTAGAGCCACCCCACAAATGTCCTCATGAAGCTGTTTTTCATGGGAAAGAACTTTTACATGGAGGGGAAAAAGGTAACATCCTGACATGGAGGGTGGGGGAAAGTGAACTGTACTTTCAAGGCTGTTTTGACATGTTTTTCTTCTACACTGAACCAGACTTCAAATGCAGCTTCTTAACCACGACAGCTAAATGACCCACCCAGAGAACTCTTTTTCCACAAACAATATAGCGTCAGGAGAAGGAGCCTGAGAGGAAAAGCAAACACTCCTTAAAGCAACTGCTTTATTTGGATAGTTCTGAACCACTGGCATTGGGGGCAGGTTTTAAGTTGGTGGGCGTGAGGAGAGGAAAGCTCATGGTTTTGATTTGAAGTAGCCACATCAAAACCTGTTTAAGAGAAGGGAATGGCAGTATTTTGAAAAATACATCCTTCTTAAGGGGATGTTAGGGAAAACAATTCCATGGCCTGTTGAATGATAAAAGCCAACACACTGGCTGAGAAGAAAAAAAATACTCCTTTAAGTGCCTTGAATAAATCCAAGATATACCTTCCCTGGCTGCAGCAGTGCCTTTTAGGTGAAGGAAGTTGTCATGCACACATGTTGTTTGTGGGAAGAGAAGGGTCAGCCAGTAGAACTGGTGTCAAAATGTTGCTCTTTCGTTCCCATCAACCTGCAATCATGCACAGTATCAGCAAGAAACTAAAAGCTGACTGCCCCCCCCCCAAAGGGACCTGGAGCCCCATCCCACCTGGATGCATCCACCCACTCTCTCTGGATATCTCCTACCAGCCAAGAGTCCCCAAGTCAATGCTGGTGCAGCAATGACAGATGAGACACAAATCTGCACACTGGCAGCCGTGGGATGGTGTTGGATAACAACACTGAGGGGACTACTGGGAAATTAGGACATCTCTTGCAGAGTTGTCCAGGTTTTGACTTTGCCTTTCATATGTACTCCTCATACCTGTATTATAAACCTACTCTGTGGTTTTATTTGACAACAGTATTTCATATTTTATGAAACCACAATGTTGCATCTGCCCCAGATGACTGCTCCTAGGTCCAAAGAAGCTCTTCCTACTTTTTGTGAACCATGTTGCACATTTCAGCAGGTGAAGAAAAGGAAGGCATGACATCAGGCAGTTCTTCTGCGTTGCCAGATGGGTAGATGGAGAGTAGCACAGAAAGCAGCAGCAGATGGGTGATATCCCCATCCAAGTCCAAAGTGTGGGGTGGGTGGCCATGGCGTGTCTGGACTCACAAAGGGTTTATGTGCCAGCCCCTTCTCTGATGGGCCGTGAAGTTTCTGGTTGAGGCAGCCAGAGATCAGCAGTGCACTTCCACAAAGGTTTTTGAGGTCCAGAAATGTGTTTTCATTCTGGTGTGGAACAAGAACTAAACTTTACAAACGCTTCCCTGAAATGCTTTTTGTTGTTGTTGCCGCCATTGAAACATCTGGTTTCAGATTGAGAAGATCAGGGGTTTCGTTTAGATTCTTCTCTGCTTATAAATTGACCCCAGAAACTCTGAAAACTTTCCCATGGAAATGTTATTAATGGGACTATTTCACTGCAAGATGTTTTGGTTTGGATGAAGCAGCATTTTCCAACAACAATGACAACAAATCTCACTAAAATGTTTGAGTAGCCCGTCTCCAGAAGCACCAAGCAGCTTTTTGAGCATCTTCAGATCCTGCAGCACAAAACGTGCAGCAACAAAGTAACATTCTTGTCACCCATCAGATAGGCAGTAATTCGGTATTCACTTTGCATATCTATGGTACATCAATGGAGCTTTGTTTGCAACAAATCTCTTACAAAAATGGGAAAAGGAAAATGCCATGAAATACCTCCAGCCTCTCAATGCCATTCAGCAAGGATGCATTTTGGTCATTAATCATCCACATTTAGGCAAGCAGTTAGAAAAGCCCAGCTGTTCCTGGCCACAATGCTTTCCTTTATTGCATTAACGTCTCCTTACTAACAAGACAACTTCAACACATGGTCTCCAAGAAGGGCCATAATGCCTTATTCCCAGCATGGTCATTGTGGCATTGTTTTAGATTGAAAAGTTCACGGACTTAATGCCTTTTTAAAAAATCCCAGTTCAGCCTAATTATCTTCTGAAGAGTTTTGTACAGGCGATATCTGGTTTCAAACCAGTGCTGTGCTTAGCCGACAGCTCCCAGGACAACATGGGGTCTCTGGGGACTGTGAAAGTGAGCTCTTGTTTTCCCCTAAAAACCCTCACAGAAAGCCCATGCTGGGAGTGGTTATGGATACCACCCCTCCAGACATGCACCTTTGGGATGGAGCTGGACACAAAACAAGCTCTGAGCTTCAAGCAGGTGGGAGCTGTCTGATGCATTTAACCTGTGCTTACTGCCACATCCTGCTAAAGCACTGATGGAGTGACACCTTATTCCTTTCCCTCTGAGTAATGTGCACTGCAGAGCTGCTGCATTTCCTTTGCTCATCCCTAATTCAGGATTTTTTTCCCCCATGAATCAGACATCCTGCTTCCAGCCTTTTTTCTCCCTGATACTCACACCCACTTCTCCAGCAATGTGGTCCTCTTGCTTCCCACCGCTTGCCCTCCTACTCACCAGTGTCCAACCACACCCGTAGCTCCCAAGGCTGGCCTTTCCCATGGAATACAACGCTGAGAGGGATTCAGGCACTGCTGAGCCACACCAGGCTGCTGAGCACTTCCAGGTAAATCTCAATGGACATTTTGTGGATCTGGATGATGGGTATTCCCCCCCTTGCAGGACCTCGCTTCCTCATCCTCTCTCCAGGACCCAGGGCTGCACGTCTGGAGCTGCTCTCAGCCACCCCCTCTTTTGGCAATACCTTTCCCCATCGATGCCTTCCAGGGACTAAATCCACCACTGTTCAAACCCACAGCTTTGGAGTGGGTTTAAAATTTCCCAGGGCACATTCCTACGGCTTCTAGTTTCCAAACTCTTAGGAATTTGCCACACAAACATATTCCTTCCCTTTATTTGTTTCTTCCAAGTAATTAGAAGGGGGATTGTTTGCTACCTGTCATACCTTGGTTGAAGCCATTTGGGAGCAAAGTGAGAAAAGAGAAAAAAAAAAAAAACAAAAAAGGGAGGCTTGCAGTGGATTAAGACTGCTGATTGTAGCAACAAGAGGAGGTATTTTAATGACAGGTTTAAGACTTGCTAAGTAACTGCCATGAGGATTATGAATACATTTTGTAACAGGGTAAGATTAAGAGATAATCCTTAAAAAAAAATAAAAATACAGCAAACGGATTTTTTGATGAAAAATAAACTACATAAAAACACCAAAAGCCATTGGAAATTCTGCATAAGAAAAGTTTTTCCTAGAAGTGCTGACTTCGTTATATATTTTCAGGTCAGTGTCCTCAGCAGGATTAAATTGGTGTGTCTTAATGTGAGCGGAACAGCATTGATTTATACCTTGTTTAACTTGGGTATTTTTTAAATGAACTAACAAGCTCCTTGCCAAGGAGCAGCCTGGCATCCTCAGCTACAGGGAGCGTGGTCCACAAGGAGCAAGCTGCCTTTCTTAGAAAATGAGCTCTTGCTCCTGGACAATGCCCTTATTGATACCTAAATGTCATATGGAAATTTTGAGGACACTTGGGGCCTTTCTCTTTCCTGACTCCACACGACTTGATCTTAACCCTCGCCCAGCTGAATCTCTGACCAGCCATTAGCTTTTGGATTTGACCCTTTCATTCTGTATTCATGACAAGGAACAGAAAAAAGGCTGTATTTTCACTTAGTATCAGCAGTGGGAATGTACTGGCTGTAACACCTTCTTCTTGGCTCTACACGTGTGGTTTTGTATCCACAAATCCAGGTAGGCAGATCTCTGCTGGCAATGAATCAGTTTCTGAGCAGTTTTGGGGTCCTGCAAGACCAGCTGAAGACTCAAATCCTTGTGCTTGGTGAGGGATGTGGCCACTCTGACATCTGCCAGCTGTAACACAGACCCAGCATTGACAGGAAGGACTATGCCTATGCACTGGCCAGCAGAAACTGGGAATGCTTTCCTTACTATCTTTTTAAAATGACACTTATTCCAGTTCAAAGAGGAGTATAAATTTAGAAACTAGTTAAAAGTGTTTATATGATCTTTGAGTTAACTTGAAGCTGAGCTCCACTGAAGTCTGTCTTCCAAATGAAAAATCAGGGAGCCACTGCATGCAGCAGGACTTGGAGTCCATAGTGGGAATCTCTGGTCTAAAGCATATCTGAGTTTTGTCTTCGCAAATAACACAATCTTTTTTTCTGAGAAGGATGCATTGATATTACCATACCTTGTAAGGTGCCCATGAATGAGACACCTCAGAAGCCTTTCATGTAAAAGCAGCAGAGAAAAAAGCACTCCATCGAAATAAAAATAAGAATTAATATATCATTTTTGGTTAGGAGCATCCTACTAGCCTTTTACAGACAGTTAGCAGTAAGGGATGAAGGTCACCGCCTGTCATACTGATGGATACATTCCAAATGTCAAAGGCTGCACCCATGGGTGGACCTTCTCCCCATTTCAGACTAAGAGGCAAGACTCAAGCTATGTTGCTTCTGTGTCGTTAAGTTGCATTTAGGGGCTGCAGAAGGACTTTCTAAGATTAGAGAGGGACAGCAAACTGATTTAGATGAAGGGTAACATAGCTCAAAAGGACGAAGGAGGCAGGACATAACCTTCCTCAAGACCCACTGGAATCAGTGCAAGCCACTTCACTTATCGCAACAGGTTTTGCAGCAAGCTTGTGGTTAAGCGTCCAGTTATGGTCTTTGTTTGGTCCATGGCCAGAGAGAAGCAAAAACTGCTTTTGCTCCCAGAGAGGCAGTTTCTTGCCAAGTATCCCCACACAAAGAAAACAAACACACAAGAAGGCACCATCGCAGATACCTAGGGAGATAAGCTGCAAAAACATGTGCTCTGGGCAAAAGTGCAAGGTGCAAAATGTGAGTTCATGATCTACATGTGTTCTTCACTCTGCTTTGTTTATTTTTGCTTGGTTTTGATGTGTTAAATTAAGGGATAGTTCATGGCTGCAAGTCATCTTCTTCTGTTGGAAGCCAAATAGTGGGAAGCAGGTAACTTGCACATCAGGGGCCAGCTGTTTCACAGGGAGGCTTCAAATGCTGGAGCGAGAACATGAGCAGTTGTTCCATGCCTTACCACATTGAAGTAACTCTAAAGTTTTAGGAGCAAAAACTGCCCCTAGGTCTCAACTGCAAATTAGAAATGGATGAAAATATCTGCTCCTCAAAGTGCTTCAATTCTGAAGAGCTTTAGTCTACCGGGGGTGAGACTGAGTTTCCATGATCTTTTGTGGTACAGTCCCTGCTCTGAGGGCTTTGCTTGGAGCGGGACCAGCCTGTACAGACATGAGGTGGTAGGACTGAAAGAGCAGCTCTAACCCCACAGTTCAGGAGGAGGGAGGGAAAAGATGACACTCCTTTACCTGTCTCTTTCACATGGGGAGCAGAGACATTCACTAGTCCAGCTGTGGCCCCACAGCTGGATGTCTGTGGTGATCCTCTCTCCCCCTTCCACTGAAAGGGGAAGGTATCCTTTCCCCATGGCTCCTCCATCCAAATAACTTTTATTTCTCCCCTATCCTGTGCTCCCACCTGCAATAGCCCACACTTGGCCCTACTCTTCTTTCATGCTCATCTGCTCCTTCATCAGCTTCATCAGGCCAGGTCAGAAAGGGCCCTGAGCAACCTGTTCTAGTTGAAGGTGTCCTTGCCCACGGTGATGGGGTTTGAACTAGGTGATCTCTAAGATCCCTACCAATCCAAACTATTCTATGATTCTATAATTTTCATCCAAGATGGGGCCAGATATTTTCTGCTAAATTAGGCAGTCAGACTGGCTACTGAAGCTCTGTGTTCTCTATACAGAGGTGGAAAGTCTTGTACAGTCACGTGCAAAGAAATCATAATTTGGAGAAGAGATGGTTGCTCTCAGCAGGTACAAATGGGCAGTTAATTTCTCTCCCTTTTCCAAGATGTAGAATCAGAGAATCACAGAATAGTTTGAGCTGGGGCGGGAACCTGTATAGATCATCTAGTCCAAACCATCTGCATATAGGAGGAACATCTTTAACTAGATCAGGTTGCTCAGACCCCCATCCAAACTGTTCTTGAATATTTCCAGGGATGGGGCATTCCCCACCTCGCTGGCCAACATGTACCAGTGTTTCACCACTCTCATTGTAAGAACTTTCTTCCTTATATCCAGTCAAAATTGAGTCTCTTTTAGTTGAAACCCATCACTCCTTGTCTTGTTGCAGCAGGCCCTGCTAAAAAATTTGTCCCTGTCTTTCTCATAAGCCCCCTTTAAGCACTGAAAGGCTGCAATAACACTCACCTGGAGCCTTTTCTTCTCCAGGCTGAGCCACCCCAACCCTCTCAGCCTGTCTCAACAGAAGAAGTACTCCACCCCTCTGATCTTATTGGCAAGGGCAGCAACAGCAAGCCAAAAAAAAAAACAAAGTCAAACTCTATACTGAATTTTCCTTTGCCACAGCAGAAAACCTGACTCACAGCTGCTAACATTTAAAGAACATCATCCTTCAAGTGTAGTGGAGCAGTAAAATCTCAGCATTGTCACAACCTGGCTACTAGAGGCTCTGGAAAGTGTGTTGTCAGGCACCAGGCTAAAAGCAGCAGCAATCAATGTTAGAGGATGATAAAATATTTACGGTTTTTGTTTCATTGTGATCATCATTTTTATCTTTGGTTTAATAACAGGCTATTTAAGGAGAGAGTGAGGAAACTGCTGGAAGCAAAATCCGTGTCACAGTGCTGGTCTGCACAGACAGCAACTGGGAACCCAAATATCATCCAGTGTGTGTGTGTGCCACAAGGAGGGCTGGATTAAGTAATAAAAAGATATACTATTATTGTTTTCCTCACAAATAAACAGTGAGCTTTTCAATGCGTTATTTACGGGTTTCATAGCTTCAACTATTCTCTGGAAGTGTTTCCAAGTGCTGAGGTCCACCAAAGTTTACCATGAAGATAACTTTCCTCATAAAATTCCAGAAGTGAGCTATTCAGTCCTGCTTACTCAATATTCAGCTCCCCAAGCAGGAAACAGAGGGTTTAAATCATCAGTGGCACACTGGGACTTCAGAGGAATTAAGCTAAGCAGTTTTTTAACACGCCTCAGTTGCCAAAAGGGTTTGCATAAAATACGTACCAATAATGAAGGCTTTCGTAGACTCATCCATCATTGTACACAGGGATTGAATAAACCTGTTAATTTATTTCCAATGGATAATCCAATCTGTTCAGAACAAAAGGAAGGTCTCACTATCCTGCCTTTCTCAGCCATTGAGTATTTCCCTTTTCCATCCATCATAACTCACTGGTACCTGCGATGCCAACTAAACTACAACAGCCAGATTGCTAATGCACAGCTCGGCATCAAGGCTGTAGCTGTCCTATATGTTTTCCCAAATCCAGTTTAAAGTCACAATGTACTTCATTAGCTGCAGACAGAACATTCAAATTCAAAAATTTTTTTTTAAAAGTTTCATCTTTTGAAATTGCAATTGGTGATATTCAAGCCAAATGTTAGCCACTTGTTTTTAGGACAGAGGGTGCACCTTAGCACAAACCTTCCTCTGTTTCTTGAAAAAACAACAGTAAAACACCCTTTGCCTTTTATCCACATCTGGCTGCAGCAAAAACAGTGACCCATGGAATTCAAAATTTCATACTTCACTGCTGCAGGCGAAGTCCAGAGGTTACTCTTGCTGTGTTTGTGAAAGATGTAGCTCTGTCAGAAGGAGAAGTGCTTATTGAAAAAACACATGGGGGTTCTGTTTCCAAAATCTATGGTATTAGTTGGTGATGAGACACTTTTTAATGCCCTCTAACCAGTCATGGCACTTAATAGGGAATGGCTTTGTTAATTGCAAGACAAGAGTAAAGAGTCCATGTCATTTTATGCATGGGGAGTGCCACCCACACGGCTCAGACAATCTGTGGTGCACAAGCAATGTCTCTCCAAGGATCTGCAATTCCAGGGAGACTGCTAGACATAAATAATAAAAAGTAGTAACCTTGAATTCAACCTTTACGCTACAGATGTCACAATATCACGATAACTCAAGCCTCCTGAAAATTCAAGGAGGGAAGGAGTTACCAGGAGGAGGATGATGAATTTAAGTCACTTTTCTATTGCTGCCATCCATAGATCATCCTTCTGCATTCCTAAAGACCGTCAAGAAGAATTTGGTCTCAACTGAGAAACTGGGAATCATACTCAAATCCGTATTCATCAAAGCTCTTCCTTTGTCACACAAAGCAAGCTGCCATCAATATTACAAACCCTGCCTGTGAGAGGTATGAGCCCAGAGACCACCACTATAATTTTATTATCCCTTTATCTTATGGCTGGAAATTTCAAACTCATCCCTCATGTTCCTGTCCTCTGGTGAAAGGGATTCCCCTCTTGTTGGGCATTTTTGGGGATGAGAAAGTACAACTGAGCAAACACAACTCTGTGGGAATAGAGATATGAAAGCCCTCTGTCCCCGTGAAGGATATAGAGGCATGATGGAGCAGTGAAGTCAGCAGCTGTCCTTTGCTGCAGTGGGATCCACGATCTGTCCCAGGGCAGCCCTGTCTGTGCACACAGAGATGCCAGAGGGTGTTGGGACACAGCAGCACAATGGCAGAGGATGAGGAGCTACCCAACACTGCCAGGTCCTTGCTGTGCTTTCCCCTGCAAGATCCATGTGCTGCTCCTTCGAAGGGAAATGTCCAATTCCCAAATCTGGTTTTGGCTCAGTTGCAAATCCAATCAGCTTTCATGTGTGTGTAGGGAGGGGGTGGGGGGTGTCTTAACAACTTTAATGACTGCAGAAAGATATTCATCTGCTGGTAGGACCTTCAGGAAGCACATTTCCTTCTGCCTTGCATGTGATTCTGAAAAACATTTGGTTGACATCTTTCTTTGAAGCTCCTCGATCATTCTACATATCTACAAAACCCAAGCAGAACACCATTGGCAGAGCCACAGTTTGACAATATTTTGATTAAGGACCAACTCATCCTCTCCTCTTTGATGCGTCCCAGTCTGTGTTTCCTGAAGGCAGCTTCTCAGCACTGAGAAGCCATTGGACTTCATCCATTTAAATGGAGGATGGTTCCTCTTTGTGGCCTGAGCTCAGGAAAACACTCTGAAAGCAAGGTATGAAGCAGATACTTTAACACTTTCCTTTCATGGTATAGACTTAAAGATGTTTAAGTCCTTTCCTGCCTTCTCAACATGAAGTTTCAGCACATGACATGGCAACTACATAGACCATGCTTGAAATAGATGCAGGATGAGGGAAGCTACATGCTTATGCTGGCATGTATGTGCTTACAAATCATTATATACTACAATAACCTTTGTAATTCAGACACTGACAAACGAAAGGAAAAAAAAACCCAAAAAACCCATAAAAAATCATAACCAAAAAAGGACATAACAAAGAAAAGAAAAAGCATAACAAGAAAAAGCATAAAAAGAAAAAGCATAACAAGTCAAAAAACACTTTATATATATATATAGTGTCATTGGCTTTTCCTCTTAGGAAGATCTGGGTAAGAAACTCCCTATTATTTCTTTTAAACACTAAGCTAAGTAATACACTGCATCATAATAGCCATATGGGAGCTACAGTAGAAATATTTCTTTCCATTAGGATCACCTAAGAGTTAACCTCAGAGAAAGACAGAGAATGCTAATGACACCAAGCCTATACAGATAAATATCATATGCTTTCCAACTCCATCACATTTGGTTTATATCAGCAGTGCTAAATTCCTCCATAATTCCCAAAATTGCATTCCAACTGGTTGACATCCACATTAGCTGGATGTTAATCCAGTTAAAAATAAATGCAAATTTGGAAAAGCAAATGAAGTCATATGTGCTTGGAAAACAAACTATTCCCAGTTTGCTGTCTTTTGGGAGACATCAGCAGTCTTTCTTTCCCATTCCTTTCAAGACCATTTGAGAGCGTTGCTTGAATAAGGTGTCTTAAAACAGAAGACTAAAGGAAAAAGCAAGAGAGGAGATGACTCCCCAGATTCTCTGAAGGTGACCTTCATCCTCACCTCCAAACCAGGTCCTGTGGTGGCCTTGCCACCCCTACAGGTCTCTATCCCGTTATGTGGATTTCCAGCTGCGCCACTGCTGCTACGGTGTTGTTCCAGTTGCAGGGAAACGTGATTAATGAGAAAAGCTTTTCTGGTGCATTACCACTGTTTTTAAGGAGAAGTGTAATCACATTGGTATTGGTATTCTTGTTTTCCTTCCCGCCCTCCCCCCCCCCCTCCTCCCCCCCCTCGTCCTCCTCAAAAGGTCCTGCTTGCCCATCCCTCCATCCGTCCTGTTCCAGGGTCATCCATTCTAGCACCATCTGGTGAGTCCCAGTGACATTACAAGCTCCTTAAGAAAGCCTTAAACAGGGAGGAAGCCCCAAAGGTGTGAGTGGTATTCACTCTTACATGGAAAAGCTCCTTGTTGATGACATCTGAGCCTGGTCCTTGCAGCTTTTGCCCCCCCAGCCTCATTTACCTGCCCAGTTTGCTCCCCAAAGCTCCCAGGCTTCCCATGCAATAATGCACAGCGGCATTTCCATAAGCCTGTGAGGGGGCTGGCCCATGCTGGGATGGAGTCTGTGTCCCTGATTACAAGTGCTTTAATGTCCATTTCCCCATTCCTTTGATCCTGTCCATGGCATGCAGAAGAAAGGAAAATCTGGCTTTTGTCTGAAGCACATTTAACCCCGCTGCCCAGAAATGGGACCTTGTCAGTCAGTGGATTTCATGGGTGGATGAATGAGATCACAGCAATCTTCAGTTCATTAAAAATAAAAGGTCATCTTAGCTCTTGCTTTAGATCTATTAGGAAATTAATGTATTTAATGTCAGACCTTAATGGCAACAGAACGTGGCACTATTACTTTTATAAGACAAATACAAGCAGTAGCTAAATAGCTCATCAGCTCCTGAGCCTGGGTGGATTTCAGACAAGCTCCTGCTGCCCAGCTGGTACAAAATCCCCACTAATAGACCACAGATGGTACCACTGCAACCAGGGGTCGAGCAGGCACGCTGCTAAATTGGTCTGCAAACAGCAGCCTGGACCTTGGGATCGCATGTCTTTGTCTCCAGCCAGGATTTTCAGAGGAGTTTGATGTTGGGAGCCAAGCCTGGCCATTTTTCCTTTTGGGCTTTTTTCAGTTTAGGGACTCCCAGAATTCAGACTGATTTTTAACCTTCTGTATGCATTTCTTCTTTAAAGAAATGAAGCATTTGTCAATGAAATGCCTGTGTCCACTCATCTCTATTTATGGCAAATGCTGATCAAAGTTTGACCTACGCTGCGATAGTTTCCCTGTAAACCAGTGGTGGTGTTGAGCTGCAGGCAGGTGTGTTCAAATATAGTCCTCCAAAAACCTGTTTTGGCACACGTTACAGGGTGGGTCTGCAGCATGGTGTCCTCTCCTGACAGAGAGTTGTCCCAGAAGTGGGAGGGAAGAGATAAATTGAGCCCTCTGAGCTTTCAGTGCTGAGATTCAGGAGCAGAAAGGCAGAGTGCCCAGTGTAGTGGTATCTGCTGCTATTCCAGGACATGTGCATGTTGACTGGAGGGATGGATAAGGCAAGCTGCCTTTAAAATACACCCATGAGATGATGTTGGTCTTCCCTTCCCCTAAGTCTTTATTGTTGCTTGACCTCACTTATCCATTACCACAAAGAAGGGCCATGCTAATTTCAAAACTGGGGCAAAATTACAACAGGGACATTTCTGGAGCTTAACCAATTTTCCATTCAAGTCCCACCCAAGTCACCACCCCACATGTTTGAAGAGCACCAACAGCTCTCCCTGTATTTGGCTGTGCACTGCCAGTTCACATTCAAATGGTCACAAAAATCAAATGAATCTTCAACAGCAGTTAGAACCAAAGGTTATTTCCTTGCTTGTGCCAGGACCACTGCATGGCAAGGATGGAGTTTCCCTGAGCTAAACTCATTGCCAATGTCAAGGTGCATGAGCAAACAGCTTGCTACAAGGAAGAAAATGGGGAAAACTGGAAAAGCCTTCATGGTTGGTAAGTAATAAACAGGCTGGAATAATCTCTAGCTTATTTTTATAAGACAGATTTGCCCATGTAAAATTTCCTGGCTTGATCCTTGTTTGCTGTGTGCACCCACAGAGAGTAAGCAGTTTCCTCTTGGTCTGTTCACCGATACAGTCCTCTATCAGATTAATAGAAACCCAGGTATATCCAGCAGAAGGAGTTAAAACACTTCCAGCCATAAAACAGACATGCTTTGAGCTGTAATTATCCACTGGGGCTGTCCCAAGGGATGTGGCTGACTCTTCATTGGAGATTTCCAGCCAAGATTGGGTGTCAGTCCCAGAGCATTGTTCTGCTTCTACACGTGGGCTCAACACAGCACTGCAGGAGATGTAGGCAGCCAAGAGCAATCCCTTGTGATCCTAAAATAGTCAGCTCTAGGAGGGATCTGATCTGAGAGTTCTTGTGTTGATATGTCAGCATTGAATTAAGCTGGAGTTCAAATCTTCACAGTAAATCCAGCCAGTGTTAATGTTTGTTGATATCAATTAAGACACTGTACTTATGACTGCAGAAAGACTATGGTTATACAAGCAAGACTCAGCCTGGCACTATCCAACAGGATTAAAAGGCATAATTCCTAATCCTTCGTGTAGTCCTACCTGCCTTGTCTGGATTGGGATGAGAGGAAGGTGTCTGTCAGCACTTGCTCTCTGCAATCACGAAGATTTTTCACTGACAGAGAGACAGAATCACATCTCTCCTGGGTGCTTTAATTGCAAATAGCAAAAACATCTGATTCATACTTAGCCTAATTATGTTAATCCTAAAACAAATAATCCCAGCTCCTATGTTGTCAGGGCATAATTTTGCTGTTATTTCAAAATCACAGAAAATGGAGCTGGAAGGGAGTTCATGAGGTGACGTGGGTGCCAAAAACTTACCTGGGTGCCATAAAATCTCCAAACCATTCCTGGAAGGTGGAGGTGCCCTGTGTGGATTTGCAGCAGTGGCAAATCCACAGTCTACCCCAAAATCCATGCCAGAACATCCACAGGTCTCTTTTACAGATTTTAACCTAAGTCTCTTTTGCTACGGAATAAGCCTGTGTTTTTTTCCTAGTTGCTCAGTGGACACAAAGCCAGTTTATTAATTTCCTTTCTATCTAAATATTTGAGTTACAATGTCATGACTTCACCCTCCAACCACCCTGCTCAGGACAGCATGAACTTGGTTCTTAAAATTTTCCTGCAGAATCACATTTTCTAAATCTCTCATCATTCAAGCTCCCAGTTTCTTGCCCGCTCTTCCCAGCTGCCTTAGGAGAGTGCCAGCTTTTGCCTTTTCCTATAAAAGATCACATCCTTTTTACTTCAGATGGAACCTTACTTTGTCCAGATTGGGGCTCCAATTTTGTCCATGGAAGGGCTCACAACACCTCTTGCCTTGTCATCACCTAACCATTGCTGTTTGAAATTACTCTATATACAAAGGAAATTTATTTTGTTTTGTTGTTATTGTTAGATTTTATTAATAAACCAACAAAGAGAAAACCCAAACAACCCCCTTCTGCATTTCCAAAGCACCTCGACAGTGGCAAGGGTAGATTTTCCCAAAACTCATCCAGCACCCCCAGGCTTTGGCTTCCTCTGATCATGCTCTGAATGATCAGTCCTGATGATAGGAAAATGTGTCTTATTTCCAGTCAGAGCTCATCCTGAGCACTTAAGGCTGTTGCATTCTCCCTCAGTGAGTATCAGGATGAAGGAGGACTTCCCACCACTGGGACAAATGAGTCCCATGGGCACACAGAAAGACAATAGTCCTTGGCTGACACAGCAAAACCCACCCAAACCTCTGAGAGTTTCCAAACCCTGATCAAACACCTTGTGCCCACTCCCAAACCATTTGGGGCTCTGAATAAATTTCCTTTAGCTCTTTTGCAACCATGAAATCATTAAGGTCAAGAAGAATCTCACAGTAAGGAAAATCATTTCTGAACCTACCTTTAAAATAAAATTGCATTTGTTTGTGAAAGAGTTTGTATGACATGCCAGCAGGCAATGGGCATTTCAGCCTTGTGAACCATCCACCAGGCAGAAGCAACACTAAAGCAGCATCTGGTAAGAGAAAAAAGTAAGGAAAAAAAGTAAATAATATAATACTACTCTTGTGAATCACTGCTGCACTGTGGGAGTGAATGCACAGAGGAGTAAATATTACACAATATTACACAATGTGGAAGAAACATTTCCAAAACACTGGAGCTTGAGAGTTGCAGCTGAGCTTTGCAGAGCTGGGTCCTCTGTGTCCACAGCACTGAGTTGGGGCACACACATCGCAGCATCTGTCATGTGTATTATTAACCCAAACCCAAGCAGATCCCAGCCAAACTCTCCTGCTTTCCTGGCTATGTATGAGAACCAGCCAAAGCCCAACAAGCACTCACCATGTTTTTGATGTGCAGCCATAACCCAGGTTTGCCTGGTTTGCAAATCAGAGTGAACTCCAAGCTGTACTGGGATGAGTCTCATGTTTCCCACCACCCAACAATAACACTAATCCATTTTAAAAGTTTCAGTACTTACCCAAAAGTCAGCCTTGTGATTTTGTTTTTTCTCCTTCTGTGCAATAGTAGTGTATCCCAGAGCTAAAAGCCATGTTTGCTTCCAGGAAACAACAGCAACAAAAAGTCTTAATTGAATTAATTAATTCCATGTGCATATCTGAAAGGACATTCGTCTCAGCAGCTGATGCATGTGCTGCTCAGTGAAACCAACTTCCATCACAGCCTTCTGGTCTGGGGGTTCTCCTGTATGCTTCCTGTGCCTTAGACAGGGATTCATCAAGGTGAGATGTTTTCAGGGTCATGTGTAAAACTGATCTACACAAGGAAACATGCATAAGAATAAAGATTATACCTGCAATTATACAAGGTGGAAGAAAAATTCAAGACAAAGAGCCAAGATCAAGAAAATAAAAGCCTCCTTGAGGTGTATTACTGTGCAATGAGGTATGTGTGAAAGGGAGCAGGTGAGGATCTATCTTGCTATAAAATGCTGTAGCAAAGAAACCCTAAAAGCCCCATATGGCAGTCCCTAAATTCCAAGACATGACCCACGTTCTGTCTTCAAAGATACATCTGTGGCGTGCACAAGACTTTTTTTCCCCTGTCACCATCCTTGAAAAATCCCCACTCATGCTGCTGTGTTAAACCAGCCACGATGCATTTGTCAGGAATGTCTTTGTGTGCCGTCCTCTCACACAGGAGAAAAGCATTTTTGGGAGGCCAGGACAGAACACGGGATGAGAGCAGTTCAAGAACAGAAGTCACAAACCCACACTGCTCCACCACTAGATTATCTGTACCACTGGGGATTCACTTTTCTGCTAACCACCCCCTAATTAATGCAGTTAAGCTCCACTCTAATTCCAGGCTGGCATCACAGTCTAAGCCTAAGCTTGCTCTTGCTGGCAAACCTACCATTTGTTTCAATAACAGCAGGATTGGGCCACAAATATCCGCCTTCACCTGATCTTCAACATGGGAGGGAGTTAAAGCTGCTCTGCCTCTGGTTTTGCTCTTCTCGTTCCCCTGCCAGAAGCTGTAGGAGGCCAAAAAATCCACAAAAAATGCCACCAAGAGCCTCTGCACATGCCATGCATAGCCCTGGGCATCATAAACGCATAAAGGGCATTTTAAGGGAGGTATCATTTAATGAGAGTATAATAAGGGGTTTCCAAAATTAATGACACAGGAAAGGTTTTTCATGGAACCAGAAGCATGCTGCATTTTCCAGGGATGTGCCTGCCATGATCTATGGAAAAGCAGCCCGAGCCCAAACTTTGCCACCTCTGCTTTGATGTGGTTGATTGATGTGCCAAAAAATTCTCCTGTTGCCCAGGCACTGCTGCATATCTACCACAGCCATGCAGCACTGCCAGCAGTAGAATTTACCAATCTCCCCTTTACTTCTTCCAGTTCCGTTTTTTGAGGAATCTCACAGGCTTCAAGTGGCAGCAAGTGCATGTGTGGCAACAAGGGATGGAAGTCAAACCCCTGGCTGTGGTCTTCAGGCACTCATGTCTCAACCTCAATGCAAATCACTTTGTGGTATCAGTTTGCAGTCTTCTCTTAGTTTATTTTCAAAATAGAGAAATATTTGTATCATTTGATTTGATGAGCAGAACTATTATTTTTTCTAATTCTGATCTTCCACTGGAAGAGGGAGAGGGGGAGGTCTGTAAGGCTGCAGCAAGATCTGAATTGTTTTTCATTTCAAACACCTTCATGAAATAATAAAATGGGTTTGCTGAAAGAATAGAGTCCAACAATCTCCATGAAGGCAGCTGATTAGGGCCAGCTTGCCTTTCTCACCATCATTGGCACAGAGCAGCTTGAGCAAAGTCAAATTGTGGTGAATTGATGTTAATTTTGCACTGCCATTGAAAAAATTGGCTTGAAATGGGTGGGGCTTTTTTTCTGCCTGCAAATGGCATTTTTCCTTCTCTAAAATCACTTTTTTTGCAACCTCCCACTGGAAACGTGCTTGGTGTTTGAGCATAGATGGACTAAATGTTTGAAAGCAGCTGGTTAAGATAAATTAATTCTACTGAGATTTAGCAAATTCATAACAAATATCTCAGTACTTTCTTGTTGAATTTCAATGAAACCAAGGGTGTTGTATTCTCTGCCTGTCATGGTGGCAGAAGAAAGGAATAAACCCAGTCAGAATCAGGCCCAAAGGTTTCTAATATATTTAAGACATTTTATGGATAGATTTTCCTTTCACTTCACCTGGCTTTTGCACCCCAGAAGCCAGAAAAGAAACATCTTTATAGGAGAGAGGAGATCAAGCCTGGGTTAAAGAACCAGATGCCATTTATTCCCAGTCTGGCAAATGACCCCAGAGTATATGGTAAAAAGTGTGAGTAAAACGACACAGACCTCCTCACCAGAGACCAGTGAGTCTGTTTATTTATTCAGCTTATACAGTCCTTGTTTTATACTTTGATGCATATGAATAACAACACAATTTTAAGCCTGTGCCAGCTGGTTTGTTTAAGGCTCTAACTACTTTTACACCCAGGACATGTTGAAAGGAGTGGAAACGCCTTCCCACGATGAAACCAACCCACCCACCAGTCCCCATCAGCGTGTGTTGGCCCCTCTTGCCCTTATTCATTCTTAATGAACTCTCTCCTCTCTTTCAAGGACTTTACAGATGATGTTAAGGTACTTAAAAAGCTTTCCACAAATGACCAAATATATTTTAATAATTTCCTTGTGTTTTTTTAAATACTTCCAATAGATCTACTGTTATATGAACTGAACCATTTCCCCCCCATGGTTTTTGCTCCTTCCCTGAGCATTTTTCCCACTGCAGCATGCATTCAACTGGACCCTTCTCCTCTTCCTCCTTTGCTCTGCATCTTTCCCAGTACAGGACCGTCCCATCCTCTGTGGTCCTCAGGTCTTTCTTTTCCAATGCCAAACCCTGGATTCTAGCAGTGATGCTATGCTGAAAAGATAATGAGCTTTTATATCTGGTCTTTGAGAAGTTGGATGAAGTTTGCAGGTAAAGAAAGGGTGCAATTCTGAAGAGCTTTTACTTTTTTCAGCCCCTTTATGCAGCTACAGTTTACTGCTTTGTATTCTTTCTACCCATGGAAAGACAGATCTTATTTCTTCTCAGCCTTTCATGCCTCTTAAAAAGCGAAGAGTCTTGATGTCACATTATTTTTTCAATCTCCTATATAGACAACTTTGCCTTCACAACTTACAGCAGTTTTGGGATATGGGGATTTGACCTGGACCAACTATTTCATTGCACAGGATGTGTTCTTCAGACAATTTTTCTTGGCAATCCCAGCGGCAGCCCAAAGTCCCAGGCCTGTCTGTAGACGTTATCTTTCCTCTTGGTCCTTTGTGGGGCAGGCATTATCTGCCCTCTCAGAGCATCCCATTGTGGCTTTCCTGCATCCTGTGTTTGGAGCAATGGGGGGCAGATGAAATCAGCTGGGCATGACCCACCATGGCATCTCCCATCCACACCATGGGGGAGTGTCCTGGCAGGCTCATCTTGCTGAACTTGCAAGTAAAATAATTCGATTGCGATTATTCAGTGAAGCAACACGAACAAAAATGCCATTTTTCAGGAGTTTGCACCCAACATGGTCCAGGCGAAGCTGGGGAAAACATCCCAGTTAAGCATTAGAGGAATTTGTATTCACCAACACTCATGGCCAGATAAAAGGCTGGATCTGAACTTTTTTGTTTCTCCTTCTCCCTCACTTACTAATCCAGAGTTTCTAACATTTATAATATCTCCTGTATTATTAGGCATTAGGCTAAGCTCATAATGAACATGGTATGAGATATACATGGTGCAGCATATTAGGCACGGCCCTGATTGACGGTGCCGTGCAGTGATGACAGCACTGTGTTTTGCTTTCATTTTTGGAGACTAAGTGGCTTACATGTGGTCCCATTTAAAAGATGTCTGGGTGGCAGCTGCATTCTCCTATGTGCCTGTGAGAGGGAAATGAGCTTTTCAGTCCTGAAATGCTGCAAAAAGGGGTTATGTAAAAGGGCTGCATGCAGCTATTGATGGGGGCGGGGGGAATATCCTCTCCAGACAATGTGATTTCCTGTTTACAAAATACAAATGTTTTGGACATGGCTCTGAAATGTCATGCAGAATTTCTGATGCTTTCCAGACCAGTGTCCAGCTTGGGATCAGAATGATTTTTTGAGAGGGCTGTCCTTGAAGAGTGAGACTACTTTGAGAGTGTACATCTGAAATTGCCAGTCTGTTTTCCAAATTTCAACCTTCCTCCTTAAACAGCTCATGTTTAGGGATGTTGTGCCCACATCAGCACCCTTCCAGTGATGGGCAGTCCATTGTCCTTGTCTAAGAGGCAGCCATATGTGACTTCTTTATTTTCCATTTCCACACACTTTGCACTTTAGAAACAATGCAACACTGAAAAAAAAAAAGATCAAACCCACATACTCGATATAGAGTTAAGACTGGGAAATGTAATTCTAATTTTAAATGCAGGAAAAGGGATGAGATCGTTCAGTTTCTTAACAAAATGAGAGGAATGACACCAGTCTGGGAAATGTTGTGAGTGGTTATGGCTCAAGTTGTGCCAGAGAAAGTTTAGAGTGGACATTAGGAAAAATCTATTCATTGCTAGGGTGGTCAGGCACTGGAACAGGCTGCCCATGGGAGTGGTGGGATCACCATTCTTGGAGGTGCTCAAAAAGAATGCAGCTGTAGCACTTGGGGACATGGTTAATGGTAGCCATGGCAGTGCTGGTGGAATGGTTGGAATAGATGATCTTAGAGGTCTTTTCCAACCATAATTATTCTGTGTCCCATGAAATGTCTCTTTTCATCAGGGCCAAGAGATATTTATCTCTATTCCTGTGTAAGGGCATCTGAAAACCCATGTGGAAGCCGATGGTTGGAGCTATAAACACCTCCTGCAGTTCTTCCTATGGACCACGGCTGAAAAGGACCTGACAGCATATATCTCCTCCCTTCTCTTGGATGTTGGCAAGCAGTATTTTTATGCCTTTTCCTTTTCTATGGCATAGACTGTCCCCACAACTCAACATTCATTTGCAGAGGGGAAGCCAAGAGCAATTGAGGAACTCTTGTCGTGCTCTGGCACCAAACAGCAGAGCTGAGGAGTGAGTGAATAAGCAAACGAGTCCTGCCAAGACAAGATGGTCACTGTAAGCAAGTTGTGGCCTCCAGTGACAACGTACAAGGAGTTTGCCAACAGAGGGCTGACCCAGCCAAATGTTGGTTTATTTATACATTTCAGTGTATGCCGAAAGCGTGCACTGTGCTGTATTTCCTGAGGGAAGAAAAGGGTGGAAGGAACTAGGGGGGGCCCATGTGATGAAAAAATATACTGTGTAAAACACATACTGGGGCGGCACATTTGAGGCCTGGACACTGAATTCCAGGAGGAAAATCTCCCAAGGGACACTCAGAGGTCTCTACCTCCGGCTCAGGGATCAGAGGCTGACAGTGCTGAGAGTCAGTGCCTATAGTATTTATTACATCTGGTGCCCGGGAGTAAAATGGGCTCATTACTCCTTCTTCCTTACACGGTCTTCCCACCCCTGGTGCTGCATGTGGATGTTAAATGCCACGCTCCCTCCTGCACCATTCAGGGCATACACAGGTAGACTGTACAAGGCTCTCCCCCACGACCCCAAAGCTGAGCAGCTCTGCTGAGTCTGTACAACTGAAGGTCCCTCATATTTGGGATAAATTTCCTTCCCCTTTCAGCCACCTCTGTCATACAAACGAAAGGAGATAAGGAAGGAGATTTGATGTCTCTGGTATGAAACCTACACCGGTTTGGATCCCGTCTCTCACAGATCTATAAGGGTAAATGAGACATAACTCATTTTATTTCGTTTCTTTGGGATTTTTGATTGCATTGTTGTTTTGCTTGTTGTTGGACTGGTTACCCTGATAAGTTGTGTTTTTGAAGCAGTTAAACATGAACGTTTGTCTTCACCAGGCACAAGTTACTGTTTCGATTGTTCCCGTCGTACACACAATGTACCTTAAATGCTCCTTAGATAGGCAGAAAACACACAGTGTCCACACAAGCTAAATTTGCTTACTTAAGTTTGGTTTGTGGGAAGGCTTTTTTGCAATACTAGAAGACAGGCATAGAGAAGAGGAGTTCTCTCTCAGGCTCTTTGCTTCTGTCTGCTCCCTAAATAACACATTAATCACACAGACAATGTAACTGAACCCCAGGCTGCTGCCTTCTGCCTTGAAAAATGCGCTTTCCTCACTGAAATATCAGTATCTGTGAAGTAAGGCTGTTGTTTTTGTTGTGTTTTTCTGAAATTTGACATAGTCACTGGAATTTCTCCTCTTGGGAGCACTGACTGGATCCAAGGGCTTGTCTGAGGAATGAATAAAATCTTCACTGCTGATAAGCTGAGAAGAGTTCAGGGCTCCGTCCTCCACCACACCTAACCTGGATGAACCTTGTGTTATGGTACAGACAAGTCCTGCTTTGGTTCAAAGCAACTGTTTTAATTGTTTAAATTGACTTCTGACATTTTTCACCCTGACCCTGTTGCATTGCTGTCCATACCCCCCATTAAAGGGTTATCTAATTCCACTCGAGGCCATGTGGGTTTCCCAAAGTGCATAAAATGTCAGGCAGAGATGAATCACAAATGGTCGAAATGGAGTATTGAGCTGTGTATGAGGAAAACATCCTTCTCCTGACAAATCCCAGATCCAGCCTAGCCAATTTATTGACACAGAAGTCAAACCCTAGCACGGACAGTGTTGCATGGTGGAGTCTCAGACACAATACAACACCACAGGGCTCAGTGAGAAGAGGAGAGACATGGCCTTGGGGTGTCCTAAAGGATTGTGGAAGCCATGGGCTGGCAGCAGACTGGTCCAGTGAAGGATAATCAGGAAACCTGCCCTTCTTGCAGAAGAACCAAGAAGACCGAAACTGAAAATGATTTTTTAAAAATGAGTTTTCATCCAATTCTCAGAAAAAAAGAAAAAATAGATGGGGACAAAGATTTTCCTGCAAAAGCATTGCCTTGCTAATGGTCTGCTGGGGTTGAGGAAAGCACGTGTCTTGACTGGTGTTAGGGTGTAATATCTGGTGAGAAAGGGAGATAAGGGGGGAAAGGGAGATGGAGGAGGCACTGGGGAAATCTGGAGACAGACATCAACCCCTCAGAGGTCCTGTATGTTCCCCCGGGCTCTGTGCTCATGGTGATGGAGAAAGCCACGCAGCTCTCACCTTCCATCTCCCAGGGCTGTAAGTCTTAATTTAAGGTGGCAGCTAAAATTGCTTCCTCGGGGCTGACAAACCCACCAGGCCAGAGACTGAGATGTTTTGCAGTGAATCTCACTTACTGTGAGTGAAAGGCTGTTGGAGAAAGAGATGACTGATTTAACCTGTCAACCTTTTACAGAAGAAAAGAGGTAGGCAAGAAAGAAAAAACAATAATAACAACAGGGTGTTGGTAATAAAAGGATGAAAAGGGAGGCAAATGGAAATGTTAAGTGGAAGCTACTGAGAGGGCTTTGTTTTCTTTGGAGTATTGATTCCCCATGGATGCTCATGCAGCAAAACATCTTACCACAGTGCCAGGCAAGACTTGGGTGACTTGAGTCCTTGTGTTGTTTAGGAGTGGCATGGGATGTAATGCAGGATTCCTTGAACCCTGAGTGATTCCTGACACCTTCCTGGGGATACTGAGGAGACAGCAAGGCGTCGTGCAAGGAAAGCCCATCTTTCAGATGCACAAACATGCGCTTGTCTGTCGTGATGAGTCTACTTCACAACCCCATCACACTCGGCTCAAGCAATCTTCATTTGGCTTTGAGCATGGGTAGGTGGCTCAGCAGGTTTTCATTATGGCAATGCCATCAGCCCATCAGAGATGGGCTGTGGAAAATTCCCCCTTCACCCTTATCTCTTTGTGCTGAAATGGCTGGCTGGGCATTGCTGATTTTCACACTGCCAGGGGAAGGATCAGGCTGGGAAGGCTGACCAGAGATCAGCACACTTGGAGAAAGCAGGGAACAGATTTTCCTCACAGTTTCTTGCTTTTAACACTAACAACCTGGTAATGCCCCCGAGCTCACTGCTTCCTGCAGCCAGGTTTGTGTTCGTGGTTAGTGCTGAACTGCATCCTGAGGAGCAATTCCTGTCTGTTACTATAAAATTATAATTTAAAAAAAATTGTAATAGACATGATTATTTAGAGCAGGGAAGAAGCCAGTCTTTTCCACACTGATGAAATAGAGAACTTTATTCTATCAGCAGTTATGAGCGTGATGCTGACCTTGCTGGATGATCCATGTAATGCAGGTGGCTGTGCTGGAGGGTTCTTCTGGCCCAAAAATTGATTAATAACATTTTTTTAAAAATTAATTTTTATTCCTGTGTATTAGAGGAAGCTGAAATAACTGAAATGAGCTCAGGCAGCACCCAGGGAGTATTCGCCTCCCTATGGTGTTTTGCTGCCAGCTCCTCTCACTGCTGGTATTAAACTGGCAGCATTTATTGCTTTACAGCAGTCTGTGGACCTCCTGGTGCTGATGTGCTATAGGCCACTTGCTGCCTTGCTGACCTACTTCCCTGCTGTTTTCCCATCTGCTGCACACAGTGGTCAGGCAAACAGAAATTTCTCACTCCCAGCTTCCTTGCCAGCAAGGACCAATGGCTGTATGACATTCCTCTAGTGCAGAGGGGCTGCAGAGCCACTCAAAACCACCTCTGCTGTATTTTAGCAAGGGAACCTTCCATTTGTGCAGCACCAGCAGTGCAAAGGGCCCAAGTGCTTCCCTGCCAGTGCATTTTTTGCTTAGGGTATGTTCAGACTGTCAAAAAAACCCCCCACACTAAAATGCTGAGTCACCTAACATCAGGCTGTGGTGTACTTGTTCAGAGCAGTGCTGACAAGACACTGCTCCAGCTTCTAGGGGAAGGGCACTGCCAGCATATTCACTCAGCTGTGCTACTGAGTGGCACCATGTGTTGGGCTCTCCAGCAGCAGAGGAAGGGGAAGGATGGCATTTGCTGCTGCTTCAAGAACTAACACTGCTTCATTGATTTGTGTCAGCATCTTTTGGACCTTGATCCAAGTTTCAGCAAAAAGAAACACCTCACACACCAGTTATTATCATCATTATAATTTTCTTTTATAGAGTCAAAAGAAACGCCAAAGCTTCCCTCAGCTGAGTCACAAGATGCTGGAAGTGCAGCGTTTTTAAGAAGTAAATATGCAAAAATTTACAGTCTTGTCTTTTCTTAGACATTCTAATTTTTTATGAGACTGGTGTGGCTCAAGCCAAACTTGCTGGGGAGCAATTATGCACAGCTCCCACAGGCAATGTTTTGCTGAGCTCTGAGTCAGAGCCCTTGATAACAGGGAACCAATGACATGTTTGGAGCTGTGCAATCCAGAGGCTAAACAGCAGCTGCAGACCAAAGGGCAGTACCGTGCTGCTGGGCAGACCACAAGCTCATTGCAGAGCAAGTCTCATCGTGTTGTTCAGGGGTAGCTCAAATGAAAGCAAAAAGTTTGCAGAGCCCTGCTCTAGAAAGGATGGAGGGATGCCCACAGGAAGCTGCCTTTTCCATGGCTTCATCTTCCCTGTGAGAGTCCTGAGACACTGACACAAGTTGCCCAGAGAAGCTGTGGATGCCCCATCCCTGGAAGTGTCCAAGGCCAGGCTGGACAGGGATTGGAGCAACCTGGGCTAGTGAAAGTTGGCCTTAACTTTGGCAGAAGGGTTAAGATGAGCCATAAAGTCCCTTCCAATCCAAACCATTCTTTGTTTCCCTGATCATCATCTCCAGGACATCTCAGCTGCATCCATGTTAATAAATGAAACAGGACCAGAGCCAAGCATCCCACAGATGCCTGTGCTAGTCTGTTCTTTTACGCTGCTCACATCCTGCTGTTCTGCCATCACAT